>CM057818.1:11914512-12514512 GCA_030067965.1 Latrodectus elegans | reverse complement strand
ATGTTTATCTTTTATTCTTCTATATTTTGAGAAAAAATCTGTTCAAAACAAAAGCTTAAATCAGCTAAATGAATCTCAATTTAAGGATGTACTATGTGCAATTACTCTTGTGCTTATGCCCAGCATTACAAAATGTTTATCAACTTTTATTTTTTAAACCCTTATGCTTTCGTTTTAATTTAAATAGGGATTAAATAGATTTTTTGAAGCTTCTTTCTTTATAGTATTCCTATGAAATAATTCAAAGTTGTGAATAATATTATAAAAAAACATAATTTTAATAATGATAATACACATTTTATCATTATTAAAATTCTTATGCAATCGTAAAATACACATTTTTTTAGCTACAATCAAACAATCAGAAAATTGCAAATTCATGCCAATAAAAAATTAAAAAAAACTGAAGTTAGCCTAATTAGCACATCTGAACTAAAGACAAAAAATGTCTTTGCTAAGGTTGATTAAAAAAAATAACTAACATTCTCATTTAAAAAAATATTTTCATTTTATAAAATTGCTATTGCATATAAAATAAAATAATGTTTTTTTCTTGGACGATCCTTTGTCTATCTGAATTGTTAAAACTTGATTGATGTATATCATGTGATACTTTTATTTTGAAAGTCTTGTTAGCATCAGACAATAATTAATAATTAAAATTTTTAAACCAAAGAACAAAATGTATTTAAATAATTTCTCTCAAGGATAATTATATTTTGATGCATAAATGGTTATATAGATTTTTTTTTGCATAATTTTGAATTGTTTTTAAATTCCATTGCTAACTTTGTATATAATTAGGTACTATTTAGTATTTGGTATATTAATTAAAGAAAAATATTTTTCGCAGATTTGAATCAAACTTATATATTGTTTCCAATTTTTTAATTTTTTGTTATTTCACAAGTTGATCTATCCTTTTTTATTAATTGATTTTCATGATAAAATTAACTCTCTTTTGAATATTCTAATTTTAAACATGTTTTGCTATTATAATCTTTTATCTTTTACAAATTTCAAACTAAAACAAAAGAGTGTTTTGGTGTATTAATAGAATACAACCAAAACTTATATATTTTATAATTGTTCAAAATGTATAAACATGATTTTAAGTGTTAAAAAAGAATTTTTTTTTAAATTCAAGTGACAGAACTTTATAATTTTGAAAGTAATAGTTAACTTTATATGTATAATAAAATAAGATAAAATATGTCCCATATGAAATTATATAAATTAACTGTAGATTAAATTAATTTCTAATATCTACCTTCAAGGAATTCAAAGATGTAATATTAATTTAAAATTTAATGTCTTGTAAAACTAACAAATGTTTCATTATTCATATAATTTAATATTTATGCGTAGTTTGATAAATATAAATTTTAGATATTTTGGAAATTGAATTTGATCAATTATTCATTAAAATACAATAACTATCTTTTAATGTTATGGAAATTAATTTTAATTTTGATGAAATTTTCATTTTCGTAATTTATGAACATTATATACTTTTTTCTTACAGAATTACTATAATGGTTCCAAAAATTTCACAAAAATATGGAAATTATTTCATTAGTAAGAAAGAATATACTGCATTAAACAATAAAGGTTCTATAATTGTTTAATGCATACTTTTGATACTTGATTTTAAAAAATGAGATGTATTCTCATTTTAGGAAAATTAAACAAATACGCTTACAAAATTTATAGTTCATATTTTTTTATTTATCAAATCTGATTCAGAAATTTTGTCTCCAATCATCCTACTTTATCTAAACCTGGACTGTTTTTTTTTCTGAGGTAAGTAATTAATGAATACAATTTTGTCAAAAATGAGGAGTAACTTCAATTTTGAAAATTCTTTCTTCTGACAAAATGTATTTACATGACTATTTGAATTTTTCAATAAAGAGTAAATTTCTTATGATGGAGATGGTGATTAAGAATTTAAAACTAGTAAATCACTAAAAATACCAATATTGCAATTATAATTAGACCGTAAAAATGTTTACATATTACAATTTTGATTTTGTATTTTGTGTATAGTTGATTTTACTTTTGGTAATATGTTAATTTTTAAATTCTCTAATTTATGTTAATTATTCATTGTAATAGTTTCATAACAATTTTAGTTTGATGTATATAATTATTGTGTTAAATTTATTACTTCTGTTTTATGTAAAAGATATAAAAGTCAGCATTCTTGACAGTTAGGTTTAATTTTCTTATCTGAAATAAAGGATGTTTTCATTCTCAATGATTGATAAGATTTAATGTTAGTTTTACATACTTTATTAAGAATGCAATCTTGGTAACTTCCCATAAAGCGAAATTATCTTTTATAAGAAGTATGAAGAAGTGAAAAGAATTCTATAGATTTAATGTCATGTTTGTATAACAGAATTGAATTTTAGAAAAATAGGAGGAACTTGG
Organism: Latrodectus elegans; assembly: GCA_030067965.1. Taxonomy (NCBI): domain Eukaryota; kingdom Metazoa; phylum Arthropoda; class Arachnida; order Araneae; family Theridiidae; genus Latrodectus; species Latrodectus elegans. The sequence goes on along the minus strand of CM057818.1, from coordinate 12,512,076 downwards.
TTGGTTGGAGGAATCAACTAAAGAAGTTACTAAAAAAATTTAGTTATATACACATGTCAAATTGCTTGATATCATTGAAAAAAAGATATTTATCTTTGAGACTTATTGCAAGAAATGTCTTATAATAGAAGTCAAAAAGTAATGTTCATTGACTGTTATTAAATGACATTGCAATGTCTGAAATTTGATAACTTGCAGTGTCCATAATTGTGGTACAGTGTATGGTTTTTAATAGAATGTTTAATATTATTGTGTGAAGAAATTGTATTGATTTTCAGTGCTCTAGTTAATCTGAAATTATAATTCTCTTTAATTTCTTGAACACGATTGATTAGTGATCATAACTTATATGCTGCACGTATGAAGAGCTTAAATGAAGAGTAGGTGATTTGTATTACCTAAGATATCTTTTGTTTTCTAAGGAAATTTTGCATTCTTAAACTGAATCAGTTTTTTTGATATTAAGATCTATTTGCATTCGCTTTTGATTTAGTTAGATTCTATGTACGATGACTATTGACTCAAATTAGGTTTTATTTTCCTTTATTAATAAAGATTAATAATGTTTTATTTAGATATCTTTTTCAGTATCCAAATGTTCATGAATATATGCCTGCAAGTGTTGTTTCTTTTTTTAATTTAAAATTTTAAATTATTTCCTTAGATTATCATATATTAATTTTCATTACTTTTGTCTTCTCTTTTACTAAACATTAACTGATTGGTACAAATGAGTATTATACCATGTTTTTTTACTTGCATAAAAATTAAGTTTTCTTTTGTATTTATTACAGTTTATGTTTATTAGGACTGAAATGTGAGAGTTGTGTTTCAATCCAAAGCAAATTTTACTGCAAATGTATATTTTAGGAATTGGTATGAGAAATGAAAGAATTGTGAAGTTTCAAAAACTTAAATATTGTTAGATATCCATACTTCTAATATAAAAAATGTTAAAATAATTTAGGTTTTAATATTTTAAATTTAAAAGTTAAGTAAATACTATGTTTAATTTGCTTACAGCACTAATCAATAATGTATTTTTAACACAAATTTAAATATATTTAACTATACAAGTGTGAAAGTTTTCATTGATAAATTCTTTGTTAATTGTTATAGGATTTTTATTAGTTGCAAATATCTTGACCTCAGAAATGTTGTGAAAGAGTGTTTTTATATTAATTTGGAAGTTTTATTAAAGAATTTATTTTTAATTCATCTTGAAGGAAAAATAGCAAATCCAATATCTTTTCGGTATTTCTTCAATGGTATTAGTTTATTATTTGAAATAAAATGACTGGCCTTGAATGGTGAATTCATAACTATTTCTGTCATTTTTCCTTAATTTGATTTTTAACTAATATTTTTATTTTCTATTGAAAGAAAATTTTCTGCTTACAATTATAGACAAATTTTGAATTTACCAAAATATCATACTTAAAAAGTTTAGTTTAAGCGTATTGTAATTATTAATTTTGTCCAAATTTTTTTATATCAATGATCAGTATTTTTAACTTGATTTATTAAATATGTCCTGGAAGATGATCTTTAAGACCTAATTATTTTTACAATTCTATATGTCTTAAAGTATTTTTCAAATGATTTTATACAAATTTAACAAATGTTTATTTTAACTTTGCTAGGAGGTAAAGTATTGATTACTATGAAAACAGAAAAGTCAGGAAATCTGTTTCATTATTTAGACTCCATACCAGCTACTGAGAAAAAAACAAATCCTACGAAGTCATGTAGAGTATGTGCTCTAAAGAAGAAACGACGGGAAACACGTTACTATTGCCCAGTTTGTGAAAACTGTCCAGCTCTTTGTGTAAAGGATTGTTTCAAGAATTACCATGAGCAAAAAATGTTAATTTTGTGAGCATTATGAGAGTTATGTTTACTTATGATTTTTTTTAAAAATATGATTTGCACTTTGATATCATAATTGAAATAATTTACACATAGTTATCTTTAAAATTAATTATGTATTCAAATTTACTTGGACTGAACAACATGCTCAAACTTTTTCTGAATTCTGTTTTTTTAATATAAATTGTAATATTAGATTTGTATATTAAAATTGTTTTCATTTTAAAATATTTCTGGGAAATCGTATTAAAAAAAAAGTTTCACATGCTTCTTGTAGGGTAATTAGTGTCACATTTCAAATATTAACAAATCAAATGGAACATTAATTTCACATTTTATTAAAACATTTAGAATAACATTTGTTTATCCAACACATAGTCTCATATCAATTTTCCACACATAAGTTTTCAATTTTACAAAGCATACTGGAATACTATATAATTATTCATTTTATGATTGTCCAGCAGTCTTTGATTTTGATGGAATTAATCAGTTTGAATGACACTTTATTTTAAAATACAGAGAGAAAACATTTACACAGTGTAATCATTGTTTATTGAACATCAACAAACTTGAAATATATTTCTTATATATACAAAGTGATATGTGTAGATAATATTATGATTTAGTCATTTTTATAAATCTATTCAATATAGGTAACAAATTGTAAAAATTTTTAATGACATTTATTTTTTAATAATAGTACATATTTTTAGTTTAAATAGTACATATTTTTAAAAATTTTAAATATTTACTTCAATATAATATTTTTTAAAGAAATATTTCATGTTTATTTTATCTAATTGGCGATGTAGTACTTTCTTCAATAAGTTTATTACCTTTAAAGTAGATTTAATTGTAGCATAGCTTTATTAAGATATCTAGTAGATTTTATAAATTGTTTTACTTATTCTTATTGCTCAAAATATATTCAAGTTTAAGCATTTTAGATGAATTATTTAGCATACTTTGTTTTATTATCAATTTTTATCTATAAAACTAAAATTAATGTAATTGTATAATACATATTTTGATCATTGAATTCTTCAAAAATTTTAAATTTTTTTTTTTATCTAAGACCCATTCTTTTAAAACTAATTCTTAAAATATTTATGTAAGTGAAATTTTTCTTATCGTTCTTATTGTATTTCTATTCTGAATAAAAATTTGTGTAATTGTTTTACTTTCTTCGTAATGAAATTCTCAAACAAGTTATAATCTGGATTGTGTTAATAAATACACCACATAGGCTTTTTAATATTACATCAGAGTATTTGGTTTCTTTATCACTGAATTCTTATTTATATGCAACTAAATCAACTTGAAAATGGTATTAGTTAATATTATCAAGAATAAAAGTAATATATTTTAGATGTTAATAATTGTTTTTCAATAATATTCCACTAAATATGCTTCTATAAGATAGTGTTACTTATAAAGTATTTCGTTGTTATTCATTACAGTTCCTTTAATATAAATATTTGCTATGCTATTGTAATTGTAATATTCTAATATATTAAATACTAAATATAGAATCTAAATTATTTATGTTATGCATTTATTTTATGAAAATACACTTTCTGTTACAAAAATTTTTAAGTTTTGAACTTAAGCTAAAAAAACAAGGTCTTCATTTTCTCATATTTACCTAATCTAAAAATGAACTAACTATATTTTTAGGCACCAGACAGTCAAATAAGCTTAAGGCTAAATTTGAAATATCGCTTAAATGTTGAAATAAGATAATTATGATGGCAGAAAATTATTTAATTCCAGTTATATTTTTTAAAAAAACAATCATTATATTAAAATGTTTTGATTCTGCAGCATACTTCATAAATGCGTGTTTATTTTGGATGGAAATGATGTGCCTAGTATATAAATTTATTAAAATATGGCAAAATTTAACAATATTGATTTAATTTTGATTAATAATTTATTTAAATGTGATTTTTAATAAAAACAGAATAATGTGTTTTATGCACAGTTTTGCTCACTTCATATATTATTTAATAATAACTTAATTGAAAGTTTTTTTTTCATATTTCATTACATTTTAATGTCATGTTTAACTATGTTTTTTGATAATAGTTGGGAACTTTTAATATATTTAACTTTTAATATAGTTGGGAACTTTTAATATATTTAATAGTTGGGAACTTTTAATATATTTTTTAATATTTCTTAAAGATAAGCAATTTTGAGATTAAATTTCATGTTTGATTAAGGAATGTATTGAGCTTATTTAATATAACTGTAATATTTGATTCTTTTAAAAATCTATTTTTTTTAGTAATAAAGTTATATTTCTTTATTATGAAGTATCACAATTGTAACATATAATTTCCTCAGAACTTTAACAGATTTTTTATTAATTTTAAAAACTAACATTTTATAAAGTCATTTCAGTTGTTTTAATTAATAGTGTTTAACAGATTATATAATTAAAAATTAGTTTTAAAACTCCTTATTTTCCAAAGAAAATTCTCCCACTTTTAGTTTAATATTCAACTGCCAAATTTTTATTTAAATTAAAAAATACACGAAAGATTTAAAACTCAAGTTAAATTAGTTTTTATTGTGTTATATCAAATATTTGTTACTGTCAATTAATATTTTTAGTTTAAATTTCTTAATTTTTATTTTTAACTGTAATTTTAAATATGTGATGCATTAAATTGATTTAAATAGTTGATATATCCAATTATCATTTGAAAGAAATTAAAAATTATAAATTATGTTTGCCAGTTAACTTATTAGTAGTGTCTTAATATTTCCAAGTGAAGAAAAATTGTTTACAATATCATTTAAATTTTTGTTTTTATGTATTGAACTAGATGAATATTATATATGTATGTATTTATTTTAAGGCATATATTTTTCTAACTGTCTTCAGACGTAGTTCTTGAATTATATATCAATAAAAGTAGTTTTATATCAACAAATTTTCAGTTATACATTTTGACTTATAATAGCTAAAATTAATTCAGTGAACTAAAATTAATTCAGTGTAGGAATATTCTTCATTGTGATTATTTGGCAGCTAATTTCTTATCAATATTTTACTCCTAACTTACTGATTGAAAGAATGTTAACATTTTATAGTTGTGAAATATTTTATAAAATTGATTGAATATTTAAAGTATTTCATTTTTGATACATTTTTTCCCACATCTTCCTAAATTAACTTTTATTATAAATTTCGTTTTTCTATTAACTTGTTTTTGAAAGTAGCTTTCTGTTTGTTGGTAAGTATGTGTGATAATCAATTTTTTCATTTTATTAATTTGTATTTAGTTAGTTTTAATTAGTTATTTTGTTTTTATGTAGTTCTTTGAGATATGCGAACTGCTAGTTAGTATAAATGTGTAATAAAGTTTAATATATTTGTTTTTCTTTCTGAATTACAAGCATTAAATAATATCAGTGAAATATTATACAGCTTTAATACTTTCATGTTATGTTTATGATGTTTTTGTCATGTAAAATATTTGGCTAATAAGGTTATTTTAATGGGTTTAAAAGTCATTTTTTTAATAGTTTTTTCTGCAGTAAGTAATCTATTTTATTAAAGTTATTCTTGAAATGAGAAAAAATTTGATACATGGTTTATTTTTAAAATATCTACTTGCATTTGTTAAATCATCATAATAAAAAACATAAAGCTACAATAATAATTGAACAATATTAATGATTATAAAACTATACACTAACATATTGCTTTGAATAAAACAATAATTATATTGTTAAAAGTAAAATATAAACAAGTGCAAAAGTATTAGGCATTGAACATTGGTGCTTTGACTAGCTATATATAGTCCTTTTTTTTAAATTTTAATATTTTTTTTATAGCAAATAATGCAAAAATCTCAAAATTCGTAAATAGAAATTTAATTTAGTGATGCATAAGATTTTAAAATCTGAATTACAAAAGAAACTCAGTTGTATCATTTTAAGAACAATGCACAAGGTTACTTTATTGCATAATTTTTATAATCTAATCTAGTATTTTAAGAGATCAGTTATCTAATTTATTTTAAATATTTTGAAATGAACATATTGTACTGTTATATTTAATCCACTTTTAAAATGGATCATTATTTAATAGATCTACTAAATAAATCATAGTTTCTTGAAGACTCTAATTTATTCTTAAATTTAATTGTTTTAAAATGTGCTCAATATAATTTTATGTAGAAATGTTATTAATTAAGTATTCTTTCATTTACTACTAGTAAAAAATTTGCCCACTTGTACTATTTCCTTACTGTCATTATGAGTTTTAACTGCTTATTTGAATCAATATGATTTAATATTTATCAAATTTAATTTGGATATATTTAAAAGAATTACAATAATTTCAAATTATTTTCATGTTGTCATTGTATCAAATAATAAAATAATCTATTTATGAACTTTATAGAAAACTCTGAGCTGCAATATTGCAGCTTATTAGATATAATTATTTACATATTATTATCAAGTTAATGGTTTATATGAATTGCATTTAGTACATATTTATGCAATTAAATATTATTTTTTAAGTCCAAAACACATTCATTTAATGTAAACTTGTCTTGTTAGCTTATCTTACACAAAAGGGTGTAATAAAGGAGTTCAGCAAAAAGGTACAGCATACAGTTTTTATCATCTGTTAACAGACCACCGTATTTTGTAGACATACAAAATTTTAATGTGCACATTTATATACTGCTGATCGCTTATGATTTCTGATGTAAAAAAATCATCTAAGAACGAAATGCTACAAGTATTTCTACTATAAATTCAGTTTCATGTCAAACTTATGTGAGTGCTTTTAAATGATATTTATCTTTTGAGATTATGTTACTAGAGTTAAAGTTGTACAAATAAGTTAGCTGTAGTTCCTCACATAGATAGAATTTTATTATTATTGCTGTTATAAGTGTTAACTTGCATTAACTTAGCAAACTTAAAATTTTGCTCATTTGTAGCTAACAACCTCGCATAATTTTATCAAGTAAATAAAGATTTGTCCATTTTGAAATTTTGGGTTCTTTGTTAGTATTTTTTTAAGAATTTGGAAATATTTCTTAGCATTTTATTTAAGAAAATTACCGTCATTAACTTTGATAAAAAATTTTAAATTTATAAATTGCTTGAATATTTCAAACTTTATTGCTAAATATCTGAATTTATATATTAATCGGATCATTTTAAGGAGGAAATTTAAATGATTAGATTTTTATTTGTTAAATATAATTAATATTATATAAAGTAAATTCAAATATTTTTTATATTTAAACTTTACTAAGAATAACTATTTAATTATTAGCATGTTCAAATTTAAGTTGTTAATATTTTTAAGCAATATTTTTATTACTACATGACTATATTACTTTCTTAACTAATGAGTAGTTTCTGTATAGCCATTTTAAGTGTAAGAAAATTATTTCAGTGGATTTTTAATGAATACCTGATAGCTAATATAACCAGCATCACATTTCTACAATAGCTCTAGTAATATAAGCTCAGTAGCAAACTGTTAACAAGGAGGTAATGTTGCATGGAATATATACATAATGAAAAATAAATACTTGTGTTTTCAGTTAGCAGATTAGGCAGTATGTTCTGTCCTGGGCTTGCCAGTACATTAGTTTGTAGGATAAATATGGAAATATATTTTTTTCAAGTTTTTCCCTCTTAATTCACACCTCTTTTAAATATTTCAATGGACAGTTATATGTCTTGTCATTAGCACCTGTTCTAATCATAACCATTCCATCCTTTTCTTCTCCTACTTGAATAACAATCTATAGCAATAAAGTAAATATTATTCATTAATATTTATGAAAAAAAAATGCATTTATAATTACAATTACGTAAAACATTTGATATGAATAATAAGCTTTAGTTGGATTGCACAGTCGCTGGATCGAATATTTACATTACTTGATAGTTTATTTAAGTAATTTTCCAAAAATATATATATATAAATAGGTGCAATGTGTCTGAGAAAATCGGAAATTTTGCAGTAGTAAAATACGACGGTTATTCTGAAATTTTTGAGATACGAGCAGACCAGAATTTGCAAAATTAAAATAACGGTTTAACTTTAAAATACAAAGTATTTTAACACAGAAGACGATTTTTTACTGATTCACTTCAACTTGTTTAGCGTAGAACAAATTTTAAACAGAAGAGAAAATGTAGTTGACTAGCGAACTTTTTCGCGCTATGATTTTCTACGATTTTAAAGCAGGATTAAATAATAAAGATTACGCTCAACGGTTGCAATTAGCATTTGGTGATGAATCTCCAGCTCGTACTACTGTATTCAGATGGCTTAGAGAATTTAGAAGAGGTTACAATTTTCTTCAAGTCGAAGAACACACAGGAAGGCCGCCGTCGGCAGTAATCCCGGATAATGTGCCTGCCATACGGAAAATGCTAATGGATGATAATCGCTGTATCTATCAAATGATACAGAAGGAGCTTAACATTGAATCCGCAGCCATACACAAAATCATTCATGAAGAATTACTTATGAAAAAAGTAGTTAGCCGTTGGGTTCCCCATAATGTAACTGAGCACCAAAAAGAGGAGCGTATCAGAATCAGTAAAGAAACTCTTAAATTGCTGCATGATGGTGGCCAGCGCATCAATTCTAAAATTGTAACAGGTGATGAAACGTACATACCGGTTTTTGACGTTCCAACACGTTAAGAAAACAAAGTATGGGTCTTTGAAGATGATCCCACGTCGACAATGGTGAAAAAACAACGCGCACTGAAAAAGTGATGTATGCCGTTTTCTTCAGAAGTACGGGATTGGTCAAAGCCATCCAGTGGGAAGGACAGAAGACAGTAACAACAAACTGGTATACCATTAAATGTCCTCCAGAAATTCTACAGGAACTGAATGTTAGGGGATTAATGCTTCACAATGACAATGCATCTTCACATACAGCCGGATTAACAGTTGAGTTTCTTAAGTAGAAACAAATTAAAGAGATCCGCCGTAAATACCTGATTTAGCTACGTGCGACTTTTGGTTATTCTTTAATCTAAAAAAAAAGAACTTACGTGGACGTCGTTTTCCTTCAGAAGAAGAGATTGATGTGGCTATAAATGCATTTTTTTCATCTATTCCAAGAAATGAATGGCTTGAGCCATTTAATCTGTGGAAAATTCGTCTACAAAAGTACATTGATGCTGGAGGAAACTACTTTGAACACACCTAAAATTTTTTAAGTATAACTTTAAAAACCTAGTTGTATCTCAAAAATTTCAGAGTGACCTTCGTAATGGTTATATAGTTTTAATAATAAGCATTATAATTGACATAATTGTAAGAAAATGCATTTCTATAAAAGACAATTTGATTTGTATAAAAATACTAATTAGTTAAATATTTTATGGTTTAATATTTTGGTTCTCGTTAATTTTAAAAATTAGCCGGATTTTAAATTTTAATCATGATTTATAGGGCTAGGCACTGATTTCAGTAATATATGTTTATTTAAAAAATAATTATGATTAAAAAGCGATTTGTGCATTTCTCTGTATTTACATATCAATAGTTTGATTTAAATTTTCGTTTTTAATAATTTTTAAAGTATAACATTTGCTTTGACATATTCCCAAAAATGCCTACAAATTTTATTGCAAGAATAAATTATTTTATATCCTTTTTTTTTTCTATATATGGTGTGTTAAAACAAAAACTGTATGAAATCATGAATTTTGTGTTTTTATGCAATCTAATAATATAACAAAATTAATTTAAATGAAAATGTACAGAATTTAAAATATATTTCAAATTGATGTATACCTCTATGGTTAATATTTGAAAAAGTTTAGTTAGGATTAATATTTGAGTTTATTTCTTTAATAAAAAGTTTTTCATGTATAGACAACCTTATCTTTTATGTTGAATTTACATGCAGAAAAATTTACTATGGATAAAATAATTTCTTACATTGTAATATTTGAAAAAATGTTTCTGATTGTGCCGTTGCAGGGATTTTTTGTTTAGTGAATATACCTGTAATAATTTATTTAACATAGAGCTTGAGAGTACTATTAACTTTGGTAAGTATTATTTGTAATTTATTTTCCCCTTAGTTTTGTTGCTTAAAAAGTTTTTCCCTTCAAAGCTTTTTTCCTATTTTGAGAGACAGTTTCGAGATCACAACTCTTTACGTGTAACCCAATATAAATCAAATCTATTAATCGGGTTGTCAGTTTTAAAATGGTGATACTTCAAACTGGAGAGTATAAATAATCGCGAGAGATCATTATCCTGAATACTGGAAATAGAGTAGGTATTAAGAAGTAGTAAGATATAAAACACAGACACTTCCAAAAAATTAAGCACAAAAATGTAAAATGCAAAAAAAAAAAAATAAATAAATAAAAGTTAACAAATACTGTTTTGATTTACACAGAATTCGGCAGGAAAGTAGCATATATATTTATGCTTAATATATGTCTTCTTGGAACTTGGATGGCATCGACGATGCCAACTCTATGGGGACATGCGTTAACGTCCATTAAAACAAAAGCAGGACCAATTAATGCATCGTAAATCTGACAATGGATACTAGGACTTCATCTCGATACCGGGCAGCCGTCACAAAATCCCATTTATAGATGTGCAGGTCGGTGCAGTATCCTAATGAAATCCTGCCCACACCATGGTTCCGTCTCGGAATGTTGACGCAGCATGTCCATTTTTGGATCTTGCGCCATAAAACCGGTGGTGTTTTGGAGCTGATTGCGTGTTCCTTGTTCACGCCATATCCTTATACGCTTGCCATCTGGCTCCAGAGCAAATCTTGACTTATCAGTAAACATGACATTGCACCAGTCAGACACAGTCCAATTGATATGTCCCCGGTACCACTTTAATCGTGCCTCTCTTTATTAGACGGATAGACAAACACATACTCGAGGGACCCGGGCGTACAGTCCACTCATATATAATCTTCGGCATACAGTAGCTACAGGTATCACCTTACCAATGGACGCTGTAACCATAGATGTCACACGTGTGGAGGTCTCTCTGTGATTCCGCTTGGCTAAAATCGTAATATATCATACTTCCGCGGGGTTTGTAACACTTCGGCGACCGGCTACGGGCCTTCGGACAACTGTCTGTGTTTGGAATTCTTTCCATAAATGTGAAAGTACAGAATGATGAACGCCGAAGAAAAGAGCAACATTTGAGATCGATTGTCCTGCTTCAATGCTCCCCACAGCATGCCAGTGCTCAGAATCTTCCATTCGTCTTCTGGAAGTCATTGGAGCACGTTGTCTTGAAAACAAATCGTACGAAAGTTTTAAACACCTCCTATCAGCACTTACAATCAACTTCTATAACCCTTCATAAAGCTGGTACCTTATAAGACTGCCTTTTTTGTGCAATTTCTTGACATGAAAGCGCGATTGGCTGTTACCAAACATATTTCCATCTACCTCGGCAGCTATTTGCATCCTCTTCAATTTTGATTGGGTTCCGGAAATTAGCATTTTCCTCTCCGTGCTTAACTTTTGGAAGCGAGTGTAGTAAAAGCTAGAAATTGTAAATATTAAGTAGATTAAATTTCATCTTGGAAGTTGAATTTTTACTTACTGGGTGAAAGTTTCATGTAGAAAGTGTTATAAAAATATAACCATTTAATTTATGTATGAATAAATAAAGAAAAGAGTGTTTTTGAGTACTTATTAATCTAAATGAACCGCAATTTGATAATTTATTAAGACATTTTCATGCAAAGTAATTCATACGAAATTTTCATATTACATATTAATGTATAATTTGATGTATCAATTAGTTGTATAGTTTAAGAACTCTTTATAACATATATAAAGTTTAGAAAAAAGTCATTTCTTAAAATACTTCAAACATATTTTCTATATTCAAACTATATTTAGGGATAAAGTGTTATACTAGAGGAATTGACTTTTCTTCCTTTTATTTTATTTTATTTTTTTCTATATGTTTTCTTATTTTCCTATTCAGTGGTTCCTGAAATAGATTCATTTCGAGTTTGAAGTTTGCTGTAAGTTCTCTGTCACAAGTGACTGCATTCAATATAATTCAGTTTCAATGTAAATCATTAAAATTGAAATTTTATGATAGTTATTTAAATTTACTTTATTTGATTACATAAAAATATTTTATACATTTGAAAATTTTCCTTAGCTGTTGATAAAAATTTGTGTTTTCAACTTAAGCTTTATATGTGCTAGTGCATTATTTATCAATATACTCACTTGATCACTTAAAAGCTTTTGGCTGGTTTCACCGTCACTAACATGCACAGCATGTGTTACTTGCAGGGGTTGTTCTCCGGGATGCAATCTTGTAACATAAATTGAAGGAAAGTATCCAATTCTGCCCATACATTTTCCCTAGATAATAAGAGTAAAAGAAATATAATGAAACTATTTGTGTATATGTAATATGCAAAACAAAATATATATTTAATGATGCTAGATTTAATTGAATATGAAGTGCATAAAAATATCAGTTCTTTTAATTGTGTATTGTATAAATAGAAGATAGATTTTTACAGCATGTGATTTGTAGAATTATGAAAATATTTATTTTAAATAAATATTTATAAACATAATTGCAACAAATATTTCTCAACTGTTGTTTATGAGTAGACGAAAAAACCTATTGTAAAATGTATAAACATTTATTTAAATATTATTTGTATAGAATCTCTATGTTTTTACTTATGGCACTTGGACTAGCCTTGCTCGCTATGCCTTGGCAATGCGACTTTAAGTCAATAGGGAGCGTCTTTCGTTTTAATCAGAGGACCACAAAGGTGAGAGTACGTCTTTGCTCTTCTTTAAATCCTCTGATAGGTGGCACCACCAGAGGAATCACTCCCTCACTTTTGACATTGATTTGAAGAAGGAAATTTTCTCCAAACCATTGCACCTATGGAAACTGCTCAACGACCGACCACACCACAGAACTTTCGATTCCACATATTTAACGAGCATGTATTTGATAGGTCTTTGGCGGCATTGGGAATTGAACTGCATTCTTCCGTATGGAAGGCCGATATCACTAGGCTACCACGGCCCCCCAAGAATCCCTATAAATGTATGTATTTCATAATGGATGTATTAAATGTATTCTGAAATGTCCAAAAATCTAAGTAAAATAAAATTATTTAAATTCGATGTGTATATATATTCTTGGATTTTGAGAAGTATAAATATACCCAAGTTTTCATTCTGTTAATAATTTGGATGTTATTAATGGTAATTTTATTATTAATAAAGTAACTATATATATATATATATATCTACTGAAATGAAATATATAGATAGGTCAAAATATATACATTCATAAATATATCACATTTATTGCTGCTGTAACTTGTAAAATTTATGAAGTTGATTAAAGTTTTGAGTTCACGTGAGACTAATTCGAAAAATGTGAATAAATAATCATTGCATTTTTTAAAATAAAAGAAATTATGTTTATAAGCATTTATTATACTATATAGTATTTAAGATCATTAATAGAATTACTTAAATTGAAAAAAATGCCACAATATCTATAAAGAGGAAGCATAATTCTTGATTCATATTTATAAAGATTCAAATCAAAAGTAGTAAATAATAAACACATATTTTATAAATTTTACATGTGCAAAAAAAGAAAGCCATTTATATATGTGTGATGCGTATTAACTATTAAAATTATATTAAATTTACAAAGAATAGTATTAATTTTTTTTTTTGAAATTGATCTCAATAAATGATCTTGCTTTTATTCTAGTTCGTGGGTTTGAATCCCACCTTGGGCATGAATGTTTGTAGTGGTTCGGAATCCACTTTAAGGCGTAGGTCCCGGTCTGATTAGCCCTCTTGTGCAAAAAATAACCCTTGAGTGACAAACAAACAAACTTGCTTTTATTCTAGATATAAAGTTTTAAAATACTAGCTAATCAAACCTATTTTTGTAAAGTGGAAAGAAATTTGTAAAACAAGTCATTTTAAAAATTTAAGTGATTTATTTTGCATTTATTAATGTCCCACAGATGCCAATTTTTCAACCTAAAAAGCAATGAAATTTATTATAAGTAATTGTTAATTGGAACTATCATTTTGAATGAATTAATCCCTCATCTAAGTAAAAACGGGCCTTTTTTCACTGCACAGCATGTACTAAAAAAACTTATTTTAATAATTTTTATTAATGTTACACTAGAGTGAAGTATACAAATTTTTATATATTAAAAGAATTGAAATTAATGTTTAGGCTTCTTAATTAATGTTTTTATTTACTTATTTACTGGCTAAAAATATAAAACTAATAAACTTTTTACTTTGTTAGCTGGTATATAACTTTGGTATTTTAATTCAACTCAAGCATAAATGCAAAAGTAGTTATATTGCATAACTTTCATTCTCGGTAAAATCAAAACGTGTTTGCAGTCAAAAATAAAATTACACAGTTAAATTTCTAAAATTCAAGTAATGGTATATCTTCTATTATAATATGCTTATGTAAAATATTTTCAATGAAAGATTTATTTCACTCAATTTAATTGTTGAATATATTATTACTTGGCAAATATTTATAAACATTCGTATGTTATGTTTTATAAAAATAAACGGCACAGGTGCCATATAATCCATGATTTCATACTGAATTTTTTTGGCGATGAAGAAATGCTAAGATGACGTATCGTGACGTGCGCGATGACGTAAATACTAGGGTTACTAAGATAGAATTTTCTGCATAATTCTTATAGGTTTACATATGTATGACGTAAGAAAAACAAGGTTACCAGATACATATGAAGGTCTGCCAAAAAAATCGCCAATCTCTTAATTTGGCATCATGGATTATACGGCACCTGTGCCAAATAAACTATTGAAACGCCATGTAACCGAACTTCAGTTATATGTCATATGACCAATTCAATCTTCATAATGGTACTCACTTCCCACCAATTAGCGTCTCTAGTATCTGTAACCGTCATAATGCATCCTGCCCTGTAAGAATAGACACAGTGGTTAATGTTATGAAAATATTGATAATTTCACATGATTTTTATTAAGATTATAAAATTCAAATAATTATAATCAATATGAAATACCTTAACAGACTTAATTATATCCATTTTATTTATATATATTAGATTTTTGCACAGAATGCGATACTTTATTATACTAGTCAAAATTTTGTATATTATATCTTCAGTGCTTCTCTTAGTCAAAATTCCAACTGAATCGTCGGATATGAAACTTTTTAAATCACATGAAATAAAGTTGGTTTCATATTTTATATGATAAGTAGAAATTCTTAAGCGCTACTTCAAAATACAATTTAGTTTTATTCAGAATTTTTTTTAAGTATTTATTTAAGACATTCTACTAAATTTTTTAAACTCTTGAAGTAAATTTTTTTAAATTTATTTGTTTTAAGACTTAACATAGTTTTCGAAATTAAAGATATGATTGCAATCTCATTCTCTCATTATTGACTAACGGGAAACCGGTATTGAATTTCTGCTTATACATCTGTCATGCACAGTTTTATAGCGGTAACATATAGTTTTTGAAGATATTATTTCAATTTCATTCTCATTATTGACCAACGGGAAACGTGTATTGCATTTCTGCCTTTATATCTGTCATGCAGTTTTCCAATTTTTCCTCCCTTTGGAGTCGTGAATATGCCCCTTTGTCTAAAAAAAGTCCACTCAGAAAGTATTATTCGTTAAATTTTCAAGTCATGTAAGTTTATGTGAGGTTATATATTACATGCTGCCATATTCATTTAATTTACTGCTGTGGACTTCATTTTTCATTAACTTTTCTAAATATGAACTTACGGATGCATCTGCATGAAAACCAATAGATATACAGTAGAACTCCAATCATCCGAATTCCGTCAATCCAAACTGATGATTATCCGAGTCGTTTTCAGAATTTTAGGAAAATAAATTAGACTCAAAAAAAAAAAACAAAAAAAAGAAAAACTAGAAAAAAAAGGAAAGGTAAGAGAAGGGAGACGATGAGAGAGAGATGTCACTTTTGAAAATTCCTGGTGATGTTCTGAAGTTAGTGCTGAAGATATAGGAGAATGGATTGGAGAAATGAGACACTAGACTGTAAATGATGGTAAACTGATTTAACGTGTTGATTAAGAAGATAACTTTAATGTCCAAGCTGAAGCTAATACCAGACCATCAGCTAGTGACGCATTTTTCAGCTTTGAAATGGGTGGAGTGTTAGTTGAAGTGTGACCACATGCAAATTTCCACTGCCAAACTCATGTAAGATTTGGCTGCCCAAAATAGACAAAGGCAGTGAGACAGCTTACTCCGAACGGGATGTTCAGCAAGTACTGACTTTCGTTTACAGTATTGTACATACATATTGCATTAATGTACTGCATTTGTGTGTAAGCACCTTAACATGCAAAAGTCTTACATTTTTATGTATTTGATTAAATTTCTTTTATTTACAAATATGAAGATTTTTCTCCCTTTTAATAATGAATTAAGATACTCTTTTTTCCGAATGAAGTGAAAACTGATTCTAATAGCTAGATTTAAACTGTTTTATTTATTAATAGTTTTAAAATGGCGCACGTTATCGTCACTTGCTATCGCAGTATTTGCTAGAGAATGGGAGTAAAAAAGTTATTAGAAGCGGGTTGCAAATTTTTATCTTTTAAATGCGTGTCACATTAATTTGAAGTTCAAGAATTAATCTGATATATCAGCTCTATTTCTTATATTCTTGTAATCCTTATTTTTACCGTTAAGATTTCTCTAAAATTTTCATACTTATATGTGTAATCTTCTAGAGGTTTAATATTTAAGAACATTATTATCTAATTAAATACAAAAATAGTAAGGTTTTTAAATGTGCGTGTGTAAAAAAATCTATTCTGTTGAGAATTGTGGTTTTTTTTACAAAAAACATTACTGTTCAAAAGTGTTTAGAAGTGTCATTCGAATTATTTTCAGAAACGTTTCTAAGGAAATTGTTCATTTTAAATTTTAGTTCAATAAATTTTGACTTCCCCTCAAAGTTGAATAATTCTTGCATTTCGAAAATTGTACACTATAGTATACTTGCGTTTTTAAATCAAATTTTACAATTAGTTAAAATCATGACGTTAAACTTTCAACTATAATTGATCTTTTATTTAGTAATTATTTTTTCACAAAAATTTTGAAACGTAAGAAATGATTATAAAACTTGAAAATTAAAAATAAATACTCACTTCAAATCAATTTCATCCTTATGCCTGCTCTGGAAGTTGTATAAAACAACATATAAATTGGTCGGCAGAAGGCGATGAGGTTTCTAAAATGAAAATGTATTAAATGATATATATATATATATATATATATATATATATATATATATATATATATATATATATATATATATATATATATATATATATATATATATATATATATATATATATATATATATATATGATAAAAGAAGAATAAAGTGGAAATAAAAAGTATAGCTTATTGAGTATTTTATATAAGTTTGTTTTACCAGTATTATATATGTCATTCTGGCTTTATAGAAGAAATATATACAATTAAATTTTATTTCATTTTTGAGATACTTTTTGATTACAAGGATAAAAATGTGATTCTGCTTTTAGCGATTATTTTTTAAAGTCCTAAGGACATTTTTGAGAGGATACTAAACTTTTAATCATTCAATCGTAAAAATATTGGAAACTTAGCAACTCCTCTAAATTTATAGTAATTTATTTACGTATTGTAAATGAAAAATCATACTATTGCATGCATTTTATTTTTTTATTGAATTGACAATTTCATTTATTTAATTATGAACCACTACGAACGCACATAAGCAGAGATGGAAATCCAATCCGCATTATATTGTATTCCGTATGATTTTTATTCATTAAAATTGACGTGAAATGTATAGAAACAGTTTTTTTAAAAAAATATTTTTTATATCCTCTGGTGTTTTGAAAAGCTGGGCAAAATAACTGCCCAAATTGATTTTAAATAATATTACAATGACCGTGTCCTTTTTCCAATTACATTTTAAATATAAGGGGAAATATGCAATTCAATTTCATATTGTGAGAGAAATTAAGATTTTAATCAAGTTTTTGATTTAAGATTTACTGGAGAACCCATACTATATATTTCCCACTTATTTCTGAGGACGCTACAAATCGTTTTCACTTGTAAATATGATAGATTACTTGTGCTAAAAGTAGTCATGAAAATTATGCTATTATCTTATACTTTCTGATTTAACCATACGTTTATGTAAAAACTTTTATTTACTCTGAAAGAATATAAAAAATGCGCTTTTATTTAATTTATTTTTTATGAATATTTTTAATTTTTGTAACTATTCTCTCAGGTTGAATACCTAAGTAGATAGATATTGAGATAGATTGATCAAAAATTTTCATTATAAAATTTTTAACTATTCTTCAAAGCCTAAATATTTATGCAAGTACTACATTAACCGATTGTTTAGTTATTTTTCTCTTTTTTTGGAAGTTTTGACATGTTTTAAAGAAATGTAGCTTTTACCTCTTTCAAATTCACACAAAGCTGTTCAGTTATTAATCCTGAAAATTTTGACTTAATGGGTTCAGATTTATAAAACTTCCGAAGTTCTATTTTCTCTCGCGCTTGAGAAAAATTCATTTCTCTAGTAATACAAGAGTTCGTAGTGATAGGCTATGGTGGGAAATTTTGAGAGATAGTAAATAAAAATTCACATAGGTAAAAAAATATGGATTTTATATATATATATATATATATATATATATATATATATATATATATATATATATATATATATATATATATATATATATAATGTGGCACATATGCCGTATAATTCTGGATTCAAAATTCTGAATATTTTTGGAGAAGAAATGTTCCCAAGATGACGTATAGTGATGTACGCGATGACGTAAATTCTAGGATTAGAGTCCCTTAATTACCCAAAGCCGACGCATGAGATTTCCGCTGTCCAAATCTTGGTGATCGTAATGAGTTTTTTGCTAATTGTGCCTTGAGAAATAAAGGAATTTAAAGCAAATTTTTCAGAATTTTTTGCTACTAAACGTTGAACATAGGCAATAAGATTATTTTGTAAGTCATTAAATAATGAAAACGACAAAGTTTAAACCATTATTAGTCGAAACTATTTTATGATGCTTACGGTTTGCTACTTTTTCTTTAAAGTCGCCCTTTTGGCACAATCTGGTTTTGCTTATTTTGATAAAGAAACTTACGTGTTAAAAAATTATATCACACTGTTCTTAAGATAAATAATATTTTTTAATTACTGGAAAAGCTTATTTAAAATGTAAATAAGGTTTAAAATTAATATCTTATTACATAGTATCTTGTTAGAAGTGTTCATCATTTTATTTATATCTGAATTACATAATTTGTACACTAGTTTTGTTATGTTTTTAAATTTTGTATTTTTCCGTCGCCAAACACATTTAATAAAAATAAAATGAAATATGTGGTCACTAAAATGCATAACTTTAAAATTTATTTTAAATTATAATATAGTTTAAGTATGTATAACTCTAAAATTATTTGTTGAAATACAATTTGAGAGTAAGTAAAACTCCCAAATTACTTAATAGTTAGTAATAATATATACTTACAATATGTAAAGAATGTTATTATTTATTTTTTATTATTACGTATGTAAAAATAATTGTTATATATTATTTACAGTATAATATAATTTAATAAAAAATAGTTTTTCTACTGCCTTTTTTTTATAATATATGAAGGTATATATTATTTATGCAAATCATAACATAGGTTTACATATTGTAAGTATTTATTATTGCTTGTCAGTAATATTTTACTAATATAGTTACTATAATAAATTGCTTACAATGTATAAAAATTTTTTTTTTTTTTAAATTTCTGTTATTGTTTTTTTGTATTAGTAAAACACAGTTTAATTAAATTCTTAAAAAATTATCAAGAATAGTTTTTACACATTACAATCTTTTTTAAAACTTATTACGGGAGAAAATATTACTTTAGAAACGGATCAAACAAAGAAAATAAACGTATCAAATGTACTAACTAATATGTGTAAGAATGTTAAGTCATACGAAGTTTTATGGCAACCATAGTGTTTGTGACAGGTCGGGAAGTCCATGCGTCAGCTCGCCTTTTCAGAAGCCTTAACTAGTATTGTCAGAATAGTATAGGGTTGCTTAATTTTTATAGTTTTCCATATCGTAATAAAAACCCAGACTGACAGATACATAAAATATCTGCCAAAAAAATCCCCAAATTTAGAATTTGGCTTCCTGGATTATACGGAATATGTGACTCGAGTGTTTTGACAGATATTAGAAAAAAAAAAAAAAATTTGATTTTTTAAAGTTGAAGACAATATTGAAGTATATTTTAATTTACCGGTGATGGACATGGTGACGTGGAGGCAGAGCTTAATGACTTTTCATTGTCATCTGGTAAATCTACAGAACTCATTCGGACATTCTTGGCTGCTAATAGGTGTTGCCGACTTCCATGAATTGGACTTTGTGCAGCTGAAAAAGAAAACTAATTAATACACCTATATGAAGTGCATAATATTGTTAGAAATTTATAAATAATTATTGTATATGTCTTAAAATATCTCAGACAGATCGGAAATACTCACATTTTGGGGGAAAATTGCGGTATTTAGACGTGTTATACGTTAAAAGCGGGTTTTCTAATAATTTGGTGACTTGGCGATGTTTTGGCGAGAAAACCTGGCGACATTTTTGGCGACTTAGCGAGAAATAGATATTTCTGGAAACATCCATCACCTAAGCTCTAGGACCAATATTTAGCGAGATAGCCTAGAAGCTTCCAGAACCTTGGCCAAATTAGTAGATTTCCCCGCCAAGTCAGGTATAAATACCGCGCAGCCCGACATAGTTAAGTTTTGTGAAGACGATTAGTCGTGACTGCTTGTTTAGAGAAAATGTTCTCTGCCTAAGGTATTTGAGACCTGTGATTGGAAGCTGTTACTTATTGTATCTGACGAATTGTAGCTGTATAATAGTGATTGTTGCAGCTGGTATATCTAGTGGAATTTTTACGAATAAAAGTCTTTTGTTCATTGAGTGGTTGCTTTCTTCAACTCTCAATCCACACGAACCCCGAAGCTCGGTACAATATTGTTACGAATTAAATTTTAAAAGTAGAAACATCTGTGAATATTGACCATTCGCATTCTGAAAATTATATGAATGATTTAGGAATTATTCAATCCTAAACTATACAGTACATTGAAGTTAACCCAGCATTTGGTGTAATATTGATTCATATTATTTGAAAAAAAAAAAAAAAAAAACTATATTTTTATATTTTAATTTTGCGATAAGTTTGGTACAAAATAACACCATGTTCCTATTGATGAAATATACATATATAGTCAGATTATATTAATATTATAGCTATAAGCAAAATTTATTATTTCGATAAAGTGATATTAGTTTAAATTTAAAATAGAAAATATTTATCTTCAACGTTTGGAAAATAAAGCGAATTTTAATTCTTAGTTACCAATTCTTTGTAGGAAATGAGATTAATATGACGTCTGAATGTTGAAATGCGTCTTACATATAACTACAATCAGATCCCGACTTTGAACTTTGTAATTCAAAGTTATACATACTCTTATGTTTGTTGCAATTTATTTTTCATAGTATTCTCAAATATATATTTTTATCAAAAGTTTCGGGAATCTACTTTAAACCGTAGGTCCTGGTCTAATTAGCCCTCGTGTGCAAAAAATGACCGTTTTAAGATATTTGGATGTTTGTGTAAAAAAAAATCGCTATGCACTTTTCATGGTATTCTTATGGAAACATTTGCAGTGTATTTTTATAATGCTAAAAATATTGAGTTTTCAAAAAATATTATTTATATTTTTCTTCGTATCTCGAAGACAACATTTTTTTTTATAAATAGAGTTCTTATTCTTTTTATTCATTCTTTCTTTAATGTAAATAAAATTAAAAATTAAAGACATCTATGTTTTTTTAAAAATTCTTTATGTAGTTAGTCTTATGATTGCTATTGTTGATGATTTCTAAAAGCTACGAAAAATTTTTTAAATATCATAAAATTCGGCTGAATAGTATATGGGGCAAAACACTTATCAAGTATTCTTTGGGACGACTAACATATTTATCTTAAAAATAAATTTTAAAATTTCAAAAAAATAAACTATGATTATATACATTTTTTGCTTAATACTATGTTTTTTGTGGTTCTACATTTATAAGTTGTGCTGTATACTAATATTTAACTAATTAAAAAATCAAAAATTTCTGCTCATGATAGTACATAAATAAAAATATTTGTACATTAAAAGGAATATGAAAATACTATGATGTGAAAATTCTCTTCAAAATTGTATCTTTAGTTGGCGTTGAATTGCTTAGTTTTTTATTGCTTCAATTAATAGGATATGGGTAAATATTTGAATAAAAAATTAGCTTATAATCATGATTTCATTTCTTGATTTTTTTATTTCAGAAATTTATAAAATTTTATAGTACTTTTTTAAATTTATAAAAATATTTGTTAATTTATAAAAGTTTTAAGGCATTTAAGATGAAGTTTATGAAATATTTTTATCGAAAAATAACTCCATTTAGATTTTTAAAACAATATCTCATATTATGAACTCATTTATGAATTAAGATAGCTCTCTGTAATTGTGTTTTTTTTTTTTTTTTGGTCTTTCCATAAATATTTTTTCTAGATAATAAATTCTCAATTTGGTTTCGTATTCAGTTGTGTGTACAAACTCATATGGTAAGATAACGCACTGACAAAATATTTGAAAGTAACTTGAAACTTTTTTTCTTTCTTCTTAAATGGCTTATTAATTTTAGTTATATTTTATATGGATAAATTTTCTTCAATATTTCATACTATTACTTTTCTCTGTGCCTCTTTATTATGTATATTATATGTAAAGAGACAAAGAGTGTACAATATTGTATATTCTTAATATATATTTAATAGATAAAATTGTCAGACTCCACACCAAAATAGGGTTTAATTGGATAAGTGAAGCAGCGCACCCCATAATGCCAGCCTAGCTGGCACAAAAGAACAATAATTGATAAAATTATATTTTTAAGAATTTTTATGTGTGGGATTTTTAGTTAAATCATTTTTAACTTTTTGTATCATATTTTTTCACATACTCCAATTTCCTTATGAAATATTTTCCCATAATTTCGCATTCTGATAATTAAATCTGAAAAGTAAGCAAGATTATAAAATATTGAAACGTGCAATACATGACATAAGTTATGCAATATCAAACAATTAGTTATATTAATACTTTAAAATTATTAGTAATAATGAAAACCTTTCATGCATATAATTCCAACAAACATATACCCAATAAATAGGAATTCAAAATACTTTACCAGTTTATTTCCGCATCCCATTTCTTTATTAATAATAGTTGTTGCATAAACCTATTCGTATCTTTTTTACCTATTTTTATTAGACTATTCGTATGAGTTTTGTATAACCTTCATTTAATTAAATATGTAAATTTACTTCAGTATTTTCTTTAAAATAATGCAATTGTTCTGTAAGAAGTTGGTTTCTAAATTTATTTTCTAAAAAGACGTTTTATCACAATAATATCATAGTTCATTTTTTATCTATAATTTCACTCTTATTTTATATATTTTTTGACTTTTGTTTTTTAGTTTTTGAAAATTGAAGAAATTATTATTGTATAGGAAAATTTAAGGCATGTATCAGTAATTTTATAATAAATTTAAAAATAACTAAGAAATGCTAGATTTATTTTTCCAAATTTTAACACATGATAGTGTTTTAAAATTTTTGTTTATTTTAAAATTATTTTATAGAAAAATATGTTGGAAATGGTCACCTTTTTTAAATTTAAGATATTTTAATTGAATGTCTAATTATGAGATAGAGTTATTGACATAAAATATTTCTCTGTAAGACGCGTATGTATGATAAATAAAATTTCCAATGAGAATTTTTATATATGCATTTTTTTATTATAAAAATGTCATTTTAGCTCATATTTTTCTGAACTTGAGTGTCAATTTTCTTGAATCGCAAATAAAAGCCCCCCTTCCCGAGAAAAAAATTAAAAATTTTAAATATTAAATTTAAATTACATATTTCTTTTTAGCATTTATCAGTATTTCCTTTATATTGTAATTAAGGAACTTAATCCGTTGAGATTATTATGATATAATTTATTTTTAAATTGATTTTTTATAATTTTTTGCATTAAATTATAAATAATTAATTATCATTTAAACAGATTCTCTGAAATTTGCTTATGTAAAATAACTCAAAAATTCTTAATAGAAAAATTTTCACAATTATTGTTAACAATTCGAAGTGCATATTTTCAACTCCATTTATGGTCATCAACGTTACTCGTTTTGTCATGTTAATTTTTCATTTTCGCGAAGAAGTTGAAACAATAATACTTCGAAGTTAATTTTAAAATCATATTCCTCAGAATTTGTCTTGTCATTGTTATTTTATTCACTGCAAATAAATAAATAAATAAAAAATTGCGCCTGTTTCTTGCTATTTGAGTTTTTAAATGGGGGAGGAGATACTGAAGAGAGAGGTGGTACGTGGACTGACCAAGCTGATGGTGCTGCCTCCTGTGGACATGCTCGCTGGACTCTGGACTGTCCAGCGAGAAGCTCTTCATACGAAAAGATAGTCTCTTCCTTTGCGGACTGTGTGGTGCTGCAATAGAAAAAACCAATGAATAGGCGCTAAAATTGATAAGCAAACAATTCTTAGGACTTATAGAAACTATATTAAAATCATTAAAGCATTTATATATTTTGTATATTAAGTAATTGTAAATATTATTTTGGTTGCACAGAAAATATATTTATTTAATTTTATTTTCATTATATTATTAATGATTTAACTATTTAATTTATAAATTTTAATTTTCAGTGATATTTAAATTCATAGAGTCTGTATTAGCAGTTATATTATTATTATTAGGAATTATATATGATAATTATCAGTGTGTAATAATTAAACTGAAAGGTGGAATTGTATTAATAAAATAAAAGCAAATAAGAGAGAGAGAGAATATTGACTCTATGTATAGATTTTTTTGTTTTCACACTTTAAAAATAAATATTTATTTTACCATGTAGGAATTTAATTTATCATTAATCTATCTATATATATTTGTGCGTTTATATATCAGCTATTAACGACATTTGTTAATCTTTACTTAGAAGGGTATTGAAATAGAAATAAAAAAAACTGATAATCGCACGAATTTAAAGCAACTGTTTTGAACAATCTACTTTAATTTTCTTTTTAGAACTTGATTTTCGAAATTTTATGAAAATATTTCCATTTAAACAAAATTTTAAATATTAATCAAGCTTTTGTAAAATATTTGAAATATTTACTTACTTCTCTCTGTTAATTTTTGTAATTTTTACAATGCAAATCATTTTATAATCGTTATTAATATACCACGAACTTAATGGTTTCGCTTCTAATCATTAAAAAATCCCCCCAGAACGTCTTAGAAATAAAGAAAAATAGGCTGAAATAACTTTTAGTGCGAAAAATCGGTATAAATCAAGGGAAACTATACAAGACCGTGACCATAGATTTTTGGTAATGCCAAATATTTCCCATGAAAGCAATGAAAAACGATTGTGAATGAGAATATTATGCAAATCTTATGCTTAAGCTATACTGAAATCTCTGAGTCAAGATACAAAAATTTATTGTCTGTTTTTATAAGGTTACTCTATGTATCTATCTGTCATAAAGTCAGTTAAAGAATGCGGATTTCAAGAGTTGTATAGTATTTTTACAAATTATATTTAGGCTTTGACAGTTTTGAAGCATATTGCCAACTGATAAAGTGATAGTTTTTCAAAAAAATATTTAAAAATTTTTTGACATTAAAATATGTTGCTTTTATAAAAGTATATTTGAAAACAGCAGCGTGAGCCCGGTAAGTAATTTTAATATTTTTTGTTTCTTTTCGAATTATTTTAGATTATAATTTTCTGATATAATTATATATTATAAATTTCGTCCAGCTATTGGTTGAAGAGCACTTTTTTTATTTTGCTTTAAATATTAAGTTGAATTCAAAATTGCTTGAAATTTAGTTCGTTAAAAATGAATTATTCAAAATTTCTTAATTATGTTTTTATATTAATCAATAATCTATTTTGAAAAAGTCTGGTGATAAGGATTTAATATAGTTAAAATATGTCTTTACTTGGTTTACTAGTACTACAGAGGGTATTAACACATTTTTAGAACGATTTCGATAACGAATTAAAAGAAAAGTAAATGTCTTAGAATAAAAATTTTGGGCAACAGCTTATTATTTGAAATGAAAAATATCATCTGTTACTTTTAAATTTATTCTTCTTTCAAAATGTCACATATAAACAAGCCGTGAACTGAAAAATATGTTTTTGTGCTTTCCATAGATAAACATTCTTATTAGAGAATTGAAAGACGTTGTAAAATGCATGGTATTAAAATTTCTTAGTGCAAAATAAGCAATATTATTATTTGGACACGTAAAAACTGTCAATCATTATTTATACATAGAAAGAAGACTCCAAACGAATATTTGTAAAGGGTACGTACTGTTTCAAATGTTTCTAAAGTGAAATCGTTGGTAACAAGAGAAAATCCGCCAACACGAAAATCAATTGCAAAGTCTTTAGATAGATCTGTAGCAACAATACATAAAATAATAAACCAGTATTTACAACTTAAAAATGCTAAAAAACATAATGTTCACCAGCTTTTGCCTAGGCATGTGGCTCAACGCAAAACATTTTGTAGAATCCTGTATGAAAACCACATAGTAGGAGATAAATGAAAAAACATTGTGACCCTTGATAAAGCATGGGTTTACCTAAATGACTGTAACAAAAAAGGTCTTTTTACTATAGAAAATGAGGGGAAAAAATGTACAAACGCGTTTCCGTCAATGTAAAGAAAGTTTCACTAAGAGGTTTATGATTGTTGCAGTTTTCTCCTACAATGGGAAATTAAAAATAAAAAGAGTGGAAAGAAATGTTAAAATCAACTCATCGTACTATCAGAAGAAGGTTTTACGCCCAATATTTGCAAAAGAAATTCCACTTTATCCTAATGACATTCAAAGCGAGAAACTTTACCAAGACAAAGCTATAAGTCATAATTTGAGAACTACCACTGCATTCCTTGAAAAAATGATGACTAATACAGGTGTTGCATGTATATACATTTTCAACATATCCCTGCGAAGTCTCCTGATGTTTCACCTATGGACTATTGTGCCTTTGATCTGTTAAAAAAGGCACTTTCTAAATGCAAACCCACCACGATAGATGGACTCTGGAAAGTAGTAGAAGAGGAATTGAAAGCAATACCACGTGAAATATTGCGAAAAGCTCTTCTATCGTGAAAATCACGATGCAGACTTTTAGTCCAGAAAAAAGGCTATCAGATCGAACATTTAAAAAAATAATCTTTACATTTTAAACATTAATTAAATGGCCGCGAAATCGTTCTAAAAATGTGTTAATACCCTCTGTATTTCTATAAACGCATTAAAATTAATTATGATGATATATCAGAAATAGGAAATACAGAATGATCCGAATATGATTTTTGATAACATCAATCTATGATAATGCTTACATAGGAGTGCTGAGAATGAAGATTTATATTTTACCTAGATACTTCATTCTATTTCCATAATATTTGGAGAAAATATTGTTATAGTTTGAAACATTAATTCTTTGCACAATACTTTTGCATGAAGTTTTTGCTAATATACTGAGATGAAGTGATTAAATTAATAAATTAACTGAAGGTAAAATGTATGTTGAATAAAATACCAGAAATACTTGCATACATACAACAAAAATATTATAAGTTGTGCTATTTCTCTATAATGTAAAAATAAGATCAAATTCGATAATCTTAGATTTAAAGAATAATCCTAATTATAGAACATTCCGTACGTCGATTTATATATATTTTGATATACATAAACTTGTAAAGTTGTGCGTGTTTAAAAAAATAGTAGAGGAGTTTCACTAGAAAAAAAGTACTGGAGTTCTACTATCTTCTATTATATGGCATCCGGAAAAGAGAAGTCATTAATCAAAAAGTTGAAGTTCCAGAAGCTAAATTCAGAAGTGTTCGACAGGAATACCTTGGGGCTCTCAAGTTCAATTAAATTGTGAGTAAGTGTCTAAAACTACGTGCGAAAAAGTTTTTACAATTATAAAAGTTTTATTGTGAAGTTTTTTCCATGAACAGACATTTACCCTCTGCAAGTTGGGTCGTTCATCACTTCTCTCTATATAGAATGAATATAGGAGGATATAGCCAAAAGTATTATACATCGAAGAAAAAAATGTGACTCGTTAAATGATTTTATTTATAAAATCAATTTTTAATATTACCTACTTTTAGAGCTAAATTTATACTTAAAGTAAATTTATTGAAAATAATTTGAAAATGATTTATAGAACTATATTTGTTATGAATATTCTAAATTTATATTTTAACCATATATTTCAAGTGATTTTGTATCATTGTAAAAATTAGTTTCTGCATTTACTGATAAAGTTTTATTTAAAATTTAAATTTTCTCACCATTATTTTATTTTTTATTAGGTTTAAATTATAATTACCTAGAATTTAAATATACTTTTCAAATTTATGTTTTAAAGCGTTCAAAAAACATCAAAAAGTATTTTTATATTTGAAAACAAATGTAGAGATAAAAACATATACTAAGCCGTTTCAATGTCATTTAAATGCTTCAGAACAATAATTACAATTTGCATCCATAATTGACTTTGAAAACTGCATGAATAAATAATCATGTAAGGATAAAAGCTGTAAATACAGTTAGAACTGTTTTAATTTTGTAAACATTCATGCAGTAAATTACTTTTTCTCTTTTGGAAAAAGCGTGTGATTGTTTCCCTAGAATATTTATTTACAGACTTTATTTTCATATTACCTCAAGATTCTTTCAATTTATGCATTATATCTATATATATATTATATATATGTTTGTAATTATTGAATGAATAATTTGAATATATGGAAGACAGTTGCATAATTGGACATCTTCAAACAGAAGAATATATACTCATAAACATGCACACAACATATTACTAATAAGTAATACTACAAATATACACAGAAAGAATATATTTTAAAATGGTGAAAGAAACAAGCAATATCTTAAAAAAGAACAAAGAGTTTAGATGCAATATTATTCTTTATTACTTCAATCTCATCTTCAAAGATACAGTAAACATCATTTTGCTTAAAGAAACAAAATTAAAACTACATGTTCTGTAATGACTTTCTGTTAAATTGTATAAGCACTTCTACTGCTTTAAAATTACTTTTATTGTTAAAAATTAGGAATAATACTGCATCATTTCTGCGTAATGAAAGAATTATTGATTAGTGAAGTTAGTTTGGATTTCCAACACACAAAGAACATCAATTCAAACATCAAAACACAATCCGTTTAAATTACCTAAAGAACATCAAGTCGTGCAACGATGAGCATGCTATGAGTGACAGTAAAACAGTACAAATAGGTCTTTTGGTAGAGTTTATAAATATTGACAAACACCACATATTACACTGAGATGCTAACAACTGATTGCATGCATCCGACAGAGCAACTTCAAAAATAAGATACTGGTGCTGAATATAATTTCAACAGAGGTAAAAGACATATATACCTGA
The DNA here is from genome assembly GCA_030067965.1 of Latrodectus elegans. Classification (NCBI taxonomy): domain Eukaryota; kingdom Metazoa; phylum Arthropoda; class Arachnida; order Araneae; family Theridiidae; genus Latrodectus; species Latrodectus elegans. The sequence goes on along the minus strand of CM057818.1, from coordinate 12,482,363 downwards.
TACTATGATCCTGTTTCCTCCCACTGCTGTGATATAAGGAGAAAAAAAAATCATTTTGTGAGAATTAATTTGAAAATTTATATATATTGAAATTATTTATTTATTTAAAAACAATATTTGTATTGCTCTTTTTTTAAATGTTGAAATTTGATTCATGTTCTTTACAATATTGACAGAAGTTCTATTTATATGCTTGTATTTCAAGGCCTAGAATAAATTTTTGCATATATTTATTAAGGTGACTCATAGACAAAGTTATGTTCAATGAAGGCTTTATTTATAAATATTATGCTGTCCTGCCGTGATCTTTTTTTCCATACTAACTGCATAATTTGTTTTTAATGGCTTGATATTTTTTCCCTTTCTCCAGTAATGTTTAATCTGTTGGTAATACAAGGGTCACTCTGAAATTTTTGAGATACAACTAGGTTTTTAAAGTTATATTTACAAAATTTTAGGTGTGTTCAAAGTAGTCTCCTTCAGCTTCAATGCACTTTTGTAGACGAATTTTCCACCGATTAAATGCCTCAAGCTATTCATTTCTTGGAATCGATGGAAAAAATGCATTTATAGCCACATCAATCTCTTCTTTTGAATGAAAACAACGTCCACGTAACTTCTTTTTTAGATTAAAGAATAGCCAAAAGTCGCACATAGCTAGATCATGTGAATATGGCGGATGTTGAGTCACTTTAATTTGTTTCTGCTTAAGAAACTCAACTGTTAATCCCGGCTGTATGTGAAGATGCATTGTCATTGTGAAGCATTAGTTCCCTAACATTCGGTTCTTGTAGAATTTCTGGATGACATTTAGTGGTATACCAGTTTGCTGTTACTGTCTTCTGTCCTTCCAACTTGATGGCTTTGATCTATCCCGTACTTCTGAAGAAAACGGCATACATCACTTTTTTTCAGTGCGCGTTGTTTTTTCACCATGGTCGGCGTCGGATTATCTTCTTAGAAATGATGCTGTGGCCACCATCTTTTAGCAATTTAAGAGTTTCTTTACTGATTCTGACACGCTCCTCTTTTTGGTGCTCAGTTAGATTATGGGGAACCCAACGGCAAACTACTTTTTTTACATGTAACTCTTCATGAATGATTTTATGTATGGCTGTGGATCCAATGTTAAGTTCCTTCTGTATCATTTGATAGGTACAGCGATTATCATCCATTAACATTTTTTGTATGGCATACACATTATCCGGGATTACTGCCGACGGCGGTCTTCCTGTGTGTTCTTCATTCTGAAAATAATTGCGACCTCTTCTAAATTCTCTAAACCATCTGAATACAGTAGCACGAGCTGGAGATTCATCACCAAATGCTAATTGCAACCGTTGAACGCATTCTTCTTGATTTAATCCTGCTTTTAATCGTAGAAAATCATAGCGCGAAAATGTTATGGCGTCAATTCCATTTTCTCTTCTATTTAAAATTTATTCTATGCTTAACAAGTTGAAGTAAGTCAGTAAAAAATCGTCTTCTGTGTTAAAATACTTTGTATTTTAAAGTTAAACCGTTATTTTAATTTTGCAAATTCTGGTCTGCTCGTATCTCAAAAATTTCAGAGTAAACCTCGTATAAGTTTTCAGGTTTTATATTGTATTCAGATTCATTACTTACAAATGCCTGTCGTTTGTCGTTGTATTCAGATTCATACTATCTTCATTCACAAGAAAATTTTTAAGTATTCTGAAAGAAGTCAAAATTTATCTCAACCTTATGAACCATTTTAAAAATTTAAACAAATTATATTTGTAGACTGTAGGACCGAAAAAATACATATTACGAAAGTTTTCAATTTGAGAATGAAGGAAAAAAATTCTTTTTGTTCATTGCTCATTTTAGTTTTCTGATTATAAACGATCTATTTTGAAATCAATATTCTTAAGTAAAACAACTTTGGATAAAATGAACACTTATAATACAACTCTTTTTAAATCCCTCAAATGTCATTAATATGAAACATGCAATAAATTTTCATAAGATTCAAAGTGGTTTTTACATTGTTTAAATTAATATCCATGTGATGAAGATTTGTTCTTTTACGCTTAGTATTATTTTGCTCAGTTCATTTTTCATCTCTTTTAAATTGTAATCACTTGTAATTTCATTTGGTTCAATTTTACTGTATGATAAAAAATATTACCATAATTAGAGAATCAATTTTGATTTTGTTAATTATTCTGTATTGGAGTAATCCTTCTGATTAAATTGGCTTGTCAAATTCTCAAACTTCGCTTACAGTCCAGTTGTTTAATGCCTATCATATTTTGTTTGAAATTATTGTCTATAGACAATATGAGTTGCATAATTGAGAAGTTTTATAATTCTTAGCACTTAGGCATATTCAAAGCGTTAACCCTAAGTCTTAAGACTAACGATCGTATTCGTTAGGTTTAAAATGTAGAACATATATCTTTATTTGTGTTTGAAAGACATCATATTTCTTTTGAGTGAAAAATACATAATATGTCGAAATTGTTCTTTATTTTTCTTTAATTTTAATACTCTTAACTGTGAAATGCAAATAAAAAAAATCCTAAAAATTTCTTTAAAATGCATTCCGCAATATAGCATTGGAACATGAGGTAAAAATCAGCAACCTGATATTACATTGTTTAGGGAAATATTGTAATAAACAATGGAATTATATTATTTCTTTCTCATCCAATTAATCATTTAAATTAAAAAAAATACATTTCACCAAAATTTTCGATTAAATTTGAACTAAATTTTATCTGGGAATAAAAATATCTGTATTCAAGTAAATATTCACATGGTATCATTGAATATATAATTATTTACTTCTGTCCTTGTTGAATCATTTTTTTAACCGTAATTTCAACATAAAACTCAAATAAGACATTCTTCAAAACGACCTACGAGTATATCTTAAAGTACATTTTTGATGGTAATATATATATATATCTATATATATATATATATATATATATATATATATATCTTGATGCATACACCAAAACTGGACGTAAGATTTATTAATAACTTGCATGAAGAATTTTGGCTTAAAAGATTTTTTAAACTGAATAAATATGAGTATTTTTAAAATAATCGATGAAAACTCAGTTTACCTCTGGTTCTTTTATCAATGTCTTACTTTTTAAAGAGGATTATAATAAATCAACATTAAATAAAACAGAATGATTTATGAAATTTATTTTTGTGTGTACGGTTGAAGCTAATCCAGAAAAAGGTCCAGAAATAAATTTGATTTATCTTTTACGTGGAAAATTAGTCTCTTTCCATGAAGATTCTTTTATATTTATTATTTATATAATGTTAGAATACTACTACATGGAAATTTTTATCACAAAAATACTTAATAGTTTTATTTCATTAATCATAAAAATTGAATATTAATGTTTTTTAAGTGTGGATTTAATTAATATTCATTAATGTTAGCTGTTTACTTTTGAAAAAAAACTAATTATATCCTGTTATGTTATTCTAAAAGTTTAATTTACTTCTTAATATATACGCAGTTTTGAATTTTTTTCTCTAGAAAAATAATAAGCTCGAATTTATTATTAAATAAATGAAATGTTACCCATATGGAAGTATCTATGCAAAAAAATTACATGGGAAAAATGTTCGAAAAATGAATATTTAAAATTAAAACTATTCTCAAACCATTAAATTAAAGAGAATTTTTAAATTTAAAAAATCGAGCTTTAAAATGCTTTACTTACAAGCAGAAAATATTAATTAAACTTGTTTTTAATTAATATACGAAGTATAATTTTTGTAAAATTTATATCGAGATACGTGAAATATTAACATGGATGCACTCTGAAGTTGTTTTATAAATAAGGTATTATTGTAAATTCGATGAATTTTTGATTGCGCAGCTATTTAAGGAAGATCAGGAAATATGGATAAATCAGAAATGATTTTAACAAAATTAACTAATTGGTTTTGATGAATAATTTTTTGTTTTTAAAAGGCGAGTTTTGAGAAATTATGATTGGTTAAGTAACTTATGATTTCCTTTTTTTAAAGGGAACTGAAAATTTTTTAAAAAAGTCAATTTTTTACAGATAATTAGGATTTTTGTGTTATTTATGTTTGCATTGTTAAAAAATGCTCACAACAGTCTTTTGAATTGCATCAATTATCAATTGTTCATGATTTAATAAACGTTTTTATTATAAAATTGCGGCACAGGTGCCGTATAATCCATGATGCCAAATTCTGAGATTAGCGATTTTTTGGAGGATTTTCTTATATATCTGGCAACATCGTTTTTTATTAAGTCATACATATGGTGACCTATAAGAATTATGCAGAAAATTCTATTTGGTAGCCCTATTATTTACTTCATCGCGCTCGTCACGATGTCATCTTGGCAACATTTCTTCATCGCCAAATAAATTCAAAATTTGAAATTATGGATTATACGGCACCTGTGCCAAAATTGCAATATATTAACGAATATTATAAACTAATTAAATTCATTTTATAAAATCAATTAAATAATAGTGTATACTTTCGCTTGATATTAAATTTCATTCTTTTATCTTCGAATAAAATTTATACAATATTAATGAGATACATATATTTGTGTTTCATTTCAATCATAATTTAAATTCTTATTCAACTTAGAATTACATATTATAATTATTATTTATAAATATTAGAATTCTTATTCAACTAAGATATTTATTAGTATATAAAATCCATATAAAGGAGTTTAATCGTTATATATATATATATATATATATATATATATATATATATATATATATATATATTAAAATATTTTATAATTTTTTATTCAATTATCCATTATACAATATGTATTGTTGAAGCAATTTTTTTTTACGAAACTATGAAAAATGTTGATTCACCATTTTCCAGAATAACTTCAAATTAATCAGCTCTTCGAACAATATATGGGAATTTTGTTTCATTCATTCATTCATGATAACTACTTTCATACATTGATACGAAACATACCATTTTTCCACAAAAACTTACTAGGCTATAGCCTTATTAGATCATTTCATCCTTTTTTCTTTATGATGCTTTAGAGCCCGGTTTTCTTTTAATTCTCCAGAAAGAAATTCTTCTTAAAATGCACTTTCTTTATTGAGTGGGAAATAATTTTACTTGTTTGTTATGTTTCATTATATTAGTAAAAAGTCTTTAGCAAACTTAAAGTTTATCTATTATCACGAGTCTGATGTAACTTATTCTTCTTCCAGATCTTTCATACAATCATTTCCATAAAAATGTTTTTTTTTTAAAATTTAAAATATTATGAATAGTATTTTTAGTATATTTAAAGATATTATTCATGTTAAGATTGTTTTATTTCACGTTACGATTTTTCAGAACCAACAAAAAATCAGACTTTTCGTTCTTGGTCTGATGTCTTCTTTCCTACGCGGCACTGAATTTCTTTATATAACTAAACAAATTAAATTCTAATTCTCTTTTTAAAATATAATCATTTGTACTCTGATTTAATGTAAAGTTATAGTTCCGCATATGATTTTAATAGATAAAATAATTTTAAATACAAAAAAGTGGTCTCCTTAATGTCACAGCAAAATTTTAAAATATAGTTTCCTTTACCAAAGCTACTCTTTTATCGTTTGAGGATTTATTTGAGGAAATATAAATTTTTTATTGTTTAAGTCTTTTGAAGTTATTAATTTTGTGCAGTGTATTAACAAGTGCTTTTAATGATTAATAAGCATTATTAAATAAATGTTGTTTTTAGGAGTCTCAGAATTTTCCCAATAATGTAATAAGCATTATTTCTTATGAATAAAAATGTATTTATGAAATTGTCAGATAATCCCAAAATATATAACATATTAAGAGAAAAAGTGGATATCGTATTTACAGTGTCTCGCAAGAGATGGGACACTTGTGCTCTTTACAAAAGGAAACTGTAATAAAATTAATTAAAAATACATGTACAGATTTTCTGTGAATGTGTTTCATACTTAAATTCAGTAACAATTATTACATAACATACATTTTGTCATAATATAAAAATATTGATTTAATAAAAATATAATTGTTTAGAACGGAATAAAAAATAGCTCACATAAGTGATGGGACACCATTAGATATGCAACAAAAATCGTTAGAAATAAGCAATAAAAATATTTTTTGGTGTTTTATTTTTACTCAAAAGCAATTGGCAATAATTAATAAAACCGTCTGCAGTATTTCTCTCCAGCTTGTTTTGGAAGTTTTGTGTTTTTTAGCTGTATGCAGCCATGAATGCTAAGGTAAAGAAACTTCGCCTGAAATTCGAAAATTAGTTATTAATTTGCAAATTGAAAGAGGAAAATCTATTAGAGAAACGGCTGAAAAAGTTAACTTGAGTCATTCAACAGTTTTCAATATCATTAAACTACATAAAAAGAATCACATGTGATTCAGAATAAAAGAAGATATGGCCGACTATCAAAGCTATCCAATGGAATAAAGCTAATTGTCATTCAAATTATTAAAAAAAATCCAAGTATGAGTGCTCCTAAAGCTGCTGCTAGTTTACAAACATTATATGGTGTAATAGCTAATTTTGAGACTATAAGAAGAGTAATTCGATCTGCTGGATATCACGGTAGAGTAGCCAGGAAAAAATTTTTTTAAGTGAAAAGAATAGAAAAGTCAGACTGGCTTTCGCAAAATCCAACATAAATAAAAATTCTGATTACTGGAATAAAGTCATACTTGTTGATGAGAGTAAATTTAATATATTTGGTTCTGTCACGGTAGAATCTTGGTGTGGAGAAAACCGAGGGAAGAATTTTTTTAAACAGAACTTGGTGCCAACAGTAAAACAGGGTGGAGGAGAAATTATGGTATAATGGTGGGGTGTATGTCGTCCGCTGGAGTAGGTAATCTTGTTTTTATTGACAGTAAAATGGATGAGTACAAGTATATTGACATTCTAAAGCAAAATTTGAAATTTTCCGCATGAAAATTGAACCTCCATAACGATTTTAAATTCTACCAGGACAATGACCCCAAGCACACTGCTTTGAACGTTAGACTCTGGCTGCTATATAACTGTCCTGAAATAATAAAAGCACCACTACAATCTCCAAACTTAAATCCTATAAAGAATATTTGGCAAGAATTGGAATCAAGAATTCGCAAACACACCATTTCTCAAAAGCAACAATTAAAATTGATGCTTCAAGAAGAATGTGGTAAAATGACTCCAGAAACTACAAAAAAAAGTCAAATCCATTCCAAGAAGATTAAATCGTGTTTTAAAAGTAAAATGAAATCCAACAAAATATTAAAACCTTTTAAAAGTAAAATTTTTGGATAAATATTTGATGGAAAAGTAAGTGTCCCATTACTTATGTGAGCTTTTTTTTTGCTCCGTTCTAAGCAACTGTATTTTTATTTAAACAATATTTTAATATTTTGGCAAAATGTGTGTTATGTAATAATTGTTACTAACTTTAAATATGAAACACACCCACAAAAAATTTGACCATGTATTTTTTATTTATTTTTTTACAGTTTTCATTTGTAAAGTACAAGTGTACCATCACTTTTGTGAGACACTGTATATCGTATGAAAACAACTCCTTTATCGTTTAAGGATTTATTTGAAGAAATATAAATTTTTATTGTTTAAGTCTTCTAAAGTTATTAAAGTGGATATCGTATCTAGATAAAAAGTGGATATCATATATAAAAAGAGAATCTTGTTATATATAGTATATTGTTTTGAGAAAAAGAACTATACCTCATTAAAATGAGTGCAATTTACATTTAAATTATGTTGTTCTCATGCGACAAAATACAATACTTCCTTACATATATATAATATTACGTAATATATCACATATAATTCTCAAGTATGGAACTATTAAACTCATAAAGAAAAATTCAAGTAATTAAAGGAATCTGAACAAAAGAAATTAAAATGCAATTTTTCTTTAAAAATTGATAAAATAATTTCATGATTAATACTAATTACGATGTATTATTTAAATAATTTTTATCACTTTGTACGAGGTAATTTTCCTAATATATTCGAACCTAGATAAACTTTGGCTTTTTTTTTTTATTCAACTAAACTTCCTACTGTAATACTCAGAAAAATCTTGTTCATCTGTCGTTCGAAATGGTTGAAATATTTGAGAGAGAAAGTTTTTTTTTTTTTCTTTTAGGTGCAATTTGAATACATTAAAATTGTATCAAGAAGACTTTACAGAAGCATAAAAGTGTTAAGAACAATTAGAATTGATGTAGAGAAATTGAAAGAAACAATAATGAATCTTAATGTGTTGATTCTATTAAGTAGACAGTTGAAAATTTGTTTCTAATTATGGCTACAAATAGAATAATTTTCAAAATCTCAAAAAGTTTTACATGAATTAAATTTAAAAGTGTATAATAAATTGAATTCAAGTGAACGTGAATTCATTTTATACAAATGAAGTTTTTTTTAAAGCTGCTTAAAAGTTAGTAAGATAATAAGTAGTAGCAATGATATACAAAATATATGATTAAAATATATTTAGCGTCAAAAAAGATATCATTAAGATATTTTAACTTTAAAGGCTATTGTACAATTTAAATAATCCTCCGGCGGTATATCTGACTAGTCTCTGAAGAGGGATAAATACAAACGGTTGTCCTGATACGCTGTTTTTTAATATTATAATGTTGCTATTTATCAGTATTAGTGACTCCCATTAAATAAAAATAGCCTAGTGTAATCACTCTTAGAAAGTGTAACAAGAATTCATGTTTAATAATAAATTTAAATCTGTTCTCAATCAATTAAAATTTTTATTTAGTTTACACTAGAAAAATATGAAATAAAATAAGCATATGATCATTTATAATTATAAATTAATAAACTATTTAACAAATTATTGTCGAATTTCTGGCTCAATCAAAGTTACTAAATTCCAGTTTTACTAAAATGTAATTTAAATGGAACTCAATCCCACATTATATGATTTTGCTATCATCACATATTTTTTCAAATAACTGGAGTAAGGAATTATAATTTATTCTATAATTATTAATATGCATTTTTCATGTTAAAGTAGAAGTTATTGATTTAAATTCTGAGTTGATGCCGAAAGAAACATATTCTAATACAAATAAACTAACTCAACAACTTCGAGATTTGTAAATGGAACACGTTCAAATATCCTGTTGAAAAATATCTCGAAAAAATATTTCTAATTCTTTGGAAGAATGTACAGTTTTATAAAAATAATCTTTGATACTTCAAGTGTAATTATAAAATATTCGTATTTAAAGAACATTGGAATCTTTGGGGTTAAAAGAATACTTAATGCTTGAAGTATAATTTTAGTTTTACGATTATCTGTAATAGTGAAAAAATAAAAATAAAATTAAATGCAAGTTAAACTTTTTAGAGACGAAACACCATTTCGAAACACCATTCGTGAATGTGTTTCATACTTAAATTTAGTAACAATTATTACATAACATACATTTTGTCATAATATAAAAATATTGATTTAATAAAAATATAATTGTTTAGAACGGAGTAAAAAATAGCCCACATAAGTGATGGGACACCATTAGATATGCAACAAAAATCGTTAGAAATAAGCAATAAAAATATTTTTTGGTGTTTTATTTTTACTCAAAAGCAATTGGCAATAATTAATAAAACCGTCTGCAGTATTTCTCTCCAGCTTGTTTTGGAAGTTTTGTGTTTTTTAGCTGTATGCAGCCATGAATGCTAAGGTAAAGAAACTTCGCCTGAAATTCGAAAATTAGTTATTAATTTGCAAATTGAAAGAGGAAAATCTATTAGAGAAACGGCTGAAAAAGTTAACTTGAGTCATTCAACAGTTTTCAATATCATTAAACTACATAAAAAGAATCACATGTGATTCAGAATAAAAGAAGATATGGCCGACTATCAAAGCTATCCAATGGAATAAAGCTAATTGTCATTCAAATTATTAAAAAAAATCCAAGTATGAGTGCTCCTAAAGCTGCTGCTAGTTTACAAACATTATATGGTGTAATTGTTAATTTTGAGACTATAAGAAGAGTAATTCGATCTGCTGGATATCACGGTAGAGTAGCCAGGAAAAAATTCTTTTTAAGTGAAAAGAATAGAAAAGTCAGACTGGCTTTCGCAAAATCCAACATAAATAAAAATTCTGATTACTGGAATAAAGTCATACTTGTTGATGAGAGTAAATTTAATATATTTGGTTCTGTCACGGTAGAATCTTGGTGTGGAGAAAACCGAGGGAAGAATTTTTTTAAACAGAACTTGGTGCCAACAGTAAAACAGGGTGGAGGAGAAATTATGGTATAATGGTGGGGTGTATGTCGTCCGCTGGAGTAGGTAATCTTGTTTTTATTGACAGTAAAATGGATGAGTACAAGTATATTGACATTCTAAAGCAAAATTTGAAATTTTCCGCATGAAAATTGAACCTCCATAACGATTTTAAATTCTACCAGGACAATGACCCCAAGCACACTGCTTTGAACGTTAGACTCTGGCTGCTATATAACTGTCCTGAAATAATAAAAGCACCACTACAATCTCCAAACTTAAATCCTATAAAGAATATTTGGCAAGAATTGGAATCAAGAATTCGCAAACACACCATTTCTCAAAAGCAACAATTAAAATTGATGCTTCAAGAAGAATGTGGTAAAATGACTCCAGAAGCTACAAAACATTGTCAATTCCATTCCAAGAAGATTAAATCGTGTTTTAAAAGTAAAATGAAATCCAACAAAATATTAAAACCTTTTAAAAGTAAAATTTTTGGATAAATATTTGATGGAAAAGTAAGTGTCCCATTACTTATGTGAGCTTTTTTTTTTGCTCCGTTCTAAGCAACTGTATTTTTATTTAAACAATATTTTAATATTTTGGAAAAATGTGTGTTATGTAATAATTGTTACTAACTTTAAATATGAAACACACCCACAAAAAATTTGACCATGTATTTTTATTTATTTTTTTACAGTTTTCATTTGTAAAGTACAAGTGTACCATCACTTTTGTGAGACACTGTATATCGTATGAAAACAACTCCTTTATCGTTTAAGGATTTATTTGAAGAAATATAAATTTTTATTGTTTAAGTCTTCTAAAGTTATTAAAGTGGATATCGTATCTAGATAAAAAGTGGATATCATATATAAAAAGAGAATCTTGTTATATATAGTATATTGTTTTGAGAAAAAGAACTATACCTCATTAAAATGAGTGCAATTTACATTTAAATTATGTTGTTCTCATGCGACAAAATACAATACTTCCTTACATATATATAATATTACGTAATATATCACATATAATTCTCAAGTATGGAACTATTAAACTCATAAAGAAAAATTCAAGTAATTAAAGGAATCTGAACAAAAGAAATTAAAATGCAATTTTTCTTTAAAAATTGATAAAATAATTTCATGATTAATACTAATTACGATGTATTATTTAAATAATTTTTATCACTTTGTACGAGGTAATTTTCCTAATATATTCGAACCTAGATAAATTTTGGCTTTTTTTTTTATTCAACTAAACTTCCTTCTGTAATACTCAGAAAAATCTTGTTCATCTGTCGTTCGAAATGGTTGAAATATTTGAGAGAGAAAGTTTTTTTTTTTTTTCTTTTAGGTGCAATTTGAATACATTAAAATTGTATCAAGAAGACTTTACAGAAGCATAAAAGTGTTAAGAACAATTAGAATTGATGTAGAGAAATTGAAAGAAACAATAATGAATCTTAATGTGTTGATTCTATTAAGTAGACAGTTGAAAATTTGTTTCTAATTATGGCTACAAATAGAATAATTTTCAAAATCTCAAAAAGTTTTACATGAATTAAATTTAAAAGTGTATAATAAATTGAATTCAAGTGAACGTGAATTCATTTTATACAAATGAAGTTTTTTTTAAAGCTGCTTAAAAGTTAGTAAGATAATAAGTAGTAGCAATGATATACAAAATATATGATTAAAATATATTTAGCGTCAAAAAAGATATCATTAAGATATTTTAACTTTAAAGGCTATTGTACAATTTAAATAATCCTCCGGCGGTATATCTGACTAGTCTCTGAAGAGTGATAAATACAAACGGTTGTCCTGATACGCTGTTTTTTAATATTATAATGTTGCTATTTATCAGTATTAGTGACTCCCATTAAATAAAAATAGCCTAGTGTAATCACTCTTAGAAAGTGTAACAAGAATTCATGTTTAATAATAAATTTAAATCTGTTCTCAATCAATTAAAATTTTTATTTAGTTTACACTAGAAAAATATGAAATAAAATAAGCATATGATCATTTATAATTATAAATTAATAAACTATTTAACAAATTATTGTCGAATTTCTGGCTCAATCAAAGTTACTAAATTCCAGTTTTACTAAAATGTAATTTAAATGGAACTCAATCCCACATTATATGATTTTGCTATCATCACATATTTTTTCAAATAACTGGAGTAAGGAATTATAATTTATTCTATAATTATTAATATGCATTTTTCATGTTAAAGTAGAAGTTATTGATTTAAATTCTGAGTTGATGCCGAAAGAAACATATTCTAATACAAATAAACTAACTCAACAACTTCGAGATTTGTAAATGGGACACGTTCAAATATCCTGTTGAAAAATATCTCGAAAAAATATTTCTAACTCTTTGGAAGAATGTACAGTTTTATAAAAATAATCTTTGATACTTCAAGTGTAATTATAAAATATTCGTATTTAAAGAACATTGGAATCTTTGGGATTAAAAGAATACTTAATGCTTGAAGTATAATTTTAGTTTTACGATTATCTGTAATAGTGAAAAAATAAAAATAAAATTAAATGCAAGTTAAACTTTTTAGAGACGAAACACCATTTCGTTTCAACGGAATAATTTGTACTTATTTGAAAGGAAATTATGATGGATAAGTAGATACATTTTGTATAAAACTTTTATTATGGTATGCTTTAAAAATGAAAACGACAAAATAAACACGCTTGATTTAGTTATAAATCTCTTCGCGTAGGTAGACACAACACTCGCGTATATTTAAATACAATTTTTTCCCTAAATATAATCAGATGGATAATAATGTAAATGAACTGAATGTTTTATGGGCTATTTTTTCATGTGATATGAAACGCATAAAATTGCTTAGTTATTTTAAAAATAAGAAATCAAAATCAAAACTCGCTACATTAGAAATAATCCATTATTGAAAAATGTTTCGAAAAAAAATCAGAAAATATGGTTGTTAAGATAAAAAAAATATTGATTGCTTCTCGTAATAATGATCTATAGGCTTAAGAAAATCAGTAACTCTTGGCATAAGCTCAAATAATTATTATAGAATAAAATGGATAACATTTTCTTATTAATATGTTTTCATATTCTTTAAGTTAAAGCGATTGATATTTACCCAATTTATACTTCTCAATTATTATTGTCAATGCTTAATTAAATTTAAATCTTGAGATTGTGGAATATTCTATGGGGTTTTTATTTCGCATTTGTAGAAGTGAATTTTTTTTCTATGGAAATATATTTTTTTGCTGAAAAATAAAAATCTTTACTGATTTTTCATTTTGAAACTTTCGCATTCTATTCAGTGCGCTTTTTATAATATATTTATTTTATAATATTAAATTTTATCATATAAGTAGTAACTGATTTGCAATATTAATATTTCCTTTTCTAACTCATTTCTAAATGAATGAATGCTCTAAACTTTCAATATGCTTTTTTTTCTTTTAGATTTCTACACTTTCTTAGCATACTCCATCTAATTATAACAAATAAATTTTGACTCCATAAAACTGAATAAAAATATTCATTAACTTCCCGAAACAAATTAATATACACTTATAAGGGAAGTTTATTGTGTCTGTTAATATGAAACATAAAGTAAAAAAATTTACTTGTAAAAACTTTGAAATTTATCTGGAAAAATGAATGAAATTCATTAATGGTGAAACCGAATCAGCCATTATAAAATTTGTGACTCCATCAACAGTTGCAGTTTTATTATCGCGCAGCATGGCTCCAGTAAAATTCGGGATAGGTTTAAATCTTATGAATATCATGAAAGATCGCTTGCTTAGCCAACTGGTCTGCCTTTTCGTTACCAAGGATATTCCAGTTGTCCTCAGAACATTCACGAACAGTATTCACAAAAGGTTCTAGTGGATATAATACAACAAGTTTATTGATCATAAGTTTTTCTATTCTAAATAATATCCGGCAAAAGAAAAAGATAAAACAACGAACTTGTAAAAATAAAGAACTTTGTTCCAAGAGTCTTTTATAATGATAATTATGTATCCATTTCACAGCATGATTTAAACTTTGAAGTGAAGCCTGTAAAATCGAACACTCATTGGGTATCCTATGTTGAATTATCACACATTATTTCTATCATTCGGGATCATTCAGTAAAATTCGGGATAGGACCAAACAAAATGAATATCATGAAAGATCGCTTGTTTAGACAACTGGTCTGTCTTTTCGTTACCAAGGATATTCCAGTTGTCCTCAGAACATTCACGATCAGTACATTCACAAAAGCTTCAAGTGGATATAATACAGCAAGATTATTGATCGTAAGTTTTTCTGTTCTAAATAATATCCGGCAAGAGAAAAAGATAAAAATAAGGAAGTTTGTTCCAAGAGTCTTTATAATGATGATTATGTATCCATTTCATAGCAAGATTTAAACACTGAAGTACAACTTGTAAAATAGAACATCCATCGGGTATCCTATGTTGGACAGCTAAGGATTCTATGACCCTAAAAGATACACACAAATATTCTCTTATTCCTTCTAAGAAGTTTACAGTTTATTTTCTTTCGCAATGAGTTTCCTCAAGCTTTCAAGATATGAAAAAGAAAAAAAGGAATAATGCATTGGTTATAAATCATTTTAAGAATACTAGTTTAGACTCCCATAAGTGTTCCTAAGAGTTTCCAAAAAAAAACCAAAAAGAATTTTCTCGCTCTTATGAGATACATAAGCAACATTACTTCTTTTGTACCTTCTTGTATTTCATTATTCACGAGGACACCTAGGTACATGAACCATTGAATTTCTTTAATGAGAACGATTCCGAGAGTTAAAATATTGGTATTAGATGATACAGATCATTTACGAATCATCATAATTTTCGATTTTGAAAGATCAAAATCAAGCTTAAAACAATTTGATGATTCGTAAATATAATTTAAAATCATGTAAGATTGAGTGCAGGCATCATTAAAATTCTTATACTGTACTATAAAAAGTAAATTGTCTTCAAAAGCAATTTGATACCTTTTCTGAAATTTTTACAAAGCAAATAATTGATTATGGGGTTACAAACAAAAGGTCCGGTAAACAGTAAAACATTATAATTTGTACAGGGATTTCGTTTTGATATTGCATCAACTTGATTATCTACTGACGAGAGTCTATAACAAATGTGTAATATTGAGATGAAATCTTAAAGTATGAATAAATTTTTCATTGATTTAAGATAATTCCAACATTTATTTTGTTTGTATTTTTAAAATTAATTTTACTACCTATAATTTTTCACTTTACAATTCCTTTTATTAAACTGTAAATCCCTTTACGACTGATTTTCTTAAATAACACTAGGTTTAATTCTCAAGTATTGGCCTATAGCTAGACAAAAAATGACTACTTACTTGCAGTGTGCTTGTCTAAATTTATTGAATTTTATTATGTAAAAATTATTTTAGTTTTTATAATATATCATACATTGATTAAACGTAATTGCGTTACAACTATCCAGCAATATTTTAATTTTTAGGAAAGTAATCTGAAAAATACTGCTAAATAGTTATAAAATATAAAAGAAATATATTTTAATAAAAATTATGTGTTTCTAGTAAGAGAAAATATAGTTTAATTTCCTAAAATTAATAAAATAAATATTAGTAAAATAATATGTTTGTAAGTTAATATGACATCAAAAAGTTGTTCAGAGCTTCCAAACTATATGTAAAAAATATTGCGATTTAAAATTTTATGAAGGAAAAAGGATTAATTGGAAGAAATTTTTTAACTCAATCTGATGTATTGTTATTTCCGTTTATGTTTTTATAATTTGAATGTAATTTACTTTTTCAAACAGATGAAAGTGCGTATAATAAACTTTTTGTTTGAATTTTAAGGAGTAATTTATTTCTACATTGTTAAATTAATATTTCATTTTTGACGTTAATTTTTTCATAAATTATATAAAAATAAAAAAAAAAACCTATTCAAAATTAATTAAAATATAAAAAAGAACTAATTTAATAAATGTGTTTTTTTCTTATTATTCCGAACAATTTTTCTCTTTGTATTCGCAATTGATTAAATTTTTTGTCTAAAGAAATTAAAGTCAACAGTAATGTCAGTTTAGAAGTTAATATGATTTCTGTGATGGGGAAATGAATATAATTTCATTTATTTCCTTTTATGTGAAATGACCCCAAAGATTTTAATTTAAAATTTATTAATAAAACTGAAAGATTGAGACACAGTAACTTGATTACGAAAATTAAATAACAAGAAAGATTGGATAGAATAAGTCAAACATCTTCCTTGGTATTAAAGAAGGATGAGTTGAATTGTTCCGAATTTTTGATGGGAAGAAATATATTGAAAAGATTCCCCCTATATGTTCTTTTATTCATGAAAGAAAAAAAAAGTAAAATCAGGTTATAATTTATTTCCACTTAAAAAAGTTTAAATTATTTAGATTCATCAAAATAATAAAATTATAATATGAAAATAGAAATATCTTTCCAAAACTATTTTATAATATATTTGAATTTCCTAAAAAGAAATAATAATCCCATGGGATCAAATTAAATTTATTAGTGAGAAATAATACCTATTTTAAAATATAAAGAATTATTTTTCTTTTAATTTATTAGTACAAAGGGTATTAACACATTTTTAGAACGATTTCGATAAAGAATTTAGAAAAAGTAAATGTTTTAGAACAAACATTTTTGGCAACAGCTTATTATTTGAAATAGGAAATATCGTCTGCTACTTTTAAATTTATTCTTCCTTCAAAATGTCGCATATAAACAAGCTGTGGATTGAAAGATTTGTTTTTGAAATTTTACAAAAAGCTCCTCTATCATGGAAATCACAATGAAGACTTGTAGTTCAGAAAAAAGTCTATCAGATCGATCATTCAAAAAAAAAAAAAATCTTTACATTTTAAACATTAATTAAATGGCAATGAAATCGTTCTAAGAAAGTATCAATACCCTCTGTAATTAAAGCTTTAGAAAAATCGCATTTCCTCTGATGATTTTTGACATGGTTTCTCATTTATAACACCAAATAAACCATAACTGTCTATAATTAGTCTTGAAGAGACCCATCTTTTATCTTACTTTATCACAGAAAACTGGATAGTCAAATAACTGTAAGAACTCTGAATATTGAGAGCGGAATGACTTCCGAGAAGACTTTTCTTAAGATAATGGGTCATATTGACATCTGGAATGCAAAAAGCAGAAATCTCATATTCCTTCCACAATTACAACAGTGTCTGGGATGATCTTGGTGATGCTCAACTCTTTCGTGAACTAGTGTAGTCCAGAATTTCTCTAAATCGTTATATAAACAATTTTTTAAGATATGTGTGGTGCTATATTCTGGACTTATTGCTCTCTGATGAAACACGAGATATGTTCGATAGAATATCTAAATTCTTAAAGTAAAGAAGGATGGAATAATGAATCACATAGTAAATGTGCTTGATAGAATTTGAATTTTGAGTGTAACTTCCCTTAGACATCCCTTAGCTACAGAGAATGCACTGCATATTCCTAAATCTAGACCTAATAAAGCAACATCCGATATCAAAAAAACTACAGAATCCAATAATAACCCAGAAAGAAATAATTATGCAAGACCAGAGAGAACATGAGCTCAAGCCATGAATCCAATCTGAAGAAGAAATCCAGAACGCTTTTTCAAATGCGCATGAATTAGCTGATTTAATGTAATTAATGAAGGAAATTAAGCAAATTTTTAAAGACATCCCTCACATATTTTAAAAATACAAAAGTTTTAATATAGATTATCTACATTTGCTGCAAACTGTTTATGTGATAAGTTATTCTATACATGTATTATAAGGGATTTTTACCTTTGAAATGAAACAACTGTAATTATGCAGACTGGAATAAACTGTTGATCAAACAAAGAGTTAAAAGATGTTTAAAAATGTTACTATATAAAGGGTGCATTTGGAAAATTTTGAAAGCGTTACTCAGAAGTTTTTAGTTATAACTAATGCCAATAAAAGATTAATTATTATCCAGAGAAATTTAGATCGGTTAGAAACAACTGTAAATTTTGTTTTATGCAAGAAAATTTTACAAACGTACCAAAATTAATTCAAAATGTATATCATAGCCTTCTATGTAAAGTCACATATTTGATCACAGTACATACCTCCATCTTTTGGCCATGATTGCTACTACATTAGTAATTTCTGTATTAGACTGTTATGTAACAGATGTTTACATAACTTTTTTTTTTATCGCTAATTGTTTTTATCACATCATTTAAAGATAAATCTTTTGTAAGCACATTTTTATGAAAACTTTTCAAAGAAAATTTCATGAATATTAAGCCAATAATTAAAACTTTTTATCGATTAACGTTTCAGATCTTACAAAAGTTTTCCATAAAATTGTTTGCTGTATTTTTCTTGTATGATGTGTGAGGGGAGTAAATAACTGCTCCTTTAAATTACTTGAAAAACGGAAAATTTTTGATTATTCAAGAATTGTAAGATCTTTAGTAGTATAGCATAACCAATGTCACAAATTGAAGAAGGGAACAATATATATACTTCAATTTCAATAAACTAAAAATTTAATGACTTCGTCCATCATTAGCAGTCTCTTTGTCTTTAAAAACTTTAATTAATCATTCGCTACTAAAAAGTAAATCAATTTTAAAGCCACGCATAACCGAAAATTCATTTCAGATGTTTATCTAATGATCACTTGATATTTATATTTTAACATAGCCTAAAGGGAGGTTATTTTAAATTAACAGTTTAAAATCCTAATTTTTCTTCTATTCATTTTTATGTACACAATTATAACATATTTTTAGTTTGAACAATAACCTGAAAATAAGAGATATTTTCATGTAAGAATTTATGATTAAAATTCCATAAATGATAGAAGATCAATGCTCATGTTGCGATAAGGTTCTCGTTTTTTCTCATTTCTAATTATTAGGACACTGAAATTATTGATTCATTGCTTTCTGTGATTAATAATTAACGATATGGGGGGATGTATCTCATGAAAGATTTTAATTACAGATTTATGCATTTAGTTAGTGCTTTGTTTCCTATAACATTTTGGACTTTTCTAGTTGATATATTTCGGTGATTAAAAACAAAATTTTTTAAATAAAAAAAAGAATGAGTATGATTTCTCACAATGTTCCAAAATCGCAATGAATGATAAAATATTTACTTCAGATTAAATGTATTTTTATGAAATCAAGCTCTTATATGTGTATGTGAATTACATTGGTTTCTGTTTAAATTATTTTCGAAAAATAATTATTCCAGAATATTTTTCCGAATTTAATTTGTTCGCAGAAGCATTACTGCGATCTAATTAACCTTTTCTGTCTGGAACGTATCAGAAATTGTTTCCTTGCGGCAAAAATCAAAGGTCTCCAAGTTAATTATCTTCTAATTAGAAATGCGATCACGCGCTACTTAAGCTAAGTGAAATGAAGTTATCTTAGGAATCTATATTTTTGATTGGATTAAATAACTGCAATTCTGTGCGTGCGACAGGATTAGGAATTTTGATTTTTAACATTGATGGCAAGTAAAACAACGTTATGATAAATTTGGATAAAAATTGCATTGAAAATTTGTTGAAAATGTAATTAATTTTAAATTGTAGATTGAATCACACATTTCTCATTTTATTTTAAAGTGTCAACTTTTTGGGATATAAAAATAAAATTTTCACAATATCGCTTTATTCGAAGAGAACTTTAAACAAGGAAAATAATACGAAGATTCAAACGTCGGAAATTAAATTAAAGGGCTCATTTGTTTGTTAATTCCCAGGCATAAGTAAATTAATTCAGAAGCAAAAATTGTTTTGAAAGCAACTACAAAATAAAAAACGGCACGTGATAAAAATGCTTTTAAATTGAGTATCATTCTAAAGTGTCAAAATTAAAATGCATTAAGAATTTATTATATTTACTTGCGTAATAAACCGCAGTATATAGTAAAATATATGGATATGTGGTTTAGAGTTGTCATTATCATTTAAAGAAATTTTGCGCATACAATTCGTAAATGTTCATACATCCGTAGCGATTTGCTTAAAAAATATTCATTCATTTTGGGTTAGAATTTAAATTCAAACCGATTGTGTGTATATATATATATATATATATATATATATATATATATATATATATATATATATATACATACACGGGGGTTACTCTGAAACTTTTGAGATACGCGCAGACAAGAATTTACAAAATAAAAACAACGGTTTAATTTTAAAATACTAAGTATTTTAACACAGAAGACGATTTTTTACTGACTTACTTCAACTTGGTTAGCGTAGAATAAATTTTAAACAGTAGAGAAAATGGAGTTGACGCGAGAACATTTTCGCGATATGATTTTCTAAGATTTTAAAGCAGGATTAAATTAAGAAGAATGCTTTCAACGGTTGCAATTTGCATTTGGTGATGAATCTCCAGCTCGTGCTACTGTATTTAGATGGTTTAGAGAATTTAAAATAGGCCGCAATTTTCTTCAAGATGAAGAACACACAGGAAGGCCGGCGTCGACAGTAATCCCGGATAATGTATCTGCCATATGAAAAATGTTAATGGATGATAATCGCTGAATCTATCAAATGATACAGTAGGAACTTAGCATTGGATCCGCAGCCATACACAAAATAATTCATGAAGAATTACATATGAAAAAAGTTGTTTGCCGTTGGGTTCCCCATAATCTAACTGAGCACCAAAAAAAGGAGCGCGTCAGATTCAGTAAAGCAACTCTTAAATTGCTAAATAATGGTGGCCACCGCATCATTTCTAAAATTGTAATAGGTGATAAAACGTACTTACCGTTTTTTGACGTTCCAACACGTCAAGAAAGCAAGGTATGGTCTTTGAAGATGATCCCACGCCGACAATGGTGAAAAAACAACTCGCACTGAAAAACGTGATGTATGCCGTTTTCTTCAGAAGTACGGGATTGGTCAAAGCCATCAAGTTGGAAGGACAGAAGACAGTAACAGCAAACTGGTATATCATTAAATGTCTTCCAGAAATTCTACAAGAACCATATGTAAGGGGACTAATTCTTAACAATGAGAATGCATCTTCACATACACCCGGATTAACAGTTGAGTTTCTTAAACAAAAACAAATTAAAGTGATGGAACACCCACCATATTCACCTGATCTAGCTATGAGCGACTTTTGGTTATTCTTTAATCTAAAAAAGAACTTACGTGGACGTCGTTTTCATTCAGAAGAAGAGATTGATGTGGCTATAAATGCATTTTTTTCATCTATTCCAAGAAATGAATGGCTTGAGGCATTTAATCTGTGGAAAATTCGTCTACAAAAGTGCATTAATGCTGGAGGAGACTACTTTGAACACACCTAAAATTTTGCAAGTATAACTTTAAATACCTATCGTTGTATCTCAAAAATTTCAGAGTGATCCTCATATATACGTATTTTTTGCATTCGCATTATTTTGTGTAAACAATGAATAAACAACATAATTTTATGCAATAAAATTAATTATAATTTTATATAACAAAATTGTGCTTTTTAAAATTTTGTATATCGTTTTTTGTTTCTAATCCCAGATGGTGTAGGTAAGTTAAACCATCTCCATAAAACCAAAAATCATTAAAACGTCTAAAAACAAAATAGGATTCTCCAAAATCTCGTTCACAGTAAAATCCAGACAGTCAAGAATATGTCTCGGGGTGGCCTGATTAGCCTTGCAACAGTGACGCTGAAGAAGGACTTTTCTGGCCCTGTTGAAAAGAAAGGGACCTAATGTGGCTACTCAAAAAACGTGAAAGAGCAGTCTGCTGTATCCTGGGGATATTGAGCTGGTGCCACCAACGAGGTTTTATACCAAAGTACCAAGAATGGGCTGGCGGATCTCTTACAATATCGGTGCCATGAAAGGTGTCAGCAATTATATTGTTTGTTTTATAGCTTTATATTTATAGAAGTGTGCTTCAAATCTGAAGACATACAACGTTGAGGTAAATTTATACAATAGAATAGGAGTAGTTAAATGAAATTCCTACTTAAAGAATCATTAAAAATTCCTTTAGGATTAACCTTTTTATCCAAATTTAAGTAAATTGATTTTATTGCAATTTATAACTTTTCCGAAATTTCTAAGTAAAATAAACGAATCGTATTTTGTTGCAATTATTTTTGCAGAAACAAACATTCAAGCGAAGGGAATTTTCTTGCATAATAAATACATAGCACTAGAAATGATGAAAACAAATTTTCTCAGCTGTGAGCTACTACAACCTTTTAATCCTAAGGATTTAATTTTGCTGAAAAATCATTTCAAATATCTTAAAAATTACATGAATTAGATAATTATTATAAATGATAAAACTATTCCGAAAAAATTACATAAGAATGTGTCCCTTGGAACGATAAAAATTCAAATTGGGGATTTAATATATATATATATATATAATTTTGTTTCGTGTTTCTTTGTATAGAAATAACTAATTGAGTTTTGTTTATTCTGGTTATAAATTGATGAAATTTCTTTTTCGAATTTCATCAATTTATAACCAGAATATTTAATAAAAATTTTCATGTATTTAATGCACAGAACAGGTGATAAAAATGTATTATAATTCTTTTTTGAAACAACTACATTTTTAAGGCATTACATAGTGTTTAAAGTATGTTATTAATTTATATAAACATTATTACATAGGGATATAGCTTAAACTTTAAATTAAATGGAGAGAAAAAAAAATAAGAGGGTAAAAAATCACATAAAAAAAAAACATAAAAATTATAATTTCAATAATATATGGTAATAAAAAAATACTTTTTTTTTAAATTATGAAATAAATATTTATTTTACGATTAGTTACTCTCTCATGCCGGCCAACATTCTAGTAGTCAGCGTGCCTGATTACGGATAGGGAGGTCCTTAGTTCGAATTCCGGTTCAGGAATGGATGTACTTTCTCTCTTTCTATCCTGTGTCTGTCCTTTCCTTGTGTGTGAATGAAGTATGAATGATGCCTACCCCATAAACGAGTCCCTATGGCATGTATGAGGGTGCGATGGCGGCTCACTCCCTGTGGTGCACCCGGGGCAACGCCTCGGCGGCAAAGAGGTCGCTGTTTCTGGCCGGTTCCTTGGGAATAGGGGACGATACATCCCGATATACCCCGAAAATTGGAATATATATATATATATATAGTTTACAATATTTCATCAGGAGTTGTTGCCCTATGTTACACTTTATATAAGACAGTTAAGAATTATGCGCGAGCTGTTTAACAGTTCCAGGATGCCCTGGAAGCGGAAAAAGGTTAGGAAACAATGGATTAAAATAAGGAAGATACAGTTAGTAATGCTTTTTAGAAAATGGAGTCTTACTAAAACCAAATAGTTTCTTTTACAAAATACAAGTTTTTGGAATTAAATGAATGATATCATACGTGATGCTTTCCTTGAAATTAATGACAGAACATTGGCAAATATTATTAGTAAAATCTTAATGATGATATATCTTTTTTCAAAAATGTTTATTCAGGATATTCTACAAGTTCGTACCTGAGAAAATGCATATCTATAAAACGTAAGACTAACTCAGAAAGTTTACAGATTGATGTAAAATTAAGAAAGTTTATATCTCAGGTTGAAATTTCATTTTTTATGTTTCCTTTAATGAATATAATGTTTACTCTTGTCCCACTGTTAAATAAGAGCATGCATATTTGAATGTCCTTGAAATATGGAATTTCTATACTTTAATATAACAACACTGCTACTGTGAACTTTACGTTATTTAAAACATTAAAATTAGCTACTAATCACTCACTACAGGTCAATATTTGATTTTAGCTACCAAGTGCATTACAGACCATAATGATACCGCAGTATAGAAAAATGTCTGAATATTGAATTAGAAAGAATATTTTGATAATAACTATTTATATTAGGTTGGGGAATAAGTTCTTAGCGTTTTTACCAAAGACTTTTATTTAAACCAAAAACAATAATCATATCAATAAGTTAATCAATTATATATTCGACATTGCTGTTTACAACCTGTTCCCACCTCTCGACCGATTTGTTGACGCCGTTCCGCCAAAAATCGCTGGTCTGGTGTCAAATAGATTGTTGAGTCTGTTTTTAAGGACCTCTTGGTGCACTGAGAAATGCTCGAAAAGAATGCCACTGTCAATAAGGAGCTCTACATTGAATAGCTACACCGCGTGAATGAGGCTATTTGAGTGAAAAGACCTGATCGACATGCTCAAACCATACTTCTTTACGACAACGCCAGGCACCATGTTCCACAAGTCGTCAAAGCCTCACTCCAAGAGTCCGAATGGGAGGTCATTCTGCATCCGCCGTATTGATAGAACCTTGCACCAACCGATTACCATTCTTCCCACTTCTTGTCAACCATATGAAGGGCGTTACCTTTGATAACAAAGAGGTTCTTAAAAAGTGGCTGAACAACTTTTTTGATATCAGACAAGGTGAATTTTGGCGGAACGGCATAAGCAAATGGGTCGAGAGGTGGGAAGAGGTTGTAGGCAGCAACGACGAATATATAAGTGATTAAATTATTTATATAATTATTGTTTTTTGTTTAAATAAAAGTCTTTGGTATAAACGCCACGAAACTATTACCCAACGTAATAAATACTTATTTTTATACATTTTTATGAGAAATTACGATGAAAGAGCTAGAAAACTACAATTTATTCTAAAACTGAATATTAATACTAGAATTATTATATTTCATTTTTGAAAATTTTATATATTATTGCAGTATTTTTTACACAAATGGATGTCTAATATCTTTATGAGGCGAATATAAAGGGAGCATTTTAAAATTAATAAGGCTGTTGAATTTAATATAGGGAACGCATTAGCTACTTAAGAAATGCAATGCATCAAAAATTTGGTAGTTTAGTGATACAGATTCCATGTGCATTTTATGATCAATGGTTTTTTGTGGGTATATACTTGTATACCTAAAGTCCTTTATGCTAGAACTATATAAAGCTATTTTGTTTACCTTTGTTTCACATCTCACACTAAGTTACTAAATTATCTATTTACTTCAGAGGATGTAAAAGATTTTTTAAAATTTAAAAAAATTTTTTTTATTTAAAATGCTTACGACTGAAACTATATTCTGTATGTAAAAAGGTAGTTTCCGAAATGACACATTAGGAATCATCTATCATAAGTTGTATAAGTAATAATCTTATCTAAATATAATATGCAGTTTTGATTTCTTTATATTTCAGAGAGAATATATATATATATATATATATACACTACTGGCCATTAAAATTGCTACACTAAGAAGGCGACATGCTACAGACGTGAAATTTATACGAAAGGATGAAGGTGCTGTGATATGCAAATGATTAGCTTTTCAGCGCATTCAGACAAAGCAGGCGCCAGTAGCGACACCTACATTGTGTTTAAATGAGGAAATTGTTCCTATCACTAGCAGCCGAGAAGACAGGCATATTATCCGCATGGCCGTAATGGATCGTGCAACCACGTCGCGAGCCGTGAGTCAAGAAACGGGGTCGTTTGGAAGACAAAAAGTGTTTGCACGAACAATTTGACGACGTTTGCAGCAGCATGGACTCTCATCTCGGAGACCATTGTTTCGGCTTCCCTTGACGCTGTGTCATAGACAAGAGCGCCTTCAATGGTGTGATCAACGACGAACCTGGGCGCACGAATGGTGAGACGTCATCTTTTCAGATGAGTCCAGGTTCTGTGTACAGAATCATGATGGTCGCATCCGTGTTTGGCGGCATCGAGGTGAACGCACACTGGCAGCGTGCATTCATCATCGTCATACTGGCCCATCACCTGGCGTGATGGTATGGGGTGCCATTGGATACCCGTCTCGGTCACCTCTTGTTCGCATTGACGGTGCTTTGAACAGTGCACGTTACATTTCTGGTGTGTTACGACCCGTGGCTCTATCCTTTATTCGAGCCCTGCGAAACCCTACGTTTCAGCAGGATAATGCCCGACCACATGTTGCTGGTATTGTATGGACCTTCCTTGATACGGAACATGTTTGGCTGTTGCCCTGGCTAGCACGTTCTCTAGATCTTTCACCAATAGAAAACGTCTGTTCAATGGTTGCCGAGCCACTGGCTCGTCACCAAACGCCAGTCACTACGGTTGATGAACTGTGGCATCGTGTTGAAGCTGCATGGGCATCTGTACCTGTACATGCAATCCAATCTCTGTTTGACTCAATGCCCATGCGTATAACTGCTGTTATTACTGTCAGAGGTGGTTGTTCTGTGTACTGATTTCACAGGATCTATCCAGTCAAATTTTTTGAAAATTTAATCACTTGTTATTTCTAGTATATTATATTTGTCCAATAAATATCATTTTGTTATCTGCATTTTATATATATATATATATATATATATATATATATATATATATATATATATATATATATATATATATATATATATATATATATATATATATATATATATATATATATATATTGAACCATAAATTCAACTGGTACAAAATTTGAATTGAAATTACCATGAAATTTTGTCCTTTATATGATTGAAAATTTGTAAGATTGGTGGAAAGCATTAAATAGTAACTTAAATATAATATTACTAAACATCAATACTTCATCTTAGAATTTAGATCAAATAATCTTACAATCGATGAAAATTTACTGTATACATAATAAAGACATAAAAAACACCAATAAACATGCTCATTTTTCCAACATTATCAAGACATCACAAACATAGGGACAAGAAACCAGTGACACAGACATAACAATAAAAAGAACAACAGGAAATTTTATTGTAATATTTTATTTATTTGGTTAGGAAAAAGAAATTCTAATTAATAATCTCCTATTTGGATGTATGCAAAGAAGGAAATTTATTTTCATATTTTGCTAATTTTTAAAATTTAGTTCATATATTTTTTTGTTTTGAATTTAAAAAATATTTATCAAATAACATGTAATGTAGGAAATTTTTGAAATTTTATTTCAGTATTATTTTGGTTCCTTAAGCAATTTAGAAAATTAAATATTAATGAAAACTGAATGCATATATTATATATTTAACATTGACATTTTCTTAAGCAGATATTTACGTGCATAAAATAAAATTTCGTGCGATTAAAACATTTACAGAAAAAATATTAAAAATATCAATCCCCCACCAGTTCTAAGTAATCTTTAAAAAAACCGGCGAGTATATTCCATCTGTATAAAAGAATGAATCTGCTCTCTTAAATTTGAGATTGAAAATAATATCTTTTTCTTGATATTAAAGTACAAATAAAATAGTACAAATATTGGAAATATAAGCAACAGTTTCATCGCATATCTGAGAAGATAAAATTTTATAATGCTGATAATTTAATTAGGTATTCTTAAAATCAGACAATCAGTAAACTGCTAACAGGCAGTTGAGCTGGACTACTGCTAAGCAAAAACCAGTCAAGTCAAAAATGTAAATACCGTATTATTTTCATCATATAAATATATGCATATGCATAATAGGATACTTGTATTATGCATAATACATTTAGATGCATACATATTTTCATAGATAAATAGTATATAATTGTGAAGTAGATAATGTAATATTAGTTTGTATAAACGTACTTCAAAGTTTAAGGTTTTTTTTATGGATATTATCATCCAATAATATTTTTCATTTCATACGATATTACTTTTTAATTTAAATGTTTAAAATTTCTTATGAACATTACTTTTCCATTCGGAAGGAAATCATTGAGAAAAGAATGGGTATCTGAAATCGAAAAGTAAATCATGATTTAGTAAAAAAATTAGACTATTAGTTTTTTTGAATATAAGAAAGCACAATAGACAATGGCCGGCCGACTTGTCTAGTGGTCAGCGTGCCTGACTACGAATAGGGAGGTCCTGGGTTCGAATCCCGGTTCAGGCATAGGATGTACTTTCTCCCTATTTATCCTGTCTTTGTCCTTTCATTGTGTGTGAATAAGGTGTAAATAGTTGCCTACCCTATAAACAGGTTCCTATGGCATGTGTGTGTACTGACTCCACACCAAATACGGTTCTGTATTAAAAGTGGAGCAGTGCACCCAAATTTGCCAGCCTAGCTAGCACGCGAGAACAACAACAGACAATGTGAGCGAAATGTTATGGTCATGTGATATGGTGACTTAAGATATCTTAAAATAAACATCCGGAAATATTTATTGTAAATTAAGTTAATGCAAAGAAACATTTTGTCAATTTTAATTATAAAATAATATTTTAATGAGTAACAATATTTTGTTGGAGCTACAAAAATTTTTTTCATTAAATTTTTAATATTCCAATTAAAAATGGAATTAATTTTAAACATAGTGGAAAAAGGCTTTAAATTCTTGAATATCAAACTAGGATTCATAAAATTCAATATTTGATTATTCTCTCTTTTTACAAATTAAAACCGGGCTATTGTTTTAAACTTATAACTGGAAATAATTAAGTTTTGTTTTATGACGAAGTATTGTTTCATTAAAACATTTCAGTGCAAATCATTAAAAATTTAATAATATTATAAAATCAATAATTTATATTTTTAAAAGATAATTGTTTATTATTTGGATTTAAAAAAATTACGAAAGTGATAAATGAACAGGGGATAAATTCTTTCAATAACTTTATAGGTGGGAAAGCTTTTCTATTCTGTTTTATAATTAAAGTTGAAATCATTGAGGATATAAAACACATGTTGTAAATTAAGTTAAACACATTGTCTCAAAGTAAGAATTTAATTCTAAGAGTGATTGTTCTAATGTTCATTCCTTTAATTATGCAAAGTTATACTTTCATTAAAAATAAATAATTTTTAAATATAAAGATTATTATATGCTATTGTATGAAAAGTAGTGAATATTTGAAGAAATTCAAATTAAAATAATTGATAAAATGTGGTTTCGACTAGATTTTGGATAATGTTTGCTGAACAAAGCAAACAAAAATTGTTATTTTATCACAATTAAAAAGTTTCTTTTGATAAAAAGAAATGTTTCTTAATTTGATTTTAAATTATTGAGAGAATAAGTGTTTTAATGAAGTGCAGTATACGAAGAGCAAACAATATAATTAGTTAATAAGCATTTGATAGTGCTGAAGAATATTTAATATTGAACTCTTAATTAAATAAATTGACGGAAATGGATAAAATTGAAACAATAATTCATATGAAATTTACAACAATTGAGTTGTAGGAATTAACATTGATACTCAAATTTTATAAGATTTATCAGAGAAATTTCATACAAAAATCTTCTCTTCAATTGTCGATATTTTTATGCATTAGAGAAAAACGAGAAATTAAAATGCTGTTAAATATACTTTCCCAAAATTAACAAAAAAATGCTGAAGTACATTGAATTTTTATTTATTTTGTCCTGTTTTTTAAAAGTTTACCGTGAAATAAAGAAAAAAGTTTAAAAAATCTAACTCTAATTGCTGATTTGTTGATCAAAATTATTCAAATTATTTTTTATTATCACTCTTAAAAGTATTATTATCTCCCAATATGAAATAAAGAAAAAAGTTAAAAAAATCTAACTATAATTACTGATTTGTTGATCAAAATTATTCAAATTCCTTCATTTTGTATTAAAAGTATTATTATCTCTGAAATACTTCATTAATTGTAAATAAGAATTGTCTTGAATTTTTATTTATTACAAAAGTATATTTTTCCTTTATACTAATCAAAATTATTTGAATAAATTCATTTAAAACAATCTGAAAATAATTTTGACTGGAATATATGTGCACAGGAAATGTAATTTAATAGACATAGAGAGAAGACTCCCACATTTTCTTAAATGGATATTTGACATTAATATATATTTCTCTTCTATGAAATCATTAACCTAAAAAGGAAATGAGATTTTTGGTAGAAAGACAGATACAGCTTTTTTCTATTCATACAATTTTAATAAGATATTGAAAGAGAAATGTTAGCTGGTAGGGAAAAATGTATAAAATGAATGATCTTCTTTGCTAATAGTATTGATTTTCAATACTTTCGTTTCTTTCTAATTGATGAATATCATAGGGAAAAATTGGCTAAGTGATACAATTTAAAACAGTTATGTAATACTATTAAGCATTGAAAAAATTTCAATGGAATATAAATTATATCAAGTCATTTAAACAATAAAAAATCAGTGATATTGAAGATTTACGAAAATATTTTTAGGATTATTGTTTCACTTAATGCATTTCGATTTTGTTCTGAAAAAAATTTGTGTGCTTACATCTTTAGTATATATATTTCTTCGTTAAATGATTTATATTGGTAACTGAAATTTAAGTAAGTTAATTTGAAAATTAAAATAAGTAAAGTACCGGAATGTTTAATGAAGGTAAACAATCCTTTTTTTTAAATGATTATTTTCAAATAATCTTATTATTAATTTTCAATTGTATGCTAGTCAGTAGTTATTTATTTTATTGCTTAAAGATTATCATTGGATAATTTATTATAAGCACTCGTATTGAAGACACAATATTGAAAAGCAAAACTGATGAACTTGCATTCTAATTATTTAAAAGAATTAGATGCAATTATTTTCTTAGAATCTGAAAGCAATGCTTATAAAATAGCACATTAACTGTCCGACAAGTCTGATGCAAGGATTTTTCTTAACATCTGAAAGTAAAACTCTTATAGTATCTAGCAGCTTAATAATTTGAATGAATTAAATGCAAATATTTTATTTTACCAAATTAAGAAGAAAGACAGAAATGATACATTCACATAATTACGTATGGTAATTAGTTACCATGGTGTGTGAAAATGTTTCTTTCCCTCAAGGTCAATGTCAATATTTAGAGAGTCGATTCACTGGTGATGCATCTAATGGAGGAGTTTAGAGCTAAGTCTTACTTTCACCTTCGTAGTGGTCTGGTTAAACGAAAGACACAATCGTATAGCCAGCGGCATAGCGAGCTGGATTGTCCAAGTGTCATCAATAACAACAACACATATGATGAATTGTGTAAATGAACAGTAAAATATAAAATCATTCTTTACAATGTTAAAAACTTAATGATGTATGTGTGCAATCAAAAACAAATGTTTTTTTTTAAGCAAAATATGTAATTTACTTTTGATTATTAGTTACGCGACCAATATAAATAGTTAGTCTTACCCTATAAATGTGCTTGCTGGCTATGTGTAATAATGTTTGAAGAAAAGGAACTTCAAGGGAAAATGAGAGTGCAAAAGGTGACAGTGTTGTGCAGGGTTATAGAGTAAGAGGAAGAAAAGACAAGCAGAAAGACAGAGAGGAAACAAGAAGCAGGAATAAAAGTTTATTAATTTATAGTATATATATATATATATTCATTTTGGTTACCATGGTAAATACACAGAAAGGAAAAACAGAAGATATAGGATTTACAGAAATCTCAAATAAAAAGAAATAACATTTTAACAATACACAATTTTTCCATTCACATAAGCTAGTACACATATGTACACACATAACATTTACGTTTTCCGTCAACCTCCATGTAGCTAATTAATATTTACATATAGCTAATTTATATGAGAAAATATACTATTCGAGAATATCTCATATTCTTTTCCTTTTCCTCTAATACTTAACTTTATTTCCAAAAATATCCTTCGCCGATATTTACAGATAGAATAAGCACTGCGAGCGATTGTCACTAAAATGATTTAACAAGTAAAAACAAACCTGTGCTTGTGTAAAAAATGGAAACTCCTTTGCCTTAATCCTTAAGGATATAAAAATACTGGATATTTGGATTTTTTTTTCATGCGTTTTAATCAAAAAAATAATAACACCGAAAAAATACTCGAAATTTCCTCATAGATTAATTAATATATTACAAATTTTTTGCTTGAACTTCGAAAATTATATTTCGTTTCAATTGAAGGAATGTTTTTGAATTTCTTAAATTTTTATCAAAAGTTTACTACATATGACATTTATATATTTGCAACGACATTTTTCTGAATTATTTCAATTTATGATAAATAGTTCCGATTTTCAAAAAAAGTATTTTTTTTTAAATTTATAGAAATGTTTTCAATTTAATTAAAAAAAAATAAAAAATTTATATAATGCATTTATGATATAGAAAATTATTAGTTTCCTTATCCTCTGAATTCGATTCCATGTTATTTTAAACTTTAAAAAAATGTTTTTTTTCTTTTTAAAATACTTATAAGCTTTTGCAAGCCGAAATCTAATTGTGTATTAATATTTATGTTAATAATTACATTTAAGTTGACCGAAAACATAATGCTTGGATAAAATGATGTGTCCATGCAAGGGGTTTAAGCAGGATTTGTTGATAATAATGATTTCATAACTTCGGAAATAATTATGTCATTTTTATTATAATTTTATTACATACCCACACAGTGTCTGTGTCTGAATTAATTAGATATTTTTGAAAACGCAAGCTTTAGCAAGTAATTCGTGTAAAAAGTAAAATATACTTTCTTCCACGTTTTTTCACTTAAGTGATTTCGA
The DNA here is from genome assembly GCA_030067965.1 of Latrodectus elegans. Classification (NCBI taxonomy): domain Eukaryota; kingdom Metazoa; phylum Arthropoda; class Arachnida; order Araneae; family Theridiidae; genus Latrodectus; species Latrodectus elegans. The sequence goes on along the minus strand of CM057818.1, from coordinate 12,449,465 downwards.
CAAAATGTTTCGTTGAGTGAATATGAATTTGGGGTTAATATTTAAGATTAAACTCATTTTCAGTAAAGCATTATGTCTTTTTACTTTTGGGCATCTTAACACATCATTCATTGTTCTTTTTCTTTGAAATGATTTCATCAATCAATTGGATAAAATGTGTATGGCCAATACTCATTTTCAATCAATGTTTCACACACATACGAATTATATATTTGTTGGCACAAGCATTTTTTCACATTCTTAGGTATAACCGTTTAAGATAATGATTTGAAATTAATGCTACAAATCGAAAACTGTTTTCCATTGTTAAATATGAATCACGATTCCCAGAGAGACTTAAAAATGAAAATCTGACAGCATTTTTCACGATAAACAAATCATATATTTTGTTTTTATTCACCTGACGTAGAAGCATGGTCACCCTGGCTGCCGGACACAGTCAAGAGATATGAGGAGGAAGACGAGGCTGATGACGACGCGTTGGACCTCGTCCAGCGTTGTTGTTGGAGGGAGGTCAGGCTCGAACTGTTGCTCCTAGCCCCACTTTGATCTCTGGGTGAGCCACAGAGGGAAAAATCCTTCTCTCTCTTTGGATTACCTCCCAAATCCACAGCTTGCTTCAGGCATTGATATATTGGGTCAACTCCTCCCTGTTGGTTGTTTTCTGAAAAAAAAAAAAAAAGAAAAATTGAAGAATATTGTGTAAAAACTGCAAATTTCAAAATCGAACAATAATATAACTTAGCTTATTTTTATTTAAAATTTGCAATTTTTTTTATTTTCAGAACTTCTATTGACTAAAGCGAGTTTTTATACCAAAAATGTAATGATCATTTTAAGTATTATTACTTCAATGGCGTGATCAATCTTAATTCGGGTAAAGGAAGCAAATGTAATTATTTTTATACTTTAAACTTAAATTTAAATCTATATTAAAAATACTTTGCTTATTATATATTAAAAATAACTATAACAGATATTATCATTATTTTATGCATCTGGATTTGCAAACAATAAACGACACCGTTATCTAACAATGTTTTACATAAATCTTTTACTTAAATTTTATTTTCATCTAGACATTTAATAGTTGATAAAATATTCATATCTTTTTGAAATTAAAATATTTACTGGACATTGCATCACGCTTAAAATTTTCTGCGATATGTTGTGAATATGCCAAACCTATATATGTTAACATTATATGGAACTCTTTGTATGTGCAATATGCAAACTAGTTCAGTTATTAATCTCTGCATTCTATATCAAAACTTTTTTGTTTCGGAATAAACTTTTAACTTCCTTCTGTCATATGTAGTAAAAATATTTAAAACAACAAATTTACAAAAAACTATGATGGTGCTATTAAAACTTTGACGAAAATTTGAAGAAAAGTATTTTTAAGATATTTAACTGTCCTATGTACGAATTTCCAATTTTAAGAGGTTTTACAACCTAAAACTCAGAAAACTGATACACTGAAGAGATATATTAAACTTTATATATTAGTTGTAATTATACAATAAATCTTAGTTTAAATAGTAGTCCTGAATAAGCAATGTATGATTTTTCAATAAACTCCACTGCATACTACAAATTTCAAATATTTTTTACCTATATTTTATTGCCTATATTTTATTACCTATATTTTATTTTTGTGCTTGTAATAAAACTGAATATAAAATTTCAACATTCAGCTTTGTTAATTTTTTTAACATGCTTTGCAGAGTTATTCTACTGAACAAACACTCGGCAAGGCATTTGAAAGAATACTTACTAATACACTCGTGTCTATAAATTAAGGATAATGCAACTTCAGGCAAAGAAAGAGACAGAAGCAAAATAAATGTGATTTATTTTTAAAGTCTATTTATTAAACAAAAGGTAAAAAACAAAAGAGGATGCTATATGTTTGACATCATTAATAGAAATTGAGACTTTTACTCCCTGGAGCAAATTTCAGAAAAGAACATATTTACTAAAAGAAATATAACATAATTGGTATGGTGGTTAATGAATAGTATGCCCCCCCCTAGACGATATAATACCGTACAACGCCTAGGCATGCTGAGTATCAAATTATGGATCTGATCTTGGGGAATATTACACCACTCATCAACCAATACTCTCCGAAGTTCCGGCAGATATGTGGGACGGGGTTGAGGGGCCGCAATTTGTCGGCCAAACATATCTTACACATGCTCTATTGGATTCAAATTCAATGAGTATGCTGGTCAGTCAACACGGGTGATATCCTCCGATTGAAGGCATTCGTCCAAGATGTTTGCAAGATGAGGATAGGGGTTGCCATTCATAAACAGAAATTCTGCACCCATGGCGTCCCGAAACAAACGTACATGTTGTTCCAGAGTGACATCCCGATAGATGTGGCCTGTCATTGTTACATTCTGAACATTCAGGTTAGTTCTGGATCCCAGAATAATTCCTCCCCAAACGAGCAATCCTGCACCACCGTAATGGTGTTCTCTTGGTGGTAACGGGTACCTGGTCCTCTCCATATGAAAGTCCGGCGAGAGTCAGACTGAAAGCTAAACCTGGACTCGGTTGAAAACATCACACAAACCACTGTTGTGGTGTCCACAATGCATGCTCTTTATTCCAGGCTAACCACAGGCGACAGTGAGTTGTGGTACGTGGAACACATCTGACAGACCTACGAACATATAGATCAATGTGCCATAAGCGTCTGCCTTGAAACTGAAGCTGAAGAAAACAAGTAGCTGAAGAAAGCTGAAGAGACAGGTCTGATGCTGTGCTCCGCCTGTTTATTTTGGCAGTAACTGCCAAATACCGGTCCTCATTCGGCATTGTAACTCGGGGGCGACCTGTGCTGTAACGTCTACTTACATTGCCATCACTTTGGAACTGTTGCCAAAGCCTAGAGATGACACTCAAGGCGATTCCAAGTTCTTCGGATATTTCCAGCTGGCACGTCCACATTCTAAGCGGACGATAATTCTACCACGTAAAACACCATCCAAATAATTCCTTTGTGCCATAACTATACGGTTATTGCACTGAAAGGCTTTTAAAGCACTTGTGAACAATTTTATTTCTTTGCAATCATTCCTTATATACCCCTCTTTTACATTCTCGTCACTGTGACGTTCTATCGAAGCCACCTGGTTGTTTCTTGTAATTTGCATAATATTCTTCAAAATGTGTGTGATTATTCTACATGCGGAATTTTTATTTTAGAGATCAATTTCTGTGTGATTCAGAATTATCTTTAATTTATGGACATGAGTGTATATAACATTCATCTATGGTTTACCAATTTTACTAGAAGTTGTTTCAAGAGAACATGTCAGTGAAGTATTTAAATTATTTATAAATAAATACTGGAAAATCATTTATTAATTTATATACTGCAAATCACACAAAATGCTTAATGTTGATTAGCAGTTTATTTCTATTAATGTTTCAAGTTTTGGTGAAAAAGTGTGTCTTATTTAAAAAAAAAAATCTAAAATATATAATTTTAAACTCATTAATTTTGCATCAAACAATCAACATTAGTAAATAATGCCTCGCCAATATTTTTTCTTTTAAAATTAAATGAATTTATATAACAATTTTCCTGTTGTTACCATTTCCTTTGCATTTCAATTTTATTACTCAATAACTGGTCGCGAAGAAAATTGCTCAATCTGAAAATTAAATATCAGTAGCAATTTTCTGGAAATAAAAATAGAGAGTATTACAACAATATGAAAAGGTGAATTTTAACGTAATTAATTTTAGACTTCTATCAACAATAAGTTGGAGGATTATTTTTTAACTGTAACAGTGCTCATAAGTAGTATATTTAATTTAATAAATTCATTCTCTATCAAGAGAGAAAGGATAGAGAATTAGTATATCAAAGACAGTGAAATATATTTGCAATTCTATTTGTTTATAAAGATGAAGTACTTTGCATAAATGAATTGAAACGTAATAAAAGAAAAGAATATAGTTATCGTTTGCTACCGAGAAATAAAGCATGATTTATAATCTTTACGATTTCAGTGAAGAAAATCGTTTATTTTGTATTCATTGCTTACCATCAAGCACAAATCGATAGAAACGTACCTTATATGTAACTGAAGTGGCATAACTTTTAACGCTTCATCTGTACTTTTGGATAAACTTGGTCTTTGTGACATTCAATACGACTTCCAGGACTTAAAGAATCATTATTTTAGACTTTTGAAATACTCGTTCACCTGTCTTTGCCTTCATTACTTTTGAGCAAAAGACTCCTTAATTTTTCTATTGGCGTCAAGGTATGTTATATTTATGCGTATTATATAATGCACTGCTATATGAATGAGGAAATGCAGCGGGTAACCAGCTCAAGGTATTTGAAATTAATACATTTCACTGAAATGAGATCCTACTTGAGCTGGCTAAGGGAACAAACATTATGCACTGCAGAGCTGGTTGTTAGTAGTAGTGTCGTTATGATTGGTACATATTCCTTAATTGTTATTATTATGATCAGATAAAAATGATATGTAAAGATGAGAATTAAATAAAACAGAAGATAGCCATCGATTTAAGAAGCAAGCCATTATAGAAGTGATTAAAGAAAAGGAGACATGCATTACGTGCAGACAAGTGCTATCCGAAACAAACACTAGTAAACACACATTTAGCATTAGAGAAGCAAATGCGCACATACATAAAATAAACACAAAACAAGTTGGAAGAAACATGAAACACAATCACGAAGAAGCTGAAAAATTAAAAGAATATTTCGTCGTAAGTAGAAAAGCACAGCCACACCACATATAGAAGTTAAAAATGAAACATACAAAACTAAGTGACACATAAGGCACTAAATTGAAAGAAACGTCCGCTTAAGATTCAAATATTATATTTCAAAGAAAAATCTGTTTGTAAATTAATTAAGAGATAAATTATGCATATTCCTCTTAAACTGTAAGAAAAATGACCAATGTAAAAAGTATTGTAATTAAATTAGCAAAAATTGTGAAATTTCAGTCATTATAGTCAATATTTATGGTTTGATACGCGTTATAATTCGAATAAACTAGGTAGAAAAGAAATAATTCTGAATAATTGTGAATATGTTAGAATTAATGAATTAATTTACAATTAAAAAATTTAATTTAATTAATCAATATACTTAATCAAGATAAAACTCTAGCTTTATGTTATACTATCAGCAACTATAATTCTCGTTAATCTATAGTTACATATAAAATTCATAAAGCTACAATTTTTAATTAATTAATATAATAATATATGCTCTTTTGAGTTGTATGCAGCAGCAAAAACAAAAAATTTACACATTTTTCTATTATTTCTATACATTCGGTTCCGCCAAAAGGCTCGATTTAAATGATTTAAAGAAAACTTTATATATATCTCATATATATAAGGATGCAAATTTTTATTTCTAAACAAATTAGTAGAAATTCAATGGAGTTAACAAAAAAGTTTTACTCATTATATTTGTAATAAGCTCATTAAGACTGTTTTGCTTTATATTTTTACTGATATGTTTTTTTGACAGATTTGTTACGTGAAAAAATATGATTTGAAGAAAAAAATACTGAATATGAAAACTATTAAACAATTTAATTGAGATTCGCTGATGATTTCTAAAAACAAATGCAATTTTGGTTAAAAATCAGCGACTGTTTTTTTTGCTCTATTGCAATCACTTAAATGATTTAATTAATAAAAATATTCTTAATTTAAAAAAAACACTACATCAGTTAGTGTATAAACTGGTTAATTAAAACACTTATTCAAATCTAATTATATCCTAAACTTTTATTAAAATTAATACTATAAAAATATAAAAAAATATTTCATTTGACTCTAAAGTTTAATTTGATTTCTTATCTGATTATTAGAAAATGACAAAAAAAAAAAAAAAAAAAAAAACTTTTGATAAGGATAACAGAAATTACTTGCTTATTAATAAATAAATACTTGAGCTATTAATAGAAATGAAATATATAAAACCATGTATTGAGAAATTACGTTAAATTATTTCAGTGTTATTATTTTAATTTAAAATAAATTATATACATTACATCTAAAGTAAAATATTTATATACTTAATGTAATCGGAAAATCAAAGAATTTTTTTGGGTTCATTGCACAAAATATGACTTGTAAATGTTTGAATTAAAAATAGAAAACATACATATAAAATATTCTATTTAAAAAAGTAATGGATGTGACAAATTTTTATTATAACATTTTTACACAATAACATGTAGCAAATAGGTATTAGACACAGATTCGTAGCACAATAAGTACGATTTTGCGTCATCATTTTTAGAATATTAATTCAAAAAACCTTATTGAACACATGTTTCAAATAACGATCATGATATGCATTATTTTAATAAAAGGTCCTTAATAAACAATAGAAAATATTAAGTTGGCATTGTTTAACAATTATTAAACACAGTTTTAGCAAATTAAATTTTTCAAGAGAATTCAGTCTTACTTATATATTCTAAATAACTTGATTCCACATTATTTATCGGATGGGTTCTTAAAGTTAATGATTTTAAATATATTAAATAAAGAAAAAACTACATTTATACGTAAAATTAATTATTAAGTATTATTAAGTAAAATTTTTCAGTAATTTTGTCATAGTAATAATTTTTTTTATATCAGCTAGTTGTTTAATTTATTTGAAAATAAAAAACGCTATTTAAAACTCTAATATATTGTTATCGTTTTACAACTTGGTTTGATATGTTGGTTTAAATACATTTTTTAATTTGAAAATATCTTTTTGATTCATCATTTGTTTTTAATGATAACAATAAATATTTGATTTGGATGAAAAGCAGAAAAAAAAACATTTGTTTACTAAAGCATTCATACATGCATTCACTAATTTTATGAGAAGGAATTTTTCAAAATCTATTTTTCTACATCATTAATTTTTAATAGAAGTATATTTTCCCAAGATATTATTTCAAATTGATTTGAAGTGTTGATTTAAGTACATTTTTTAATTTAAAAATCTCTTTTTGATTCCTGATTTGCTTTTGAATGATAATAGTAAATATTTAATTTTGATTATAGATTTAAAATTTTCTTGATTTCAATATAATATCAATTAGAAAAAATGCTAATGTATCTTAATATATTTTTACTTGCTAATAAATTGCTTAGTATATTTGAATAATGAATAAAATTTTAAACCAAAATATTTATAATTCCCTCGTTTGCTTTTGAATAAAAAATAAATGATAAAACTTCTATGTAGATTTTGTAGAATTTTTATGCTTTTAAAAGTTTGATTATAGTTAAATAATTTAAAATTGTTTGATTAAGGATATAAAACGTATTTTTGTTATAGTAAAATATTATTTTTTTATTTATTAAACAAGTATAATGCATAAAAACTATCAATTAAATGAAATTTTTTTTTTTACAAAAATGTTTAATATGATTTTTTTTTTGCATCACTATCAATACGAATTCTGAAATAATGTTTGGAAAAACTTTTTCATAGAGAAGAATTTTCTTAATTTTTTAAAATTTATTTAAATTTATTGCTGTTAGTAAAAAAGAACTATTTAAATTATTTAATAATATGAAAACATTTATCAGGAAATATTTCTTTATTGAAAATATGTACTAGTTATAGTAAATAATACTTTACTAGTATTATTAATTTAAAATTTATGTTAATTAATGTTTTTTCTCCATTTTGTCTGAATTTGTATTTAATATTCACAATTTACAACTTATAGTAATAATATTCTAATTATGGCATTTTTAAACGCTGAAATTTTATTTTATTTATTATTTTTATTATTCTATCGTTGTGAAGTTTTAACCTTTATCTTTAAATAATAAATGATTTAAAGTCTTAAGATTTCTGGTATTTAAAAGGATTTTAAGGAATTAGTACAGTACTTACTTTCATCTTCTGGTTCAGGAACGGGAATTTTTGTTTCTATTTCGGACGTAGATTTCTGCCTACGCAGCAGTTTTGTTTTCGGCTAAAATAAAAAAAAATGTGCATGAAAAAGAAATTCAGAAAAATGAAAAAAGAAAAAAAAATGGTAAAACATAAAATACAATGGATTAACTGATTGTAAAATTTACAAAGACGTTCGAATTTAAATTGCATTACCTTAACATATGTTTACTGAAAAAAAAATAACATAAAGGCGTTAGGGAGGTTTTGATGATAAAAATGAAATTAAATAATTATCATTATTAACAGTCAATGTTTAAAAAAAGCTATGTGTTTATTGTGGTTTGAGTATTATATCAACACCATGGGAAATGATGAAATACTCACAAATATTGTTCAGTAACAAATACTTGCTAAACATAGAATTGTACTGTTATTTAAAATTCAAAACAATTTATATATAGTCTAGAATTTTATAGTTTATATTTTACTTTAGCTCCCACATTATTACCAAATGAATTATATGATATTAATTAAAATGATGGAGTCAAATCGAACGTCTCTTTCAGATACTTTTAATGTAAAGAAATAGATTTAAAACATTTTTATTCTTAAAATATAGGAATCGATAAAATCGAATTAAAGCATAATTCGCAAACATTTGTCTCAGATAGTATACAATAAGTAAAATCAGTTATTCGATTGCAATATAAAGCCCTTTAATCTATTATGTACCAGTATCTCAGAAGAATACCTTTTTTTACAGCTATTTTATATCGTTCATCTTCAGAAAACATCGAAATTTCTTATTTCTAGTAAACTCTAGACGACCATAGTGTTCCTGAAGAAGTTTGTTATATGCATTGTTTTTTTTTTTTTCGAAATTTATGACACATAGGATTCAAACATTTTATGTATTCAATAAAATGCTGACATTAATCTGACTATTTCTGGAAATTTCTTGAAGTCTATTTCGTCACCTAACTATCCATTACATGTTCTGCTGCTGTTACTTATGACACTTGGACAAGCCAAGCTCGCTATGCCTTGGCAATGCGAATTTAAATCAAAGGGAGAGTCTTTTGTTTTAATCAGAGTACCACGAAGGTGAAAGTACATTTTTGATTTTTTTTAAATCCTCTGATAGATGGCACCACGAGAGCATCCACTCCCACAATTTTGACATTGATCTGAAGGGGGAAATTTTCTCCAAATAATTGCACCCATGGTAACTGCTCAACCACCGACCACAGATTTAAGGAGCATGTATATTGCATATACTCGGTGGATCTTTGGCGGCACTGGGAATTGAATTCCGCCCTTCCGGATAGTAGCCGATACCCTAACCACTAGGCTACCTCGGCCATTATATGCTCATCTTTTTAGAAAATTTCTACTGATTGATGTAGTTGAAGAATAATACTTACCGAATCGGGTTAATATTACAATTTACTGGCAGTTTGTTAAACTATGCTAGCACTCATTAATTAAATTGTAATTATTTTAGGATTTTATATATTTCTTAAATATGGCTATATATTTATCAGTTTAATTTGCTTCTGTTTGTTAATTTATCTGTATTATAACATAAGTCATTTACACTTAGCCTTATACATGAAAAGTGAACGTTAAAATCAAATGTATCTCTTTTCTATGGAGGATCAAAAAAATTTTGTGGTAGAATATTGTAAAATTTCTACAATTATTTTTTTTTAAAAAAATGTTTTTGTAAAAATGTATTTTTAAAAAAAAAAAAATCTTCAAAGGTTTAAAATTTTAAGATAAAAAATATACATTAGTAATATACCGAAAGTGTTTCTGTATAATATTCTATTGTAATAGTATTACGAGTGATCATATCATGGGATATGCCTTTGTGTAAAATAAGTACAAATAATGCATAATCTAAATAAAGTAGAATACCTGACACGGTGATGTAAATTTCTCTTGGCACTCAGCATGAACATTCACCTTGCACAATTTGCACCTTAAACCTTGTTTAACATGACCTAAATAAAATTGAAAAATTTCAACAACTTTTTCCAGTACGAAAAACAAATTATCAACTTTATTTAAAAGAGTGATTAAATTATAGCAGTAATTAAAAAGTTTTGATTGTGGAAAAACGTGCTATGTTAATTTAAACAATTGATTACACAGAGAAGTAGGAAATAATAATACTGATAACTTTAGACAAAAATCCTTAAAAGGTCTTAAGGTTAATAAAATTTAAAGCTATCTTTGAATTGGAAGTAATTATTTAGATGACTACTTGTAAAATATTTATAGTTTGAAAAATAGGTAAAATCCTAGGAGACCCCACACCCTTGGCGACAAACTGAAAAAGCGCCAAGCCAAAACGAAATTCCAGAAACATTTAGGTTTACCATATCTAGTGTATCAAAGTAGGGTTATCAAGATTGGCGCCAGCCACAATAATCGCCAACCAAAATTATTCGCGCCAAGGCTGCGGATTCTGGTAGGAACCAAACGAAACATACTCTCTGGCGAACACAAACTGAAATTATATATAATAAATACTGTTGATTGTTCACACCTCTCAATATTTTATTGCACTGATCACAGGAAGTCATTTTCTTGTAGTTGTATTCTTGAAAGACATGAGCTACGTCTAAAGTTCCAGGAGCAGCTGATAGGGGTCGTGAACCACTTTTACTGCTCTTTTTGTCTCCATCACTTCTAAATGCGTAAGAAAAAAAATTGTTAGTAAATATATTGTTGTAGACATAAATTAAATTCATATTTTCTAAGATTCATATTATTAAGGTATCGCAGATTCATTAAACATTAAGGTACTTTTACTAGATGCATAATTTTATATTGAATTCATTTCTACATCTATTTGCAAAAAAAAAAAAAAAAAAAAAAAAAAACGCAAGAGTATTTTACAAAAAATAAGGTAGGATAAAGGACTTATCTTTTGTAAAATACAATAAAGGATATATACAGGATAAACGAAACGGACAATGTAATTTATAAAAGGACAAAGTAGGAAAAGTCAAGTACCATATGATAAATATAAATTGAAAATAATTAATAATTTTTACTTAGACATGCATAAATAAAACGGGAAATAATATAATCTAATATTTTGTAAGAAGGCCGCGGTATCTTTGTGGTGGCGCATCGCTTTCAAAAAGCGAAGGTCAGATGGTAAATTCGATTCAGCCTTTTATCCTTTCAGTGGGTCCATAAAACTGAGAACCAAATATGCTTCGGGACTAAATACAAGGGGTTCTCCGTTAAGCTGCCAACCTAACCAGGGTATATGCTTAGCACCCCATTGCTTTCGGTCAGAAAAATAGATATGAATAGATATGGACACCGTAGACTTTGGTTCACACTCGTTGTCGTGCCACAGGTTTAGTTTATTGTAATATTTTCTTTGCTTTTGGAGTAGGATAATTATTTTATAAATTTACATACTTTAGGCAATACAACGTAGATTTACATATTAGATTGAGAAATTTTATTCATTTCATTACTGAAAAGTGCGAATTCTGTATATTTATCTTTTTGAATAATGAACATAGATATTTTTAAATTGGAATATTTTAGATGAAATGAATTGAAAAATTTTTAAAACAATTTTTGTATTTGTTAGACATAAATAAAATCGAAATAAAGTCTCTCCTCATAGGAAAACAAAGCCTGATAAATCACGCAAAATGTAAACAGTTTAAATAACCATAATTTATTATCTTTTTTTAAATGATGATGTAATTGTATTCAATTTCTGAAACATTTTTTGTTGAATATTTTCATTTTAAATAGGAAGATTATTCATTTTGAATAATTTTTCATTAAATTCGGTGATTGTTAGAAAATAGCAGACGAACATTTAAAGAAAATTTTAAAAATTGAAAACACTAGAGTAAAAGCAGGAATGCATAAATAAATAAAATACTCAATTAAGTTCAACAGCGTTTGCAAATGTACTTAGTTTTTTTTTAAAAAAAAATATTACGTTTTCTTTATATTCTCAGTTCTCTATTAAAATTCTTTCGACAGAAAAATATTTTAAGTTGCGCCATCGAGAAGACTCTAAAATCCGTTGAAATGAATATTCATCATTATCATTTTCGATGTCTTTACCTAAGATATATTTTTTAAACTTAATAGTTTTCTGCCTCTCGAAATGGACTTTTTTTTATTTCCTTTCATTACTAACGTCGATTCAGAGATATTGTATAACGACATGAGCCATCAAAACAATTTTAATTACCTAATTTCATTTGAAATTATAACAACGACACATTTAAAAGACCTAGTCACGTGTTCCATTTATGGCTTTATCAGCGATCAACGACTGTTTTGAAATGTTAAAGGAATAAAATAAATCGTAATTTATTCTTGTTATTGGAAAACTTACAAATGAGTGGTACTAGAAAATGTAAGCATTAACTTACCATATTTTTATGTTTTAGAAATGCAGCTGGGAATAAACTGATAATATGTTTGTTTCTTTTGATTATGTTATTCATTTTTTTTTCTTTTAAACCGTGCTATTTTTTTAATTTTGAGATATGTTCTTCATTTCATTGATATTTTTTTCCTTCCCATTTTGCTCATCATTTATATCGTGCCATGCAGTTTTATAACGTGAATTTTCTTTTGAGACTTGAAAAATGACTTGAAAAATTTAGTTTATGTTTATCATGTTTTGAATGAACGCAAAAAAAAAGAGATTCGCAAAATGATTGCATAAATGGAATAATTTATCAGAGTTTTGGAAAGAAAGTATACAATTTATTGAACTTAACTATTGGCTATTTTATTGTTGCGGTATATTTCATTTATGAAAACAGAATGTGCATCTTTATCACTATTGGTCGAAATATATTTTCAGGGAAATATTTTCATTCTTTTTTGTTTTTAAAAGCAGTCAATAAATTTATATATTTTTAAAAATTCTTTTTTCATGCTTAAGTATGTAAAACATTATTTAATATTATAAATCTATAGATTTCAGTTATAGATTATAATATTAAATATATATATTTCAGTTACACACATATTAGTTAATATATAGATTACAGTTACTTACACACACACACACACACACACACACACACACACACACACACACACACACACACACACACACACACACACACACACACACACACACACACACACACACACACACACACACACACACACACACACACACACACATACTTAATAGTAAATTAGCCATACATTTTGCCAACGTGGTTAATACTCCCTGAAGAAACTGCCCATGTTGGTACTTCGTTACAACTTCCTTTTTTATTCCATGTTTCTTTAAAATTTTTAAACTTTCTATTGAACACATTTTCTATCGGTTTATTTTATATTTCTTATTTTCAACTTATTGTGTTCTACTTAGTATTTGATTAATTTTATAAAAAAATTTACTATTAATTATATTTTTGTAATTCTATTCAAGCTGCTTTTGCAGTGAATGTATTGCTAACCATAAGAAGTTTATATTTATTCTTGCATTTTTAGTTTTTGAGTATGTTACTCATAATCATGCTTATATATATATATATATATATATATATATATATATATATATATATATATATATATATATATATATATATATATATATATATATATATATATATATATATATATATATATATATATATATATATATATTACTTGTGTACGTTAGGTTTTGGTGTCGATAAAAGTAAAGTTCCATAACTTGGAAAACAATTCTTGAAATAACTGTAGATTAACCATAAATTATGACATATAATAATAATAAAAAACAATTAGTAGGGTATCTATTGTTTTTGATTCAAAGATAAATTTTTTCTGAAATAGAGTCTACTCAAACTGTATTTTTCTAGGGTCCATGAAAATCATACTTGCGGAAAATGAGAATTAATTCATGGATGTTTTCATCTAGAATTACTTGTCTATGGCATGTTTGTATTAGTTCTCAATTTCAAAAGAAGAGAACTAACTCTGCAAGCCAATTTCATTCATCAATTGCAGCCTCTAAGGAATAGATTGTTAAGCTTCCTGTTTTAATTTTCGGATATTATCAAGAACACTTAGAAGCTAAAAAATGTTTGTTGAACTGAAAGAATCGCAATAAAATGATTACTTACTTTTCTGATAAATTGCCACTGCTTGCTGTTTTCAAGTTGAGGAATGCCTTTAACCACTTGTTCTTAGCGGTTCCTCCACTCCCTGTGCTAACGGTTGATTGCTTCCTTTCTTTCAAATGGTTGCCTTCTAAAGGATGCTCACCTTTACTTGAAGCAAATAATTCCAGCTGAAATGAAATAGCAAAATTTCATGTTACAATTTTCTCATAACATTGAACAGCTTTGTTTCTTTTTTTTTTTTTCATTATGATTTACCTTTTGTGTTTCTATTTTTGAATTTATTTTATTTACTTTTTTTCATAGGTAAGAGAAATTAAGTTATGTAGTTACGATTAAATCTATTTTGTTGTTGATCGCTTGTGACTAATTTTCTTAATTTTAAGTAATGTTACTTTTTGCCAACTAAATTAATTATTTTATTTCAAGAGTTAATTAAATATTTTTTTCGCCTATTAAATGTTAAAATTTTGGCATGTTTCATAAAACAAAATTTGAGTGGTAAGCTTTCCTGATCCTTGTATATGGATCCCGGGTCCGAATCCACATGAACGGGTCCGAACGGACATGGATGTTACTTTTTCTCTATGTTTCTCTGATCTTTCTTCTGAGATGATATATGAAGGTGGCCTACCCTGTAAATGGGTTTGTGGTGGTATGGCGCGGGCAACGCTACTCGCCTCCGTGACTTGGTTCACAGGTGCCCGCTGGGTAACGACAAATGAGTAGCAGTTTCTGGCCTTGTTGTGGCATGGGATTCGTCACCCAAGTGTCTGCAGTTATTTAAAATAATATTAAAAATTAAATATAAGGGTATTGTGATATATTCTAGCAAACATTCGCTGAAAAAAGATAAAATACAGTTTTATTAAAATATTTATTCATCATTAGTATTAAGTTGAAATTTAAAAATGTTTTCTGATGATAAATCACAAATAAAAATAGTAGAATAGTGCAGAATGTGATTTGATTATGTTATAAATAATCTGATAAGAGAATGGAAAAAATTGGCCGCGTAAGAAAAGCAATCTTATAACCAGATTTTTAAAGAAAAATATTACTTTTAATTATAGTATATGATTCTCCAAAGAATTTAAGATAATGCTTAAATATTGAATAATATAAAAAAGCAATCAACTATATATGCATTAATATAATATCTATAATTATAGAATTTTATGTGAGAAACTTTTTAATGTATCAAAGATAGGAAATGGTTTTATAGTGTTATTTATATAAGCTAAATAACATACAATTACAATTAAAATATAATTGAATATAGAAGTTAATTTAGCTATTTGTAAAAAGAACTGACATTAATTAAGTTTTTACTGAAGTAGAATTAATTTTCATATTACTTTTCATTTAATTATTTATTTCAATCAATCAACAATGGCACTACAACCTTGTGTGGGTCCTGGGCTTCTCAATGAGCTTATTCCATCTTGGCCTGTACTCAGCAGCACTTTTCCAATTAGATGTTCCAATAGTATTAAAGTCCCTATCAAGACAATCAATCCATCTGATTTTGGGCCTACCTCTGGAACGCTTTCCCATTGGCCTTGCAAGAAAGATTTTTTTAAGGGTGCGTTCAGTTGGCATACCAATAACATGGCCAGCCTATCTCATCCTTTGTATTTTAATGTATTTGACAACATCAATGTACTTAAAAATTTTGTATAATTCATAGTTATACCTTCTACGCCATACCCCATCTGTCTCCATTCCAACGTAGATGCTTCTCAAAATTTTCCTTTCAAAAATAGACAAACGGTACTCATGTTTCTATGTCATGGCCCAAGTCTCTGAAGCATAAGTTAAAATGGGTCTAATAATACTTTTATATAGTAAAATTTTTGTCCTGTGTTTGATATATTTGGAGGTAAGATATTTTTTTAAACCATAAAATGCACGATTTGAGAAATATTTAAAATTGAAACAAACACATTAATACAATTATAAAAGTATATGCTGATATCTCGCAAGAATAATAATTAAACTTGTTACATTCATTCTAGCAATAAAAATTTATTTAGTTTAATAAAATTTTGAATGGTTATTTTTTGACACTTTTATTGTATGCAATTTTCCAAAAGGTTCTTCGTGAAAACAATCAATAGAATTTTCATATTTTACAAAAGTTTGCGTTTGAACTTTTACTAAAAGTAAGCCTCAATTTAACTCAGATAACTTTTAAAAAATACAAAATATAATTTTGAAATTAATTATTACTTTGATTATTTTCTTTTAATTTGTTTATAAAATTTTTTATATAATATAAGTATTTAAAAATTAATTTTTTTGTAATTCGGAAATTTACATATTATAATTTACAATTTACAGAATAGAAACAACTGTGATTTTTACTAATCTGTTTCTGATAAATATGACATTTGGTATACTTTTTATAAAGGAAAAAACTTTTTGCAAAGTATTTTGTTGTCTCCGTACCTGAGCCTTGACTGCTGCTAAGTGAATATGAGCCACTTGTAGATCAAATTTTTTTAAACTCACATCTTCCTGCAACTCATTAGCTTTGTTAAACAAAGATGATTCCAAACTTCTGTTTAGAAAAATTAAAAAAAGAATTAAAATAATAATAATACATAACATTTTTTAGCATTGTTTTTCAATCAATAGTTTTTAATAGTGTAGTTAGAGTAAAAAAATTATGGGAAGTAATTTAAAACGATAACTAAGAATTCACACACAATTCTTTACCTTCTTTGCAATCGTTCCATGGATTCTACAGCTTCTTGGAGTTGCTTGATCTGTCCTTCTAAATTGGTGACATCCTGTTTAAGTGTTTGAGATCGATTCGGAAGTTGTGATAATCTATCAATCACTAATTCGTCTCTTAACATCATTCCAGGTTCCTAAATAATGTTTTTTGATATAATTAAAAGCAAATGGTAGATAATTATGATTGGAAAATTTTTTTTCGCATTGATTCCTTTATAAATAACCAAGAACAACTTCTAAAAATTTCACTCTTATTACAGAATTAATTATTTCATTTTTTGACTTTTTTAAAAATATTTCTTAAGCGGCACAGATGCCGTATAATCCAGGACGCCAAATTCTGAGTTTGGTGATATTTTGGCGGATTTTCTTATGCGTTTGGCAATCTGTCTTTTATAACATAGATTGGAGACCTTTAAGAATTATGTAGAAAATTCTATTTTGGAAACCTTTGTATTTACGTCATCGCACACGTCACAATACGTCATTTTGGCAACATTTCTTCATCGCCAAAAAATTCAGAATTTGGAATCCTGGATTATTCGACACCTATACTGTTTATTTTTATAAAACATAACATATGTTTGTTTATGAATATTTTCAAAGTAATAATATATTCAACAATTAAATTGAATGAGATAAATCCTTCATTGAAAATATTTTACATAATGGATCACAATTCTCATATTACAATAGAAGATATATTAGCATTTAAACTTTACAAATTTAACTGCGTAATTTTATCTTGATTCAAACACGTTTTGATTTTACTGAGAATAAAAGTTAGGCAATGTTACTACTTTTTCATTTATGCTTGAGTTGAAATAAAAACGAAAGTATATAGTAATAAAATTAAATATAATATGGTTACATGGCGGCATGGATATAATATATAATAATATTATATATTATATCCATGCCGCCATGTAACCATATTATATTTAATTTTATAACTATATACTTTCGTTTGTTATGTTGCCAAAATCTTTTTTATATTTAATTTTATTACTAAATACTTTCGTTTCTTATGTTCCAAAGAAATGTTGCCAAAAAATATATAATATTATTATATTCATATTATAACAACCGTATGTAACCATATTATGCTATATAATCAATATGGTTATATAGCATAATATGGTTACATTCGGTTACATGGCGTTTCAATAGTTTATTTCGCACAGGTACCGTATAATCCATGACGCCAAATTCTGATATTGGCGATTTTTTGGCGAACTTTCTTATGTATCTGATAACCTCGTTTTCATTACGCCATATATTTGGACACCTATAAGAATTATGCAGAAAGCTCTATTTTGGCAACCCAAGTATTCACGTCATTCCGGACGTCACAATACATCAATTTGGCTACATTTCTTCATCGTCAAAAAATGATTAATTTGGAATATAGATTATACGGCAACCGTGCCTTTTGAAGCATTTTCATAAAAAAGAAATTTAACATGAAAAAGTATAAAATTAATATAAAAATTTTATTTAAAGACAGGTAAAGTTATATTTAAGGATTAAAATAGTATTTAATATTGTGTGCCTTGATAGATTAGTAATAACTAAGTTGCTAATCATTTTAACTTTTGTTTTATTTGGGTAGTTACCTAAATAATTTTTCATCTGTTATCATATTTAATATTTAAATTAATTAGAAGTAATTTTTTGATTTCATTTATCAGAACATTCCTGGTATGTTGCGAATAAAAATGTTTACATTTTTATTCAGTGTCAACTACGGATAAAAAAGTACTAAAAAGGTAAGTTTTCAGATGATAACTTCTCTAGAAATATATTATCTACAGCCAAATCTCAAGAAGGAACTATAACAATTGTATGATAAAAAATTTTTCATTGTTTTTTAATCTTTTATACTTTACAAAATAAAAAGTATATTATAGTATTACAAACCTTAGAGATATTAATGGAGTAGAATTCACGGTGAGTAAATGTCCATATGCATTTAACAATATAATTATTTAAATTAATATTTTATTGAGGAAAGTCTAAGTGTTAGTAAATAACAGCATAACTATGAGGAAATATAATTTAAAGAATAAATTAAAAGCATTTTAATGGGCAGAAAATGATTAAAAAAATTTGTGGAGTAAATAGATAAAAGAATTAGAAATTAAAATACTATGAATAAAAAACAGAGGAATAATTAGAAGTTATCTGTTACTTTGAATCCTATATAGAGATGTACTACGAGAAAACAATGATTGGTTTAGCGACGATAAAGAGTACTTTTATAATTGCTTCGAAAGATTAATCAGTAATTTGTGCATTGTTTTCATACACTTGCTTGATGAGAACATTTTGGATGATTTGCTACTAAATTCATACAGTATATCACAAAATTATTTAACTAACTGGTGTTTTGACGTATTGAAATAAATAACATTTGCCAGCTAATTATTTATTATTTTAAGGAGAAATATAACACATTTAAATTCACAACACTGATTACTAAAATTATTGACATAACATCAAATAAAAAATTTTGTTGTCTAAGCACTATCTTTTCATACGTTTCACCAGCGAATCCCAGATTTTTTACTTTTAGAACTTTTGAAATGTAATGATTCTGTGCAATGTTAAACCCTCAAGCTTCATACATACATACACATACATACATATATACATATATATATATATATGTATGATTAAGGAATATATAGTATAGCTAAATTTATATATATATATATATGATATATGAATATATATATATATAAATTTATATATATATATATATATATATATATATATATATATATATATATATATATATATATATATATATATATATATATATATATATATATATAATATATATATATATATATATAAATTTGGCTATACTTATATATTTCATATTTGATTAAATTTATTATGGAATGAATTTAATTTTAAATGCGATACAATACATATCTTTGTCGAAATTAAAACTTATACGATAGTTTTAGTTTTGTTAAGATATGTATTATTGGTAAAGTCCCAACACCTAGTATAATTTCTGTGTCATATTTAATTTCATTGTAAGCCATAATGCAATTTTTTCCCAACCCAAATTTAAAATATGAAATTTGGTTATTTGGCCTAATTTCGAATTTTTCATATACTGAATAGAATTCTAGATTGAATTTCCAAGCAGAATTCTAAAAGAGCCTTTTGAGCTCTTTTAGAATTCTTTACCATAAATTATTAAAAGAAATTCTTATTTGAAATTATTTACCGTAAATCATTAAAAGAAATTCTTAAAAAAATTTAAAATCAATTTTCTTGAACAATTTAAAAAAAAGTATTCCAACAATTTTAAAATACCAACACATACCTCAATTAAAATTTTCATATAATTTTGACTCATTTTTCTAAGACAAATATTTTTAGACTATTAAACAGTAATTTTAAGGTAAACATTTCGGTACAGATGTAAAAAAAAGCAAAAATGATTTTGGTGAATTTCTAATAGAATATTTTCAATTTTGCTTCGATAAATAAATGCATTATCAATTTCAATAAAATTAGTCTTTAAGAGATTGCGCTTTAAATGTGATAAACTTATATATTTTAAAAAATTAATTTATATTTATTTTTATAAAAATAATATTTTAACAATTTTAACAAATTAACAAATTAAAATCAATTATTCTTTTTTTTTAATACAAGTTTTATTTATTTATTCTCATATTATAGAATTCATGGATAAAAATTTCAGATTTTCGGGCCAAAGAAATTTGTTCTTTAACTTTCGGACTGAAAATATTCAATGAATAAACGTTCTGGATAAATTAAAAAAGTAAATAATCATGACCAGTGATAGTGACACTCCTCTTAAAAATGTTTTAATGATGTGAAATCATGTAAACTAGTGAAAGTTTTGTTTAATTAAATTTTCGGTATACATTTCCCAAAACAGAACTAGTCTGTTAAAAGAATAAATATTTAAATTATTTACTGTAAATTCTTAGTGTAAGATAATAATAATTATAACAAATTCCTAAGATTTTGTGTGATTAAGGATTATTTAATTTAAAATTTTAAAAAATTGTCGTAATTACTTCGTTTATGATTATGAATACAATAAATAATTTAAAAAGAGTAAATTAATGTTTCCAATCTATAAAACAGTGTTATATATCTAAGACACATTTCCCAAAATAGTACTAGTCTACTACAAGAATAAATATTTGAAATTATTTACTGTAAATTATTAGCGCGTAAATATATAGTCAATTATAATATTTAAAACTAATCCCTAAGAATTTGTGTGATTAAGGAACATTAAATTTATATTAAAAAAATTGGTGTACCAACTTCTGTCATGATTATGAATACAATGAATGTAATTAAAAAAAAGTAAATTAAATGTTTCCAATCTATGAAACAGTGTTACATATCTAAGACACATTTCCCAAAATAGTACTAGTAGTCTACTAGAAGAATAAATATTTGAAATTATTTACTGTAAATTATTAGCGTAAATATATAGTCAATTATAATAATTAAAACTAATTCCTAAGAATTTGTGTGACTAAGGAACATTAAATTTAAAATATTAAAAAAAATTGTTGTAACTACTTCAGTCATGATTATGAATACAATGAATAATTAAAAAAAAGTAAATTAAATGTTTCCAATCTATAAAACAGTGTTATATATCTAAGACACATTTCCCAAAATAGTACTAGTCTACTAGAAGAATAAATATTTGAAATTATTTACTGTAAATTATTAGCGTAAATATATAGACAATTATAATAATTAAAACTAATTCCTAAGAATTTGTGTGATAAAGGAATATTTAGTTTAAAATATTAAAAAAATTGTTGTAACTACTTCGATTTTGATTATGAATACAATGAATAATTTAAGAAGAGTAAATTAATATTTCCAATCTAGAAAACAATGTTATGTATATCTATGAAGGTTTTGATAAATAAAGAATGAGCCTTATATACATACACTCTTTCAATAAATTTACTTTATTATTTATCTGATATATATATATATATATATATATATATATATAGATAGATAATCTCATTGGTATAAAACAAATAATAACATTTTTAACTTAAGAAATCTTTTTTTTATTTGATTTTATTATGAAGTAATCGATGGATATTCTATTAATGCAAACATGATAGTCATTTAATAATTTCTATTCCAAATCCAAATCATTTCTAATAAATATATATTTTTACGAAGGGGCAATATAAAAGAAAATAGGATCAGCGAATCCCTGTGGTTAGATGGCTCTCTTCAGAGCCAAAGGACACGGTTTCGATTCAAGGCATTGCTGAAATACTAAAAATTTCTTTGTTTCAAAATGCGCGTCAATTTAGTACAGTACATCTACCATGTAAGGCGCTGGATGACTTTCTGGGTTTCCTCTTTTGAAATATGTAATTATGGTCCACTGTCTATGAAAAAGACCTCATGGTGATCCAGTTACCCAATGGATATTGAAACCCTTTACAACAACCTCAGGCCTTAAGATTGTTCACATTGTGGTGTTAAAACCCATAAAAATTTTAAAAATTCATATAAATCAGATGATCTTTTTTTTATTTAAATAACAACTTTGGTAATTTTTCTTAAATAAACTACATGATGTAACATAATTCATTTGAATATTCTTCTTTATTTTAAATAACGAATGTGCAATAATTACAAAAGTAAGAATTTCCGAGTGAAACATTAATGATTTGATATGAGACTACTACTTATAGTGGTGATTTTGGGGGATCTATTGATCCTTTTGGACATTAGAAGCTTTCTTCAGCACTTCCACAACTGGATTATAATTGGAGATCAAACTAACAGTTCTATATTTCTCAAGCTCAAGTTCATTTCAGAGTCCCATGAAGTTTATTTTCAATGGATTTGGTGACCTATGGATCCTTTCGGACAGTAGAATCTCTCTTCAGCATCTCCACAACTGGATTACAATTGGAGATCAAACTAGCATTTCTATACTTCTCAAACTCAAGTTCATTTCAGAGTCCCATGAAATTTATTTTCAATGGATTTGGGGACTTATGGATCCTTTCGGACAGCAGAAGCTTTCTTCAGCACCTCCACAAATGGATTACAATTGGAGATCAAACTAACAATTCTATATTTCTCAAGCTCAAGTTCATTTCAGAGTCCCATGAAGTTTATTTTCAATGAATTTGGTGACCTATGGATCCTTTCGGACAGTAGAAGCTCTCTTCAGCATCTCCACAATTGGATTATAATTGGAGATCAAACTAGCAGTTCTATACTTCTCAAGATCAAGTTCATTTAAGAGTCCCACGAAATTTATTTTCAATGGATTCCTTAGACATAAACGGCAATGAGCAGGTGGACAGACTGACCAAGGAGGGCTGTTACCACGATAATCCTTCCTCTTCAACACTTACCTTTTTAGAACATGAGTGCATAGTTGATTCTAAATTTCTAAAGGGTGGAGGATTCCTCCCTGCCGTCACTAGTATCAGGGCAAACAGCCTGGCTCTTCATTCACCCTCAACTGTGACAGAGCCTCTAGAACCACAATTCCAAGACTAGCAAGTGGCCACACTAGGGTCTCACGTATTTCGAAGGCAGGAAATTCTTTAAGGTCTGCTCTAAATGTAAAACCGGGCAGGGTTCTCCTAATCTCATCCTGGACTTTCCAAAGAGGATGTAAATTCATTCCTCCTTCTGGTCCTCGATTTTCTTAGGGTTAGCCGTCTGATGTACATTGTCTGACTTCGTCAGACATTTGGAGGATAAGCCACAACAACAACTTATTGTATATAATTATTAATATATTATTAACTTTAAGCTAAAAATCAGAAAATTGTTTCTACCATATTAGTATGTAAAAGGTGCCGAAAAGTTTTCCTGGTTTCCTTTTTTGAAGTGCATAGTCATGATTTTTATTTCAAAGTATATTATTGGAAAATATTTGGTAATGGGGCAGTCAAAAGAAATATTTATTTGCATAATCTGATAGTTTTTCATTATATTTCGGTTTATTTTATTCAAAAATAAGTTTCATTATCCCATAAATATTCCATTATAATTTTGCGTTTGTATTTTAAATTTTAATTTCAAAAATATTTCCCCTTTTTAATATGTGAGTTGAGTTTTATTTGTAGCGAGTGTTAAACTCTTTTCATTTTGTAATTGCGCATTAATTATTCCAAAAATTTCCCTTTTACAATTTCTCTAAAATATTTCTTAAGATTTTCTTACTTTTAAGAGTTTTTAGCATTAATTAGAAAAATAAATTAACTCCTTTTGCACGATATTAATAAGCAAATTTTATTAAGCTATTTTTTTCACTTCTTTTAAGATTTTATTTCTTTATTTCTTGAATCTGCTGAGTAAAGATGATAAAAAATTTTAATATGTAATTTATGATTCTTACTTGTATTCTTTATCTTAAAAATTTAATGTGAAATTAAAATGCATGCTTCCAAAAAAATCAAAAAACTTTATATATATATATATATATATATATATATATATATATATATATATATATATATATATATATATATATATATATATATATAAAGATATTAAAAAATAATGGATGAAATAAGATATAATAATGGTATAAATTTTAGGTTACTAAATTAAAAATGCATTATATTTAGGACTTTATTTTCTAAAATGAATTTTTGGACAATACATTTTAACCCAAATTATGCAGAGTGACTTTTTATTCTTTCATTGAAACAAATGTTCAGAGGATAAAAATTAAAAAAATAATTGTTGATAAGATTCCTTCTCATAATTGTAAATTAATAAAATGATAACAAAATAAATCTTTTTATAACAATTGTAACATAAAAAAAGTAAATATTTATATATTCTAGCGAAATTCCCTAAAACAAGGTGAGGAAAATATGATTAAAAATTAGGTCAACAGCGAAATTACATTAACATTGTTTGAATAAATGAAATGATAACAATGGAAAGATAATTAAATGATGATGTAAACACAGATTAGGAAAGACTAAGTTAAATAAATATCAGTGAAAATGTTTTTAATGGCATTATGAGATTAAATAATTGAAATAATAAGAGATAACGACGATGCTATTATAAATATTGCCTTAAATAAGATTTTTAATATTTGAATATATGAAAACTGAAGAAAATGTAAATTGGAAACACACAAATAAATTAATTCAAAATGCTAGAATATTTTCTTACTTTATTTATTTATTTTTTTTAACAAAAATGCTAATCATGAAATTTGAATGTGACATAAAAAAGTTATATTTTCTTATAAATTTAAAATTTCTTTTTTTTTCTTTTCTTTATTTATATTATGATGCTTTTTTCCAAAGATAAAATAAAATACAATGTTGATTGTTGGAAATAAATTTTATGCAGACAATATTGACGAATTTATTCATTCTTAATATAAACTAAGTATCAACATAATATGTTACCAAAATTTAAATTTCGTAAGTTATCAAATATATTCTCATTAAATATGGAATGATGTATATTTCTGGAAATTATTTTGCTTTATTTTTATAAGTGCTTTCATTTCTTTATAAACATTAAATCGTGTTTAAAATTTCAAGAATTTTCAGATTTAATAGACTTTCACATCTAATATATATAGTTCAGCTGCACAGCTTTCTAATCTTAGACTATATTAATTTGTTGGGTAATCTATTTGTAAAATATCCTTATATGCCAGAAAAAATCAGCTATCGTAATGAGCTTATATGACCACAAATTGTTATCCCTTAAAATGAAATGTGGAAGCTGATTATGCACCCGAAAAGGTTAATATAAGTTACCACGATCCCATGTCTATGCCTTACAAAAAAAAAATCACAGTCTTTGTTTTCTTTTACCATACTAAAGTCAAAAATGCGTGTCGCATTTGAATATGATATTTAACCCATAATGTCTTATTCATAACGTTCAATTTTTCGTTCATTCGAGAGAAGAAGGCTTTAATTTTTAAGTTAAACTTTAAGTGCTTAAAATAAAGCAAGATTAATCTCACTCAATTAAGATAACATCATCTTCTGATTATTGAACTCCTACTTTATTATTACTATGCACCATCCTAAACATGCTTTCCTTTTTCCATTTAGAAATGACAGAAATGAATGGGACCCAATATATCTATCTATCTATCTATATATATATATATATATATATATATATATATGAGTGTGTGTATATCTATGTAATGGGTAAATATTTTTTTTATCTATTTGGGTTTCATATTTTGAAAATAAAATCATTTAAACAGGCTTGTTTCTAATTCTTTTACGACTTCTCCCTTATTTCATAATGGCAACATTGGCGATAGGTTATACCAATTGTTATGATATTCTGTTATTGAACAAACTAAGAGTGTAAGGCGTATTACTACTTTATTGGACTTCTTTTTCCCTTTTCTACTTCTTTTATTTACTTTTACCCTATACAGCAGGTTGTATTCCATTTTGCCGTGGTGGAAAACCCTGTCTCTCAATCACGCACATAGCTGCACGTGCATGTGAAAGTAGAAATGTAGCACCTTTTCCCTCGTTGTTCAATAGTTACCGGGATATATCATTTTGACTGCTTGAATTTAGTCAATATTTCTGAAGAAAGCATAGAAAAATACAGCGAAATATGCGAGCGAACGAAATGTGAATTTTAACATAGGCTCATGAGAAATCTATTTTTTATCACTAATTTTATCCACACACAATGCTTCTATTTATTCAAAACACAAAAACATAATTTCTTGTTCAGAAACATCTGTTTTTTATTTCGTTCAATTCTTTATATAAGGTTTGACGAGATGTTGGAAATTTTAAAGTTTTCAATAGCAGTTTACTTAATGCTGAATATTCAACAAAATTTGTTCTCTTTTCTTAGATTAAGTAACTCAACTATAAAATTTGGAGCTATTTAAATTGATATGAGGGTGAGTGGATGACCAAAATAGACTAACTTTTGTTATAATCACTTATAAACAAACAAGCAAAGAAAACTTTGTCAAATATGTTGAAAATATTGTAATAAAATATTGAATTCTTCAGCTTTATGCTTTAAAGTCCTAAAATGCTACTTTAAAATTATTAAAAATGATAAATTAAAAATTCAAAATTAACTATAAAATATTAAAAATATTTTTACTTCTGATACTTTAAAAATAACGAAATAAATTTAACGAATTTAAAATTGTGAATGATAATTGCTCGAAATTATTTTTATTTGCGTTTATTACATTGTAATAAGTACTGGGTGAGACATAAATTCGTGCAAACTTTAAAAATTAATTAAAAAAGCACAAATGATATTAAAAAAGTGTGGTTTACACCAATGGCATCAAGGGCAAATTTTTTTTCTACAAAAAATTAGTTCAAAACATAGCCGATAGGTGGCACTGCGGTTCTTACACGAAATTAATTTGTGCAAATCAGGTTGACAATAAAACACCTAAATGGACATGGACTCTTCATTTGATGCCGCCCCCTCAGTAAAAACATTTTTTTTTTTGCGAACGTTTGGTGAAGACCGAGTGATAAGTCGAGGCTGTAAGATCATATGGCCCCCACGATCACCAGATTTGAATCCTGTAGATTTTTGGCTGTGGGGTTATTTAAAACCCCTGGTGTACCAGTCCGCCCATTCCACACTATCATGCATGGGATTCCTACAAACATTCTGTACTCAGCTGTCACAGGTTTTGAGACTCGCTTTACTTGCCTCATACAATCTGGTGGGGGTCATATTAAACAACTTCATCTTAAATAAATCTTTGAAAATCCAGAACTGTATTAGTACTGTGTTAATTTGCTTAAAACATTCATCATCAGCGCCACCTATAGGTCATTTTTTTAATTAATATTTTTTGTTCTTAAAAAAAATTTTCCTTTTTTGTGATGATGCCTTCCTACAAACCACACTTTTTTAACATCATTTGTTCTGTTTTAATTAAGTTTTAAAGTTTGCACGAATTTATGGCGCACCCTGTACTTGGAAACAATGACTTTTTAATGCGAGTTAATAAAAATAAAATAACTTTTGTATACATGCCAAATATTTAAGTAAGCTCCTATGAAATTTTATTGAACTTCAAATGTCGTCGTCAAAGTATTTTTAAAAAATAATTAATGCCTTTCTTACTATGCAGAATGATATAAATGTGAAATTTATTAGGCAGATATTAAATAAGGATTAAACCAAGATTTTCAAGATGAAGAATGTTTAGGTACATAAATGTACCAGAAATAATTCAATAAATGTATTAAATTAGGTTAAACTATTTAAAAGAATACTTTTTAGTATAAAATGTCTATAAAAGTTTACAGAAATAGTTTTCTTCCATCGCCATGTATTTAGAAATAGCTACTACGGCAAATACTAACATAAAACTGCATTTAGTGGCTTTACTTGGTGAAAACAATCTTTTCACCATTTTATGGATCGTAAAAGCTTAATCAGGGAATAGCGTTAATACTGAGTGCATCTAATCGTTTAGCATGACTACGTGGTATTATGTTGTTACTCTGACTTTGGTCAATTATCTGCCTAACAGAAATATTAAAGATGGGTAGAAATTTCCTGACATTCACCTTACAGAAAAATGTACTAAAATTATATATATTCTAGTGATTTGCATTTTGTTTCTTGCATATTTAAGAAACTTTATAGTATTTTTCTGAAAATATGTAGTAAAAAAGCAAATTAAGGTACTAGTAACATTCATTTCATAATCAGAAAATTAATTTTGCAGTTTTCTTCTTTAGTATATATTATGTTCCTATTCATGCATTCTTTATATATATATATATATTCTTTAGTATATACAGAGGGTATTAACACATTTTTAGAACGATTTTTATAAAAAATTTTAAAAAAGTAAATGTTTTAGAACAAACATTTTTGGCAACAGTTTATTATTTGAAATGAGAAATATTGTCTGCTACTTTTAAATTTATTCTTCTTTTAAAATGTCGCATGCAAACAGCCTGTGGATTGAAGAACATGTTTGTGCGCTTTCCGGAGACAAATATTCGTATTCCAGAATTGGAAAACGTTGTGAAATGCACGGCATTAAAGTTTCTAAGTGCAAAATAAGCAACAATATTAATCAGACAGGTAAAAACCGTCAATCACTACTTCTACATGGAAAGAAGACTTCAAACGAATATCCGAAAAAAGTACATATTGTTTCAAATGTTTCTAAAGTGAAATCGCTGGTAACAAGATAAAATCCGCCAAAACAGAAATCAGTCGCAAAGTCTTTAGATTCATCAGTAGCAACAATAAATAAAATAATAAACCAAGATTTACTACTTAAAAAGCTAAAAAACATAATGTTCACCAGCGTTTGCCGAGATATGTGGCTCAACGCAAAACATTTTGTAGAATTCTGTATGAAAACCATTTCGCAGGAGATAAATAGAAATACGTTATGATCCTTGATGAAGCATGGGTTTACCTAAATGACTGTAACAAAAATGTCTATTTACTATTTAAACGAGGAGAAGAAATGTACAAACCTGGTTCCGTCAATGTAAAGAATGCTTCAGTAAATGGTTTATGATAGTCACAGGTTTTTTCTACAATGGGAAATTAAAAATAAGAAGATTGGAAAAAATGTTAAAATCAACTATCAGGAGAAGCTTTTACGTCCAATATTTACAGAAGAAATTCCACTTCTTTATCCCAAATGGCTTTCAAAGAGTGAAACTTCATCAAGACAAAGCTACAAGTCATACTTCGAAAACTACCATTACATTCTTTGAAAAAGTAAAGACTAATACAGGTATTGCATATTTACCTTTTCAACATATTTCTGCAAAGTCCCCTGACGTTTCACCTATGGACTATTGTGACTTTGTCTGTTAAAAAGAGCTCTTTCTAAACGCAAACCCACCACGATAGATGAAATTTAGAAAGTAGTGGAAGAGGAATGAAAAGCAATACCCCCGGAAATTTTAGGAAAAGCTCTTCTATCATGGAAAACACGATGCAGATTTATAGTCCAGAAGAAAGGCTATCAAATGGAACGTTTATAAAAATAGTCATTACATTTTAAACATTAATTTAAAGGCCCCAACATCGTTGTAAAAATGTGTTAATACCCACTGTATATTCATCAATATATTACGTAAAGGTCTATGGTAAAAATTATTTTTTACTTTTTTGCTATTTTGTCATCTTTTTTGTTTCTACATAATTAAAATATGAATGATATATAAAATGCTAAGATATTTACAATTACTAATGTGTTGAGATTATATATGGTACTTAAAATATATTAGTCAATCATATTTTTTTAATACAATCAATAGGAAAATATAGAAGAAAATAATAATTTATGATTACCAGTTTATTAATTATTTGAAACTGCTTTTGATTTTTAAAATTAATAAGAAACAACAAGTTAAAAAATTAATAGTTTAAAAATAAATATATTTAAGCAATAGTTTTTTGTTTTGTTTATTTATAAATGATAGATTTTATTTCTTTAAAATTTCAAACATTCAGGTTTTTACAAAGAAATTTATATAAATTTATTAAATCTAAAAATATTTTAGCAAATAAAACAAATTAAAAACTTAAAGCGAATGTTGTAACTCATATAAATTAAAATGCGACATCTTTAATTATGTGTTGTATATTTAAATAAAAAATAATTTTATCAATTAAAATTGTACAAGAGTAAACAAAAAGGTGACAAATCTAAGATTTGATAGGAAATATTACATTATATAATAAAGTATTTTTAATTGCAAAAATGTTTTTTTATAATTGATTAAATATCTTAATTGAAAAAAAATAAAACCCAGATATATTTTATAAAAATACTAAAGAACATAACAAACATTTTCCAATTAATTCATTACCTCAACTTGACCACTGGAATTTCAGAAAACATTCAAATATTAATAATAATGATTTCGGCACAAAAGCCGTATAATACAGGATGCCAAATTCTGAGATTGGTGATTTTTTGGCGGATTTTCTTATATATTTGGCAACCTCATTTTTATTACGTCATACCTTTCAGAAAATTCGGAATTTTAGAAAAGATTCAAATATGAATAATAAGGATTTTGGCACAAGTGCCGTATAATACAGGATGACAAATTCTGAGATTAGTGATTTTTTGGCGGATTTTCTTATACATTTGGCAACCTCATTTTTATTACGTCATACCTATGGACACCTATAATAATAATGCAGAAAATTCTGTTTTGGTAACTCGTATTTACGTCATCATGCACTCACTATACGTCATCTTGGCAACATTTTTCATCGCCATAAAAATTCAGAATTTGGAATCATGGATTATACGTCACCTGTGTCATGATTTAACTATAAGACCAAATATTCTTAATATATCATAGGTCTGATGTTTTTATTGATCGATCATGAATAAAAATAACACAATAACGATAAAATAAAAAAATTATAAGAAAAAAAAAAGATCTAAGTTATTCAAATTGATGTAGGCATGTATTCATACATATTATGTTTAGGTCAATTTTCGGCTTACATAAATATAGAAGATTTTGATTTTCAAAATGTCTCCATTTTTATAAACACCCAACACGCGATACAAACTGAATAAGAAACATAAAAAAAAATAATATTTCTTTATGTAAACGCACTCACCATCTGTGCTGGATCATTTTCCATGTAAGGTGGATTATATATATGCTTGGTTGCCTGATGGGAAAGCTTTTCCACGTTCAGAGACCGGATGAAATTGGCTAAATCCGCTTTGGTCTTCACACTCTGTGCTGTGGAAGCGATATTTTCGTAGTGATTAGCTTGTTCTCGGGACTGAAAATAAGGAACAAAAACATTTGACTTCTGTTATACACAACTCAGGGAACATGTATGATGAATAATGAAATGGATCACATTCAGTAGGTATAAATGCATCGCCAGAGTCACACAAAGAATTCGTTATTGTATTTTCCGTCTTTTAAATCTTGTGTATATAATTTTTCTTCCTT
Organism: Latrodectus elegans; assembly: GCA_030067965.1. Lineage (NCBI taxonomy): Eukaryota > Metazoa > Arthropoda > Arachnida > Araneae > Theridiidae > Latrodectus > Latrodectus elegans. The sequence continues at coordinate 12,417,669 of CM057818.1, read as the reverse complement.
CTTCTTTCCTTTCTTTATATATATACTTATATAAGTAAGCTAAAAACAATTTTTTTTGTAGAATCTAACATAAACTTCGTTTTAAATCTCATATTCACCATACTACTATTGTTTTTATACATCTTTAGCCATAAATTATTAAAATATCACATTCAATTAGGAAATAAAATAGAATTCCTACCTTATTCACTAACATATCAGCTGCAGAAAGAATAGATCCTGAAACTGTATCACTTAAGTCAATGTATACTTCCTCCAGCTCCTATGAGACAAAATTTAAAAATTCAATCACAAGTTATCTTTTATTCAAGTTCAATTAAATATATCCATAAAACTATTTTTAAATAAAGCAGTTTAATATTTCGAAATATATTTCTTGGGTTTTAATTTCATGAAGACGTTTGATTTCATTTATACGTGGAACATAAAGTAATAGATTAGTCGATTATGTGAAATGCATAAATTCTATAACTTGAGAAAATCAGTTGCTGATTAGTGAAATTTTGAAAATAAATTATATTTAATAGTAATATTTTAAAAATAAAATATTTTTATTTTACTTTTTATTGGGCACAGATGCCATACAATCCATGCAAAATTTTGAATTTGGAGATTTTTTGGCGAATTTTTTTATTTTTCTCGCAATATGGTTTTTATTACGTAATAGATATAGAGACTTATAAGAATTGTTCAGAAAATTCTATTTTGGCAACTAAAGTACTTACATCATCGCGCGCATCACATAACGTCATCTTTGCGACATTTCTTCATCGCCAAAATAATTTAGAATTTGGCATCCTGGATTCTATGGCATATATGCCCTTTATTTAACAATAATTGATAACAAGTAAATCTATTTGATAACTCTATTTGAAGAACGTATTCAGTATTTTTATCAACTTATATGGAATTGTATTTATATGAATATTTTTAAGATGCGTATTATTTTTGTTGTATATTTTCCACTAAAAATTCAACAAGATATTAAAGATTTTTTTGCTCTGAGTGAGAATGCATGAAAGCATTCAACATGATACGCAGTCTTGGATTTTATAAAGCAGTGCTTTTATACTGCTTTAAAGTTGTTTGAATATGGAAGAAATTTTAGTAATGGAGTGAATGCTTATGTATGATAAATGTTGAAATTGGAAACAAATCTTAAACATCTTAAAACTAAAAGCATCTTAAATTATAAATAAAAAACTTATATTATTATTTGTAATTTATAAAAAAATCATACATTTCTGAAAAAATTAAAAAATTCTTATGAAAAAATTTCATTTAAAATATTGCATCAAAATCATACTTTTAAATTAGTTAACACCAAGTAATTTTGTGATTGTGTGATATTACTTTTTGAAACTAAACTAAAAAAGAATTAGAATTTTTTTAATGGCACATGTTATAAACCATCATACAATAATATAATTTTATAATTTCTAATGTGCACGTTAAAAAAATCTAAATTTTTCAATTTATTGTCGAATTTAAATTATTTAAATTTGAGCTGAAGCACATTTTACTTTTGCAAAATAAAAAATGTAATTAAACATTTAAAAGTATTAAAAATGTATAAAAGTTTTAAACAATTTGAAATATTTTTATTTAACATAATAAGAGTCAATAACTCTTGAAATAGCAAATTTTTTAATGTTTCGAATTTCTACATAATAATTTCGTATATATTGTGTGCGTGTAATTATTACAATATAGCTGTTAATTAAAAAATATTAAATACATATTAAAGAAAGCATTACATCAACATTTTTTACTCAGTTATTTTAAGTTAAAAAAATAAATTTGCAGAGAAAAGCTTCGTTATATTTTTAACGAGCAATTCTTTCTCTCTTTCAAACGAATTGTTATAACAACCGAAAAAATTCAACAGAATAAAGAAGGATTTCTTTTCAATTGTTTGATTTAAAAATATAATTTATAAGAAACTATACAAAGAAACAAGTTTGTGAACTAAATTTATATTGTGGTGATTATTTAATTTAATTTTTAGAATGGTCCCAAATACTATAGAATGATAAATAAAGATAATTAATTAAGAAAAGGAATAATATTATGATAACATTTAGATTTTTGTTTAATTTTGTATGTGCATAGTTATAAATTGAATAACTTCAACATTTTAATTTGATCTTTATAAGATTTAAATATTTTTAATCTTTATCCAGATAATTATATCATGACATGACAAAATAACTATTACATGCTTCGGCATAGGTGCTATATAATCCAGGATGCCAAATTCTGAGATTGGTAATTTTTTTGGCGGATTTTCTTATGTATCTGGCAACCTCGTTTTTATTACGTCATATATATGGAGACCTATAAGAATTATCATGTAGAAAATTCTATTTTGGTAACCTTAGTATTTACGTCATCACGCACGTCATCTTGGAAACATTTCTTCATCGCCAAAAAAACTCAGAATTTTGAATCATGGATTATACGGCACCTGTGCCAATGCTTCACAATGTATCACTTATGGCATATAATATATATTTTGTTTTCAAAATGTTTCAATTTATATTGAAAGAGTGTTTTTGACTATTTTGTATGTCTAGTGAAATAATTGTTTTTCAATAAAGCGTACAAGAAGTGTTTTGTTTTGTATTTTATCCTATAAAATTATTCTTCATTTATAGCACAGAATTAATACATTATTTTTCAAAGATCGCAAAACGTTATTAATTATTTATATATTTGACATTACTATCAAATGAATAGTAGTGTAAAAATATTTAACATATTTTTAAGATTTAGAAAATTTTGATTACTATAGAAAGTTGAATCAATAAAAACAGAAAAAAAAAAAATAGTATAAAGCACATGTTAGTAAAATGAAAAGGTTATTTATAAATTTTTTGATAGTTCAATCCTTCATGAGTATTAAGAAAAGTATTTAAAAAAACTTCTTTCAGATGATCATTTTTATACTTGATTTAGGAATTAAAGTATAATATAATAAATATTTACCTCCAGCAATTTAGGCAAGGTTTCCTTATGATAGTGCTCCAGCATACCGTTAGCCGCATGCAACTGCTGAACATATGCATTATGCATGTCGTAGTACTCCGCCAATTTCGTATGGCTCCTGTGGGACAGGAGATTATTATAAGCTTCGGTGTAGTCTTGATGACACTGTAAAAAGGAAAAAAAAATATATATCGCTGTATTTATAACTTGTGCTAATCAACAGAAAAAAAAATGCAAACATTTTTAAATAAGTAAAACTTAATTTATGTTCCACATATGATACTGTTTTGTTGGATAAAATGAAAAATTAAGTAGCACAAAAAGTCAAGTTGGTACTGATGCCATATAATCCAAGATGCCAGATATGAATTTTTTTGGCGATGAAGAAATGTTAGCTAAGTTGACGTATTGTGAAGTGTAAGATGACGTATATAGAGGTTGCCAAATTAGAATTTTCTGCATATATCTTTAGGTCTCCATCTTTATGATGTCATAAAAAGCAGGTCGCTATATGCATAAGAAAATCCGCCAAAAAATATCATCAAACTCAGAATTTGGCAATCTGGATTATACGGATTCTGTGCCGTCATGTTAAATGAGTTACCTTATTTATTTCCACAACTGTTTGAAAACATTCTTTGGCGTTTTAAAAATATTGCTTACTATTTTGGAGGAAAATGTAGATGATTACATAGAATGATAGAATATGAGCCTATAATGGGCACAGATGCTGTATAATCCATGATTTTAGATTTTAATTTTTTTTGGAGATGAAGAAATGTCGCCAAGATGACGTTATGTGACGTCCGTGATGACGTAAATACGTTTACCAAAGTAGAATTTTCTGCATAATTCTTATAGGTTTCCACATTTATGGCGTAATAAAAACAAGGTTGCCAGACATAAGAAAATCCGCCAAAAAATCTCAGAATTTGGCATCATGCATATATATGTCTACTGAGAAATTTTGACTCATGTAGACTCGTAAATTAGAAAAATTTATTTAGAGCTACACAACTAAATTTTACGAAATTGCTTTAAACTACTTTAAATAAATTTATTTCAATAAAAGTTATAAAAGTTAGAAATGTTTAATAAACTCATCTACTATATATGCTTAGTATCTTTTTGTTAAAAAACTGCTTATCTGAAATGTTTAAAATGTTTTCTATGTTATAATGAAAGAGCGTAAGGTGTTCAGTAGCCGCTTCCTGTAAAGACAGTAAAGTGGAACATCGTGACGGAAGGATGGCCACATTCTCCTTGATTGGATAGCTGGAGCTTCGTGGGTGGGGACATTAATCTGTGACGTCGAAAGTCCTTCTGCTGGTGTGGTGGGGATATGGGGAGGAGGGTGTCATCTTAGAGATAACAGTGTCATGTGACACTGTTAATTGTAAAATTACGAGGCGCTTTGTGATTGGCGAAATTTACAAACTCCTTAAACTTAAGATGCAATCAGGGGCTTACTTGCATAGCTATGAATTTATGTTATAAGAAATCATAAAAAGGAACAAGATTCTGGAAAGGGTTTCACATTAAAAATACTTGCATAGCTATGAATTTATGTTATAAGAAATCATAAAAAAGGAACAAGATTCTTGAAAGGGTTTCATTAAAAATACTTTGCCGAAACATTTTTGTGTTACAGATATGGAATAATATAATATATTTTGCTGAACTCGTTCTGTAGCAAATTTAAAGTATTCTGTAAAATGAGTATAACTGAAGAATGTTACTCACATCTTTAAATATTTATAAAATATTGATAACTTTAATATGCGTATTTAGATAAATATGAACGCATAGTTCTTGCAACAATCGATTTTTAAAAGCGAGGCCAATAACAAAAAAGTATAAATTAATTTTTAATGTATATATCAATATTTAAATGAATATTTTTCAAATAAAATTTCTATTTTCAGAACTTTTATCACTTGATCTATTTAAATAGATTGTAGTTTGTATTTCCAAACTTTGATCACCGCCATTTTGAAAGTCATCCATATAATTCAATATTAAGCACCTTCAAATTTCACATTCCATACTTGTCATCACATAATATCTTGTACTGGATAATGCTAAAACTCCTAGCTCGAAACACTCAACCACAAATAGGTTTATATTATCCCCCCGTGGCGTTATCGACAGTGTCTTTATTAAAGCACCGAAACTATCTAATTCGTGAGACTGTTCCGGGAGGGGATGATTGAATTACTAAACCGGCAATTTGCATACATTGAGCTCAACATGAAGATTTCGTCCAGAATTATGTTGCGAAAAATTGAGAAACGTGCCTTGAAGTTATAATGTGATCTCGTGGTTCAATAAATTAGATAGCTCTTTTTAGTATTGCTTGATTTGAGTACCTTGTTGGAAAAAAAAAATCTGGGTTTTTCACAATATTTTATTTTCGGTTATTGGAAGTAATGTGAAATAAAAACAGAAATTGACTGTTTTACTTTATAGATTTATTTTTTAAATCAATTTCTTTTTATTATCATGCAATGCTTTTTCATAGTAATTATGCATGAACCTAATGTTGAAAGTGTGAATGGAAAATATTTTTAAGCTTTTGATATTAACTGCAAACTAAAGTAAAAAATAATATTAGGGTAATACTGTTATATCTAATATATTTCTACAGTTTTATGATTAATATGTGAATGATTAAATAATCCATACTATGCAAGAAATTCTGAAAAATAAAAATTAGTTGGCTCAAATTATCTTAAGCCCCTTAAGTTGGTTTTAGAAAAATTCTTAGTTAATGCAATGTATACATACAATGTTTTTTCTATGTAACAATATAGAGATACCGTCGTAGTCATTTTTTATAATTTGTTAATATTATTCATCCAAAATGTCATGTTGTATCCAAAATTCAAATATGAATTAAGAAATTAATATATTTGCACATGAACATGATTGCTATAGAAAGGATAATCATTACATTCCCTCCGTTATTTAAAAAATATTTTTTTTAAAACTTTTCAGATGATAAACTCTTGGGGATCAGCTTATCCCTTTCTAAACATTAAATGAGTTTGCAAATTATGTTTAATCGTAATTATAATAATTTTCATGAAGATTTATAAATATACTTCTTTTAATTGAAAACAGTTACAACTGTAAATTTCTGAGATAATTTAAATTTTGTAATGCTATTAAAATTATTTTTTGAAAGTATAGAAGTTCATCATTAAAATGAAAAGCATTGATGTTAACACTATTAGCGAGAATTATAACATGTTTGTCTTCTTTTTAATCCTATAGTAGGTGTTTTTTTTTTTCGTTCCAGTTGAGATCATGATTACATCACTTTATTGCAGTTTTCCATCACGTCAGATAACGTTTCATTTACGTCACTTCATATAGAGATACTGTCGTAAACCCTACTTGTCGACGAATTTGATGTCAAACTTTAAATCGGATTTTTCGAACGGCAACCAACAAAGTGGAATTCACCATCGAATGTCTGAGTATGATCCACGATGAGAAAAAATCGATTCATGATTTTCATCAACAATATAGAGAAGTGATTACCAATAATACATAATAATTTTTTCCGTTTGTAAAAGTTTTAAAAACCATGAAAATTGCCTGTTATTTTTAAATAATGAATTTTTAAGTTTTAAAATTTTTAGCGATATTGTTTCCAAAATAAAACACTTTGAAATCAGAGCAGAAGAAAAATCAAAATTAAAAAGGTGAGACAAAACATCTTTTTTATAGCTAGTTTAAATCGGCAAGGACGAATTAAATTTTTATTTTATTTTTATTTATACATTTAATGCTTTTAGAGTCATTACTGCGTGTAGCTCAAAAAGTTAAAATACTTGCCTAAAATTTAAGTTTCTATAGTTCATAAAATATCTGTATTACCGTGTGGAGTTAGTACAAGCAATATCTTAATATTATCAGATTAAGTTCCTCTGAAGTGCCGAAAGAAATGTAACAAGAATTCACTAATGTCTTCTATGACACAGTATAATGTGCATAATTTATGATTCAGCATAATGATATTATGCACCAAAAGCTATCTCACATATTATCATATTTCTGAATAGAAAGAATCATTTATTAACTATAAACTTTTATATTAATAATTACCATTAGCAAGGTTTGTTATAACAATTTAACGCGTAAGAATATTTCGCGTCTAACAAACTAAGGAAAAAAAATAAGTTAGTCTAATTAATAGAAGAAAAAAAGGAAAAAAAAATGCAATTGAAATGTCAATATGCAGTTAAAATTTTAATATATTAAGGAAAAAGATTCCAAAAAAGAAACTTTGCTTCGCAGAAAAAAAAGCACAAAAATATTGAGGGAAATATTAAAACTCATTTTTTCCCGAAGAAAATTAAGAAACTAAATTAAAGAAGAGTAATTATAAAATAAGATGCGAAGAAATAGCAATTTGCATATTTAAAGCGCTCTGTTGATTGCGTCGTAAAATATATGCTTTATCGGGTTGTGTGCATGCTGTGTTTTCCGAAATCTCAACTTTAAAAGTATAATTTTTTTTAAGTAGCTCATGTGTGGAGTGATTATAAATTAGGGCTACAGAAATAGTCTTTTCTGTAGTGAATAAAATATTAAAATTCATTAATAAATAATGACAACTTCTTCTTAGAAAGCACAGACATTAAAATTAATTATAACCATGCATTCGAAAACTACTTAATATAATTCTGAGATTAATCAGCATTCAAATATCTAATCAGAAATAATTTGGAATCGTAATATTGCTAGAAAAATGTCACTCGTAAAAATGAAGAATAGATTTAATTACATTTAAAAAGATTTTATTTAAATATATAACAGTAAATGTAGACATAATTTAACTGAGAAAATACTGATTATGATACAGGCAGAGGTGAATTAGAGAAATGGAAAATATTTGAGCAAGGAATTTAAATTTTAATAAAGTACTTGAAGTCATTAAATTGGCATAAACTTCAGCACTCATTTTATGAATCACTGTAAAAACGAAATTTACTTTTCAATTTAAAATATACCACAATAAAATTTTATTTGATTTAAAATGTTTAAATTGGTTTTATAAATAAATTAAATATACTTTACAAAATACATATTTCGAAACTTAAATTTAATTTATTAGCATTAAATATTAATGTAAAAATTTTTTTATTAAAGGAAACGAAATAACTATGCAATCGATTTTAAGCCACACATATGCATTTACATATAAATATAAATACATTTCTATTTCTGCTGACAGATATATATTAGAATATATATATATATTTAAACTATTGATTTAAGGTCAATTATATGAATTACTCTAAACATGGAAACAAAGTTTTTCTTCAATTTAAAATTTTTAAGTAATAGATTTATTTGTCAGTTTGTTCTCTCATTGCAATGTAAATCAATTAAAACACTTTGTTCAGTGTAAAAAAAAAAAAAAAAAAAAAAAAAAAACTAAAAATATCATTATTCAATAAAAAGATTAATAGCATATTTCAAAATGAAATTGAAAGTTTATTGTAAAAATAACAAAATGAAGGAATGAAAATGAAGGTTTATAATGAAAATAATTGTGTAGAAGTACAAAATTCTCTTTGTTGGCGAAATTTCGATAAAATTTATCAATAATTTGGTTAATAAAGCAGAAAGTAAAATAATGATTTCATTTGAACTGAAACCGAATTATAAGTGTATGAAAATTAAAATTGTCATCATGAGGGAAATTATAGGTTTGTAACTATAATAATGAAAGTTTTTAATCATAAAAAGAAAATGTCCTCGGAGATTTTTGTTTACTTCTTCAATACGAGCCTTCAAAATTACAAATAAATCTTGAAATTTCGGTAATAAAAGAATTTTAAACAACTAAGTATTAAAGCAAATAGCTTTTAAACAATATTAATTATTATAATACATCATTGAAATGCAAATCAATGAAGAAAACCAAAATTAATAAAAAGAACAGAAAGTAAATAATACTTAGAAAATATTTTAGGATGATGAGATACTCAAACTTTATTCTGTGTTGACAAATGATTTAATAATTCCTTAATTAAGAATAAAAAGAATACACTTAAAAATAGTTAAGTTTCCCGCCACCATATTCATCTAATTTATATTTCATGATAGAATAAATAAATTCTTTAAGTTATTGTCCAAATGCAATTGTTTTTTTTTTCAATTAAGAAATACGAAAAATAATCTTATTTTCCCCATTTATCAAAATTTTAAGAAATATTTAATGTTTCTGGCATCAGCAAATAATTGATTACTAGAAAAACTAGCAAGATATTTCTAAATATCTTCACTTTTTGAAGGTCTCCATTACAAACTTCTTTTTCCAATAAATACCTGGATTTTCGAGATTTGATTTGAATAGAGGAACTAAAAATAGTTGTATGAAAAGTTTTTATAAGAGAGATTTGGTAAAGCGTATAAAAAACTTTTTTGTGATTCATGGACTCAAAAAATCTTTCTTACTGTAAACAAATATTATGATAAATCAATCAATCATATCACAAAAGCTTAAAAAAACCAATTTCTTTCCCATGAAAACTATTTTATAATTTATACTTCATGAGTATGAGGGAAAACAAAATTATTATTCCATATTTTTTAAGTTAACCGGAATGATATATCTTTGCATTGTGAAAAGGTGTTTTTATTATTGTAAGACTGAAGCACTTGGAAAATAAAATGATAAGAAATAGAATTATTTATTCTAAAAGGAGATATCAAAAGGAAAATATCAGCTGTGCATCAATGACAATACCTTTTACTTTCATCTAAACAAAGAGTCCAAAGGTGGACATCCAGACAATTGAATATAATTGCTGATGCCAGAGGAATGTCTTTAGAATGGTTGGTCTATAACAATATTACGGAACAAATTGAAAGGTCTTTTATCTTGAAAGAAAATTATTTTTCGTGAATCTCTATAGCTTCTATCACTCCTTCCTTATGTTTGCTTTTTTTGAAGACGAAATGCCGAAGCACTATAAGAAGTGAACTTTACTTTTATTTCTAACACTGAGGAATTAATTATTTTGAAGGAGTAATTGTTAATTAATTTATGAAGAACTAACTGAAGTTTTTATTAATCAATTATTATTCAGTAGAAATATATGTAAAAAAAATGAGCAATTCTAGAAATGTTCATTTAGATTTAATAAAAAATAATGTTGGATTGATCAATTTATTAACATTTAATAAAAGTTATTTCCTGTATGATTAATAACTTTTATTAATTTCCTTTATGATTAATTAATTAATGAAAAATACTTCATGAATAGCTTATTTAAGAAAATATTTTTTAAATGAGCTATTCTGGAAGTGTTGCTCATTTAAATTTATCATAAAACATATGATGTTGGATTAATCGATTTACTAACATTTAATAAAAAATAATTTTCTTAAGAATTTTATGATTTCATTTTTAAAATTTATCAAAGAAATTTTTTTTTTGAGAAACAATACAAAAATACTTATCAAAAGTATTTTTATTATTCATGCAAAAGTAAAATATGTGAGAAATTGGCAACAAATATTGAGGGATAGGTGAGAAAGAACATCTTTATTTTAATGATAATTGTGTGTTTCGATACTTATTTTGCAGTATAGTTATTTCCACTTCCGGTCAATATAGTTATTTAGAACTTGCATCTTTTTAAGAGACTATAATTATAATATGTTATAAACTGACTCTAAATGAGAGAGATAATTAATTATCTATGTAAATTTATCACTTTATAAAACAATTTAATTGATTTTTGAGCCATTTCAAAACCCTGAAAGGATATTCATTTTTGCAATGAACAATGTCATATTTATTTTGCTTTTTTTAGTATTGTACACTCGGAAAAAACTGGACCACAGTGATCTGGTGGCTTAGGGCGTCGTCTTCATTACCGGAAGGTAGTGAGTTCACACCCCAGCTTAACCAAAGATCCATCGTGTTCACCAAAGGTGACTGGGGCACGTTAAAACTGGGCGTGGTCGCAATGTCCTCCGAATGAAATGATATCTCTGGGTGCGGCAATCCAAGTATTGGAAGTCTTCTTGGTCCTTGCTTCAAAATCACGAAGACTCCAGTCAGTTTCTTATATCTAACTTGTAGAGCCCAACTCAGGGCTAGGTACAGGGAAGCATACTAGTGCAAGAACATCAACATGAAGAAAAGCTTCATATATTTGTATGATTATTCAAGTACTCGTAGTTGTTTAATTTTTAATTTAAGAATGTAATGGGCTGACGATGCTTCTCACTTTCAATTTCGATTTGGAATCAAACATAACTATCCACGGAAAATATTTAAAAAGATAACCCTTAGTAGGAAAAGTTTTATGTTCCAATTACTACCCCATAAATGTAATTTATATAAAAATTTCAAGTTATGGTAATCGTATACTATAAATAACAAATTCTCAGTTATGGACATCACATGATAAATGTCCAATTCATGGATGAGGAAAAATTGCAGCCTTTGTCAGTCACCAGACCAGAGTACCTAAAAGTTGAAGGTTGTCTAAGTTCTTGTTGGTATCCCATTTAGTCTGCCTCCTACTCTACGAGGACCTCACCGGTATGGGTGACTCCCCAAAACTGACATCGTTAATAGCCGCTGATGACGTAGTCAGGTATCAAAGGAGAATAAGCTGCCTGGAGTTTCTAAGCAAAATACTTATTTTTTACTTTTAAACTCGAATTTTTTTAAATCAGAGTGGGAAAAACTACAAATGCCTCTCAAATATTTAGTTCATTTGCAACTATTATTTAATAAACCATCAAAAATTATTATGAATATTCAAATTAACTTAGAATTATAGAACCAATATAAAAATATATTTACCAATTAGCTTCAGTATGTCTTGAAGCTAATTGGTAAATATATAGACCATTTCTAGTTTTTTTTGTTGAGCTTTATTATGAGATACTACCGCTGCATTTCCATTCAAATACCTAATTCGTATAAATGTTCTCAAGCGACAACAAAGTTTAATTGCCTTTTGATTTACAGTAGGAAAAGAAGATTTTATTTCATTCATTAATGTTGCAATGATATTTTTCCCTTTAAAAAATGTGTCGCCATGAAATTTGCGAAACATTATGTCCATTTGTTTTATAGTTTCCATCCATGCTTTTGTTGGAATAGTAAATCCCCTATCAGAAACTAAATTAATCCACTTGGAATAATTAGGCTTTTCGATTGAGTTGCTTAATATAGTTCTAAGTGTGTGAACAGTCTTTAATTTCATAATCAATATAACCTGCCACATAAACCATAGTTTCTTCTACAAATGGAGATACATCACAATTTGGATTGGAAAATGCAAGTTCATTTTCCCAAGTTAATGGTAAAGGATTAATTTTAGAATTCAAGATTCAATTCATCATCTTGAGAATCTAAAAGAATTGGTAATTGCTTGACGTTCTATTACATTAAATGCAGAGTCTAACTTTTCACTCGTTAAATAAACGTTTGGTCCATTTTCTAAACAGTTTACTTTCGGTGACAAATTAGGTAATTTATTTGCGAGCAATATTTTTTTAAGCGAATAATTACTTCAGAAAGAGAAGGATGATCATTGAATCTCCAGAGACTTCTAACTTATCTGAAAAGGCTTTCGAGCCCATCATGAGTAAGTGTACTTGTTATATATATATATATATATATATATATATATATATATATATATATATATATATATATATATATATATATATATATATATATATATATATATATATATATATATATATATATATATATATATATATATATATATATATATATATATATATATATATATATATATATATATATATATATATATATAAAATATAAGTTACATTTATAGATTATAAGTCTTCATATAATCTATAAAGAGAATGATTTGAAACAATAATCCCTTTTTGAAAAGGCAAAACGGATTTTTTTTTTCATATACATGTAAATTGAAAACTTTCTCCTTCATTGTTTTTAAAGTTTCTTTTTGAGTATAAAAGTATTTTTTCACTGCAAAAGTAGCTTTTAAAGGCTTGTTACTGTTAGGTATTGGTGATGAACGGTTCATAATATCAAATAAATTATGGATTAATGTAAAAAATGCAGCCGCTTTAGTGTTTCCAGTGAAATGTATCATAGCTTTTGCAGTAGTTTCTGAAAATTAAATCTTTGCTTTTTACCCTTTCCTTTAACAGTTAGCGTTGGAGCTTTATGGAAAATTTATATTTCCCCGGCATCTTTATTCAGTATCTCATATAACATTCTAGAATTTATTACAGTACAGTCATGCAAAACTAAACCACCATCTAAAAAATAGTTTTTCAATAACTTGATATATTGAGGTATATGAGCGAAAACACACACCTTCCTTGAATCTCTTGCAGGAGGAAGAAACAATGACTTGTCAATGGTTATTTCCAGTTCTTTTCATAAGGCATGACACCAATCAAGATCCGAAATTACTGCTCGAATTTGAACAGCAGTGAATTCCACTTCTATTACAGAAAATGAAAATTTTTTATTCATTTTAAAATAAAAAAAAAAAAAAAAAAAAAAAAAAAAAAACCCACTGGCTTTTTTTACGGAGAAATTAATCCTCTCTATAAAATAACTTGAACTTTACAAAATGGGCCTAATATTTCATCTAATGAAGAGACGTAATACAATTTCGAACCTATGCGCATTTCATCAAAGCTCAAAGCACACGTCTTTTCAAAATCGCTCAAAAATTTGGAATCTTTTTTCATGAATAACAATACATCTTATAGAATTCCAGGCATGCAGTTAAACTTGGAACACTATCTTTTCATAGCACTTGCACTTGGCATATTTAACCCCATTTTATTCCGCCAAAAATCGTAAGATTTTGAAGATAATGTCCAAATCAAAATACATTTTGAAATAGTGAAATAGTATCCGATGACCATTTGGTTCTAAATTTATTTTCTTCATCTTCACGATTAGAAAAGAATACATTATTTACCCTCATCTTCCTAAGTTTAACGTTCTCCGTTTGAAGTAATTTTATTTTCCTATTTATTTTTTGCATTTTGTTTAAAAGCAATTTTTTATTTGATTTTAATCGTTTAATTATTCTTGTTGTTGAAGTTTGACTTCTTTTTTGCTCATTTTTAGAAATTTCCTTGCATTTTCTGCTCATAATATTCTTTTCTTAATTCTTCTATGTTTTTTCCTTAATATACTAATTGTATTTAAGACATTTAATACCATCATCACATTCTCATAATTTATTTGGACTCAAACATTAGATTCTTTCAATAGCTTCTACTAATCTTCCTCTTTTCGTTTGTCTCTGTTCTCTTGGAGTATTTCAAATTATGTTTAAAGACGGTAATTTAAGACTAGGCAGAACCATCAATTTCAATATTTTTCTCCCTGGTGAACCAAGTAGTCGATTTTGCATGTCGTCCCTATATTCATTCAAATCAAAATGCTCACTGCACACTCTAACATTCTTGATGTTGATTTTTTCAATTCTTCGACATCTTTGCACCCATTCCTTCGAAAGCATTTTGATTTTCTTTTGGAAATTGGTGAAATATTTCCAAAAGAAAATCAAAATGCTTTCGGGGATTATTAGGTGCTTTTCTTTTGTATTTTGATACGTATTTGAACTACAACAAGCAACACTACACGATGTCATGTTTTCATTTTTAAAAAAAATATTCTTGCTTAAATTAAAACGTTAACATTAAACAAGACAAAATGAATGAGAAAGCAGTGATCAGAGACAAGATAGCATAGAGAATACTAATCAGTCGATGTCCAGTGATGTCACGCTCTTCCCCTCTCTGGTGTTAAGGTTGCATGCGATATCTCAAAGCGATGAACCAGACCTTCTGTTTTCCCTTGCCCTGATGGTTGACCCAATTGGTAATTGTTGTCGTTTTCGTGTGCCAGATATGAGGGTATTATGGGATGCGCTGCTCCGCTTTTCCAACTGAACCATATTTAAGTGTTGAGTCCGACTTCCTCAGTACACACATGCCATAGGTACCCGTTCATAGGGTAGGATACTATTCGCAATCACCGGAACCGGTATCCAATTCCAGGACCTCCCTATCCGTAATCAGCCATGCTGATCACTAGACAAGTTGGGCGGCAACCAGTAGTTAAACGCCAGAACACATCCTTAAGTACCTGCGGCTATCCAAACATGGTTTATACAACAATTCTTTGATGGTTCTATTAAGGAGGTATTTAACGTTATGGACCTGGTCTAGCGCTGCTGGCCAAAGGGGACATGCAACAACAACAACAATAACAAATGATGAATGCATTACTTTTATAATTCTTCATGATGAATATCTGGTGAAACAATCGATAAACATTAAATACAAAGAAACTTGGTTTATTAAACGGCAGTAAATAACAAAAAACTGACCGGCACATAAGAGAATATTTTTATATCCAGTCTCAAGAAGACAAAATTTGAGTAAGAAAATAAATTCTTTTTATGAAGAGAAATATTTAGAAAATTATTGAGAGAAAAGTTGATTTAAAATCGCTTTCAAAAAACAATAAAAAAGTCAATCCTCTTGAAAATGATTCTTAACTGCTGTGACACGGCACTTTTGTGTGCTGTAAGATTTGAGAAATTATAAAATAAAAAATATAATGCTTTCTCTTATTAAGAGTAAATTTGTTTAAATCAAAGAAAAGTACACTGTAAAAGAAAAAAATTGTTTTTATCATAAATTACAATAAGTAAATAGTTTTTATCTTCGTTAAGTGTGACTTTTCTTAAAGTAAAATATTTGACCCACGTGTAGAAAGGCCAGGTATTCCCAACGTCAACAATTTCCATTTTCTACGTCTTATTTGAGTGAATTCGGAATTTCAGTATTAACAACATAAAGATGGAAAAAGATCAAGACTGTTAAATGTAGACAATGATGTAAAAAATCATTGTCAATTTACAACCAAATATAAGTAAAATTATCAAAAAACATCAAGCTAAAATTTCTTACCATTACATAGTAATAAATTTCTTAATAAACGTACTATGAGCTTATTATATTATTTTATTTTACGTTTAAAATTATAAACTATTTTACACAGTGCATTACATAGGTAAGAAAACAACTTCTGAACTTATGCCGCCAAATTTCAAAATTGTTAATAGCGTACATTGGCAAAAAAAAAAAAAAAAAAAGAAAAAAAAAGTTGACGATTACAGATCTAGATATACAAGAAAATGCATCAAATGCAATGTGATGGCAAAAATTGTCATTTTAGAAATATTTTGAAATATTATTACCTACTAGAAGCCAGTTGGTTTAATATATTATATGATATTTGAATAAAATATTCCACAAAAACAAGAGACAACGAAGAGAAATAAACTTGTTATAAATTGGGAATGTAAAATTCCTTTTCTGTCCTTGCAACAGAATTACTGAATTTTATAATAAAAGTAATTAATACTTATAACGCATAAAGGAGAAAAATATTAAAATAGTAAAAATAATAAAATCGTATTCGAAATCTTACATCCTCGAAGCTCTGTAATATATTTTGCATTTCTACCAAGTCTGAGGGCTAGAAAGATGTTACTTGTCTTTTTAGTTCTCATCAAAATTTTTTTTTTTTACCAAAAGAATCACCATTTTGTCAGTGTAATACCTTCCATGAAAATCAATACTGAGTAATTATTATCATGAGTTTCCCGCAAAAAATGGTTATATATATATTGTTACAAATTTATAAATAATTATTGTATATGTCTTAAAATATCCCAGACAGATCGAAAATACTCATATTTTGAGCAAAAATTGCGGTATTTAGACGTGTTATACGTTAAAAGCGGGTTTTCTAACAATTTGGTGACTTGGCGAAGTTTTGGCGAGAAAACTTGGCGACTTGGCAAGATTTTTGGTGACATGGCGAGAAATAGATACTTCTGGAAACATCCATCACCTAAGCTCTAGGACTACTATTTAGTGAGATAGCCTAGAAGTTACCAGAACCTTGGCGAAATTAGTAGATTTCCCCGCCAAGTCAGGTATAAATACCGCAGACCGACATTGTCAGTTTTGTGAAGACGATTAGTCGTGACTACTAGTTTAGAGAAGCAGTTCTCTGCCTGAGGTATTTGAGACCTGTGATTGGAAGCTGTTACTTATTGTATCTGACGAATTGTAGCTGTCTAATTGTGATTATTACAGCTGGTATTTCTAATGGAATTTTTACGAATTAACGTCTTGTGTTCAGTGAGTGGTTGCTTTATTCAACTCTCAATCCACACGAACCCCGAAGCTCGGTACAATATATATATATATATATATGTATATATATATATATATATATATATATATATATATATATATATATATATATATATATGTATATATATATATATATATATATATATATATATATATAACACTTTCTGAAATAAGAATATTGCAAAATTTTAGAAGTAAAAATAAAATCCATTATTTTTAGACCCACAGAATGATGGATTCTCGTAAGCTGATAAGAAAAATAATAATTCTTGACCAAACTTTCATTTAAAAACAAAACTAGTATTTAAATAAAATTAAATAGCCAATTTATTTGCTATTTTTTCAATAAAACTAAGATGAACTATTATGAAAGAATTTTATACTCTAACATGAAAAATCAGGAAAACAACCTGTGATATTCATAAAGATGTGTCAAAAATATAATAGAAAAATATTGCTACGCTGATCATTAATTTTGGTTGAAATGTTTAATTTAAGTTAATAAAGGCTTTTAAGTGAATTAAGTTAAGTGAAGAAAGAAAAATAATATTAAATGAATAATTTAATAAATTTTGCTTGTTCAAAATGGTAGAGTATATTAAGAACCTTTACAAATTTTTGCTGCAAATTCTTGAACCTTTAGATAATTTTTCAAAAACACTCATAAATCCTTCAATTAAGAAAAAATACACTGCATTAAAAATGCTTTTCCATAAATATCAAATTCATGGTTGAAAAAAATCGTACTTTTATGAGTAGTATTTCGTAACATGAACGTGAAGTTGAATAGTGTTACCTTGTCCTATATAACACATAAGAAGTGCTAGAGTTAATATATTTTTTAAAATGATGTACAATTTAAAATGGCGGATAAATTATAATATAATATTGTGCTTAAAGACAGATCATGTTATAAAAATAACCCTGAATTTTTCATTAAGTCGATGAAAATTTCTTTTGGCAACAAAGTGTATAGTTTGTATGCAATCATTAGAAAGTAGTAGTAAAGAAGCTAAAATAAAAAAGCTTACAGCAATTAAAAAAGTTGAAAATTAAAGAACATTAAATTACACAAAAACAAGTTAAAACAGATTAAAACATTAGAAGATGAGATCATTGACAAAATCACTGATAACTAGGCAATGGAAAGATTTATCCGAATTTGGCTCTCCTGCTAATACTTGCACACTACTGAAATCAATAATATATGAAAAAGCCGACCGATGGCTGAGTGATTAGCGTTCCTGACTCCTGAGCTGTGGGTCCCGGGTTTAAGTCCTGGTTCGGGCATTGATGTTACTTTCTTTCTATGTTCTATCTGTGTTTCTCTGTCCTTTCTTCTGTGACGATATATGAATGTGGCCCACCCTATAAACAGGTTTGTAGTTGTATGGCGCGGGCAATGCTACTTGCATCCGTGACTTGGTTCACAGGTGTTCCCTGGGTAACGAAAAATGAGTAGCAGTTTCTGGCCTTGTTGTGGCATAGGGTTCGTCACCCAAGTGCCCATCGTTTCAAAGAAGAAATGATATATAAAAAATAACAACAAAGGTTTAAAAATTCAGATTAAGGAAAACAAACAATAAAATTCTTCAGAAAAGCAAAAAGTATATAACATGATTAACTTCTGCTTAAATTTAATGATGACGAAATATGGATTTATTCCTTCGTACATGAGTAGATTTAGCAAAACAGAGTCAGAAAATTGCATGTTTGATGCGAAAGAAAATCAATATATTACGGAATATAATCTGATTAAAAAATTTGGTTTATCAAGGACTTCATCAAAACATCTCGACTAATTACGTTAACAATTCCATGAATTACGAAATAACTTCTATTAATTAAATATTTTTAATTAATTAAAAACTAAACTAATTTAATAAAAGGCTAATGATTAATGAATATAATTGGGAGAAGATATGAAAAAAGTAACATACATCGCGTGTTAAAGCAATGAACTTAATAAGATTTAACTCCAAGAGGATATTTTAGCTATCATGGTACTCATATAATAACGTAATTAGTGTGTAGAATTAAATCTATCAAGCTTCTTTTTATTAGGTATCACAACTAATTATTTAGCCGATTTTCAAGCGTTTATTTGACAGCAGCTGTCTTCTCTTGGAAAAAGAAATAGTTTATCCTTTAATTTTGATTTTAGAATTCTTGTGTGATAAAAGTTAGAAATAAATCACTTTAGATGGTTGACATTTCAGACGAAGAATCCTAGTAGTTTTAAAAATGTTTTTTTTGCTTTCTATCATGTAGTGTTCCTTAGAGAGTAATTTGTAAAAACACTCAAAACGTGATGAAATTATCGAAATGAATTTTGTGAATAAAACCTTCTTTTCTTTCAAAAATTTAGAATATGCTGGAAGACAATCTTTTTTCAGGGAGAAATGAGAGTATCTGCTTCTAGAAAATTTAAGAAAAGTGATGACCGAGAAAAGAAGCTATAATTTTGAATCATTGCACATAAAATTTCAGAATAAAGCAGGCTTTTAGAAAAATGCATTTTTTAAATGATGAATTTATGAATTGGAATAAAGATTATCATATGAACGGATTTGATTTCAAGAACAAGATTTGATGATAGATAGTAAAAATTGTGATAAAGCCCCTACTATATAATTTGGAAGCTAATTCATTTTTCAGAACAAGTGTTAAATATATTTTAAGATATTATATATGGATTTTATTATGAAATTAATTAATTTACAGTTTTTAATAATGAAACATTTGCATTGATTTCTAATATGCATTGTTAAAAATTGCCACAAAAATTTTATTCAAGATTCAGTGATATTTACTGTTGTTATGATTTTTATTGCTTTACAAACCATTTTTACATAAAATGTATACCGCTTTAAAAATACACTCTGCAAAAATTAAGTTGCTATCATGAAATTAAACATGTATATATTTCTTAAATATTTAAACATTTGATCAAAACGATGAAACATATTTTTCTTACATGTGTGTAACGATGTAAGAAATGTGCTATTCAATAATTAGTACAAGTATGAATTGCGATAATACTGAAGAGAAATAGGGGATCAGAAATGTAGTCGAGGATAAGAATATAGTCAGTTAAGAGGCTCATATCGTAATATATCTTACAAAAAATTTATCAAATGCTGAAAAAGTTAGAAGATATTCGAACGATTTCTAAAGTCATCCACCTGATATATCCTAAAAAGTTTGAACAGTAATGCTTAGAGATTAACTAGAAAGAGATTAATTAGCTTAGAAAAGTAGTCGAAGAAATTTTTGCTCAAAAACAAATACTGTATTTGATTACCGAATTCCATCCCCAATGATATATGCAGAAGTTATTAATAAGGATTGAAAATCAAGATTTGTTACTAAATTGAATATTCTTTTAATAAATCATTGTCCTCGAAATGAATATGAAGCCCGATGTCAAGCGATAGTATTTCATGTTTATAAGGCACAGGTTCAAGGTTTGATCCTCTGCCTGGGCAAGCTGACTCATCCTTTCAGTGGGTCGATAAGCATGTTTGGGAACAAAACACCTTAAATTTCGTCTTAGGTTGACCATCTAACAGGGACATATACTTCGCACAGCAGAATCTTCGGACAGATTTACTGAGAGCCGAAGGGAGCCCTGAACTATACCTAATGGTTAACAGGTCTGCTCCCCTGGCTCGGTTGAGCCGACAACACCCACATGAGAGCCCAGCACCCGGCCCCAGAGAACCGCAACTACACTACTGGCCATTAAAATTGCTACTCCAAGAAGGCGACATGCTACAGATGTGAAATGTATACGAAAGGAAGAAGTTGCTGTGATATGCAAATGATTAGCGTTTCAGCGCATTCAGACAAAGCAGGCGCCAGTAGCGACACCTGCATTGTGTTTAAATGAGGAAATTGTTCAGCCGGTTCCTCATACACAATTTGTTTTCACAATTTGATTTTGCACAAAATTGCATTTGAACGTTGCTGCCTGGTGAAAAGTTGTTGTGATGCCTCGTGTAAGAAGGAGAAATGCGTACCAGCACGTTTCTGACTTTGTTAAAGGTCGAATTGTAGCGTACCGGGATTGCGGTTTATCTTATCTCAGTATTGCTGCTCGCGACAGTCGAGATCCAATGACTGTTAGCAGAATATGGAATCGATGGGTTCAGGATGGTAATACGGAACACCATGCAGGATCTCAACGGCCACCTATCACTAGCAGACGAGAAGACAGGCATATTATCCGCATGGCCATAATGGATCGTGCAACCACGTCACAAGCCGTGAGTCAAGAAACGGGATCGTTTGGAAGACAACAAGTGTCTGCACGAACAGTTCGACGACGTTTGCAGCAGCATGGACTCTCAGCTCGGAGACCATGGTTGCGGCTTCCCTTGCTGCTGCGTCATAGACAAGAGCGCCTTCAATGGCGTGATCAACGACGAACCTGGGTGCACGAATGGTGAGACGTCATCTTTTCAGATGAATCCAGATTCTGTGTACAGCATCAGGATGGTCGCATCCGTGTTTGGCGGCATCGTGGTGAACTCACACTGGCAGCGTGCATTCGTCATCGTCAAACTGGCCCATCACCTGGCGTGATGGTATGGAGTGCCATTGGATACACGTCTCGGTCACCTCTTGTTCGCATTAAGGGTGCTTTGAACAGTGCACGTTACATTTCTGGTGTGTTACGATCCGTGGCTGTACCCTTTATTCGAGCCCTGCGAAACCCTACGTTTCAGCAGGATAATGCCCGACCGCATGTTGCCTGTATTATACGGACCTTCCTTGATGCGAAACATGTTCGGCTGTTGCCCTGGCTAGCACGTTCTCCAGATCTTTCACCAATAGAAAACGTCTGGTCAATGGTTGCCGAGCGACTGACTCGTCACCAAACGCCAGTCACTACGGTTGATGAACTGTGGCATCGCGTTGAAGCTGCATGGGCATCTGTACCTGTACATGCAATCCAATCTCTGTTTGACTCAATGCCCAGGCGTATAACTGCTGTTATTACTGTCAGAGGTGGTTGTTCTGTGTACTGATTTCACAGGATCTATCCAGTCAAATGTTTTGAAAATTTAATCACTTGTTATTTCTAGTATAATATATTTGTCCAATAAATATCATTTTGTTATCTGCATTTATTCCTGGTGTAGCAATTTTAATGGCCAGTAGTGTATAATTGATTAACTTATTGAAATATTATTTTTTCCTTTAAATAAAAGTCTTTGGTATAAACGCTAAGAACTTATTCCCCAACCTAATATATATTAGGTAGTTTATAATTCTTTATTCTAACAAAATTAATGAAATGAAAAAAAAATTATTGGAACACTAATATTAAAGAATTTAATAATTAATAATTTAATTTAATTAATTTTAATTTGTTGAAATTTTATTGAAAAAATAATCACATGTATGTGAATATAAATTTCTGGTTAGAGCTCTAATAATATATTTATGCGAAGCAAGATAATTCATAAATGATAAAAATGATGATTAAAAAACAAGCATTATTAAAACAAAGGAACCTACTTGAAATGATAAAAAAAGATGATTTAATACAAGCATTATTAAAGCAAAGGAACTTACTTGAAATGATAAAAAGATGATTAAAAACAAACATTATTAAAACAAAGGAACCTACTTGAAATGATAAAAAAGATGATTAAAAACAAACATTATTAAAACAAAGGAACCTACTTGAAATGATAAAAATGATGGTTAAAAACAAGCATTAAAAAGACAAAGGAACCTGTTTGGAAAGATAAAAACGATGATTTAATACAAGCATTATTAAAACAAAGAAACCTACTTGAAATAATAAAAAAAATGATTGAAAACAAACATTATTAAAGCAAAGGGACCTACTTGAAATGATAAGAAGATGATTAAAAACAAACATTATTAAAAAAAAAGGAACCTACTTGAAATGATAAAAAAGATGATTAAAAACAAACATTATTAAAACAAAGGAACCTACTTGAAATGATAAAAATGATGGTTAAAAACAAGCATTATAAAGACAAAGGAACCTGTTTGCAAAGATAAAAACGATGATTTAATACAAGCATTATTAAAACAAAGGAACCTACTTGAAATGATAAAAAAGATGATTGAAAACAAACATTATTAAAACAAAGGAACCTACTTGAAATGATAAAAATGATGATTTAAAACAAGCATTATTAAAACAAAGAACCTACTTGAAATGATAAAAATGATGATTGAAAAAAAGCATTATTAAAGCAAAGAAACCTACTTGAAATGATGAAAAGATGATTAAAAACAAATTATTAAAACAAAGGAACCTACTTTAAATGATAAAAATGATGATTAAAGCAAACATAATTAAAACAAAGGAACCTACTTTGTTCAAGAGCTCCTCTGCTTTACTGAGTATAGTTTCCAAACTCTCCCGGTGTAAGAAGATCTTTCTTGACTGAATCTTTCTGTGGAAGGTCTTTTCCAACAACATTGTACCAACCTGTCGACCGAGGCTTCTGGCAATATCTCCATGGATCTGTTAATGCAAAAAATATCAAAGTGAGTGTATCTATAGCTAAAAATTCAATATATCAAATATTTATTCTGATATTAAGCGAAAATGTGTATTAATCCCTATCAGGAAAAATGCAATGTGGAAAGCAATTCGTAAATTGACATAAAATTCCAATATTTTTAACAATATTTGTGTAAATTTAAATTTAGTCACTTTGCGTTAGTATATAATCGAAATAAAATCTGACTCATATGAAATATACATTTATTGAGAATATTTACCTTAATTTAAAATAAAAATAATGCAACCACTTTGATTCATCATTCCATTCGATTATGAAATTAGCTGCATTATGCAAAAATATTTTCCAGAATTATCTACATTAAAATTGAGAAATTTGACTAGATTTATGGATACAATATTATTGATATGATATAGAAACGATTAACTGAATAATTGGTTGAATATTGTGTTAATGCTTAAGTTTATTTAATAAATAGTTTTTATTAAAACAAATTTTATGCTTTAATTAAAACAAGTTTTATTTTATTATAATAAAAGTATTTATTTTATGTTAACACTCAATTAAGAATAAAAATAGAAATTTCAAATACTTATCGAAATGCATAAATCTGTTAAAAATGTAATCTTTCAGAATTTTACATAAAAAACCCTCAAAATATATACTTAAATTTTTTGTTTTTAATTAAAACTTGAATATTTTGATGATAAAAAGCAATATTATGATTAAAGTTTTGCAAATAATGTACGAATTAAAAAAATGTTTAACTCATGCAAATTCAAATCGCTAGAAATACAGAAACCAGTTACATACTTTCATTAAAAAAATTATTCAAGTGTCAAATAAAAATGCAGGTTTTATACTAAAATTTATGTTTGTTGATAATAGAATTACTAGGATGGTTTAAAAAGTTCTGGTATTGAATTTTTTTCATTTTCTTCAAAAATCGCATTTAATTTTTGTTAAATTCATATTCAAATATTTTTCTACTAATATACACTATTATATGTGATTTGTATACACTATTATTAGTGATAGGATGTCATAATATTACAATTAAAGTGAATTTTTCTGGTAAAATGTAAGAAATGTTTCCTAATACTCAAGAAATTTTAGTATTTAAGATTCTAGACCTCAAATTGGTTACCAATTTGAGGTCTAAAATCTTAACTACAAAATTATTTTTAACTAGAAAATTGTTAGTTAATTTCTTTATTAAATCACTATAGAAGGGGTGCATCATTGCTTTTACTTTCAGCTAGTATAAGAGTTCCTATTTCTTAATTATTTTTCAATTAAAAAAGCGCCGATCATAAGCTAAACTTTCGCTATTTTAAGTCAATCAAGAAGTATAAGAATGTTTTAATTTTTTACGTGTGTAACGAATGAATTATCAAGTTTATAAATTGTTAGTTAAATAGAAATGATAAATTAGAATAAATGAATTTTTTATTTGAAAAATTAGAGTCAGCTGATATAATTAAGCTTAATTAAAAAATTAAAATTTAAATTAGTAAAAGTTTTACTACAATATTTACTATAAAAATTTTAGAATAACAAAAATTATTATTCGATAACAGAAATTATATTTATATGGGATATATATGTGACTATTTTTATTTTTTTTGCAAAAATCGAATCATATTATTTATTTTACAATTTTAATCTCCACTGAGTTTTAGATATAAAGTTGAAGTATTAAAATTATTATAAAAGGATTAATAGTAGGGAATAATGCTAGATATGTCATCAAAGGACACGAAAGGTTTATGCAACAGATATTGTTAAAATTTGCGTGAACCAGATGTATCCAGAAAGAATATTCGTCGCATATATTCATTTCATTTACACATTTCGCAAACAATTGCATTAATATACTTACATAGAATGTAATAAAATATTCCTATGCTAAGTAATTCACAATAGGGGGAATATAGTTTTCCCCGGCAATTGCATTAATATATTTACAAAATAAGTAATAAAATATTCATACACACAATATGTCTTCATATGAGAGATATAGTAGCGATTTTCAAAGAAAATTTGTTAGACGCCAATATAAATACGATTATTATTTGACATTCAATAACTTATGCTTGATAGACAATATTTATAATTTTCAATAGTTATATTGTAGATAATTTAATTTGACAAATAATGTCTTAAAATGTCAACAAAAACTTCGTGCGTTAAGGAAACGTTAAAAAATAGTATTAGTAATATGTAAAATTTCCTTCAGATATCAATGCAACATTACTTAGGGACCAATATCATGTGCAAAATAATTAAATTTGAGTTTCATTGATAATTTCAGACGCTACGAAGGGAAACAATACACAATAAAAACAATTTACAATAAAAAATATTAATTTAGTCTCAACACACACACACACACACACACACACACACACACACACACACACACACACACACACACACACACACACACACACACACACACACACACACACACACACATATATATATATATATATATATATATATATAAATGTAATAATTTAAAATTTATTAAGAAAATAATTGACTATTCATTTGTTAACATTTTTAAGAGTATTTGTGCTATTAAGTATATTTTTAAGAGTATTGCTTTAAGTGTATATACTATATAACAGTGCTTAATGTAGTCTACTTTAAACTCATTATAAATTTGCTTAATGTTTGCTTAAGAATTAATTTCATAACAGAATTATAAATATAAAAAACCATCATTATAATATTAAATATAACAAACAAAAAAATTATTTAGAATTTCATGTGAAGTGCGTAATGCTGATCTCTCTCACTCAAAGATAAATTAAAATTTCATAAATATTTCCTTATTTACATTTTGTAATTCCTAACATTATAAATGAGAAAGAAAAATTATTGATTTAATTGCATGAATGAAAGTTATGTAAGTTACATAATACCTTGGATCCAGTTCACGAGCTTTGCTTGGTTATTTCTTAACTAAAAATAATTGTTTGAATAACTATATAGAAGAAATATGTATTATGTTTTTAGCTTAGTTAGAATATGGCGATTAAGTTTTATAAAATTAAAGAAAATTTGGTTTTTCATTGTTATCTCTATTTAGTTATCTGTTGATGGAACAGAATCTAATTAACCCTCTTAAAAATAGTTATTTTCGGAAAATCATTAAGTTTGTACAAGAATTTCATCACCTTTTTTCTTTGAGCGAAGGTTAACTTGTGGTAACAAACCCGTAAGCATTTATAAGATTTCTTTGCAAGAATTTTCCTCTTGTTTTCATTTATTTTTTTTAATGCTTAGAGAGCATTTACCAAGATAAGCATTACTTTTCCTACTGAATTCTCAATCGATTGCATTATTTCAGCATTTTTTGTCTCTAATGATATATCAATATTAATAAGATTAAGTATTCTTGATTTTGGATAAAATGGCATATCAATTTCTTTTTTACTGTATCGTTTTTTTTATATTCTTACATATATTTTATTTTTTATACTTTTAAAACTGTTTTTATCCCTCTAAAATTATAGAATTTTAATAATTGTTAAAGGAAAATCTTATTGTTTTTTAATGATATAATTAGTTTCGCAAATATTTTAGATATGTATTTAGATATTTCAAATTAAAAAAAAAAAGCAACCCACCAAAAATTAGCGTTTTTTTTTAAAGTTAGTCTGGAATAATTCTAAATGACAAAAGTAACACTTCGTATGACTTTAATATATTTTAATTTTGCTTATACATATTGAAAGAAATTGAAAAAAATAGTTTTTATTTTATTTTTATTTTAATGTGAAAAGAGATATTGGTAAACAGTGGATTTATTTATAATGATTCTGAAATTATTATATAGCATATTAAGAATTTTAAAGATAGGGCTATTTGACCAATAAAAATAAAAGCATGAATATATCATTTATTACTTTGAACAATATCATTTAAACAATTTAAACCTTTAAAAATGAGAAAATGTCAAACTATAGAATTCATGGATTGAGTTCTGAGTTATTCCTTTTTATAAATGAAACTAACATTAAAGGAATACAAAAAGATAACAAGACAGAATAAAGTTCAAATATTGGTAGAAAATAATTTGATTTTGTTTTATTTATGTATTTTTTTTTCATTTTGATGTTATTCCTAAATTGTACATTTTCTTAATTTAAGTATAATTGTAAATTTGTTGTGTAAAATGTTAATGGTCTTAAAATATAAAATCCTAAATTACTATAGTAAATAAAATTTTAAGAATCTAAAACATTTTAACTTGATTTTGGTTTGACTCTATTGCTTTAATCATAAAACAATTCTTTATGAAACAATATTCTATTGATAGTCATATAAGAAAATTAAAGAACAGTACAATATTTTCATAGTCAGTGGACGTTTTTGCATGTTACAATAATATCTTATTATTAATCTAAGATTATTAACAATCTTAAGAAGGGGGTAAGAATAATAGAGTAAATTAACTTTAAGTTTTATCAGAAAAAGGTAAGATTTTTAAATTAAATTTTAAATACTGTTTTTGTGATCAATACATATTTTAATTTATAATGGACTCTTATTTTTAATATATTTTAATGTTTGCGTTTCTTATAATTTATATTTTCATGATGAAGTCAAAAGTAGATGAAAGTTATTTTGCTATGTTCTTAAGATTTTATGTTGCTTTATTAATGGTATATTTCTTTTAAGTATGATTGATGTAGTTATATGATATTTTTTGATGTTTCTTTTTCTTAAAGAATTTTTTCATAATGAAGTATTTTATAGTTATAGATTTCCTTTTTATGAAATTTAGCTATTTATAGATTTGATTTAATTTGATGGAATAAAACTTTTAAATACACATTACATTATTACGTGTACTTTAATATATATATATATCTTAAGCTCTTATGTTGCTTCATTAATAATATGGCTCTAAATTCTTTTAGAAATAAAATTACTTTTAAGTATTTGTTCTTTTAAAATAATTTCATAAGTTTTTTCTTAATGAAGTATTTTATAGTCATAGATTTCCTTTTTATGAAATTTAGCTATTTATAAATTTGATTTAATTTGATGGAATAAAACTTTTAAATACACATTACATTATTACGTGTACTTTAATATATATATATATATCTTAAGCTCTTATGTTGCTTCATTAATAATATGGCTCTAAATTCTTTTAGAAATAAAATTACTTTTAAGTATTTGTTCTTTTAAAATAATTTCATAAGTTTTTTCTTAATGAAGTATTTCATAGTTATAGATTTCCTTTTTATGAAATTTAGCTATTTATAGATTTGATTTAATTTGATGGAATAAAACTTTTAAATACACATTACATTATTACGTGTACTTTAATATATATATATATCTTAAGCTCTTATGTTGCTTCATTAATAATATGGCTCTAAATTCTTTTAGAAATAAAATTACTTTTAAGTATTTGTTCTTTTAAAATAATTTCATAAGTTTTTTCTTAATGAAGTATTTTATAGTTATAGATTTCCTTTTTATGAAATTTAGCTATTTATAGATTTGATTTAATTTGATGGAATAAAACTTTTAAATACACATTACATTATTACGTGTACTTTAATATATATATATATCTTAAGCTCTTATGTTGCTTCATTAATAATATGGCTCTAAATTCTTTTAGAAATAAAATTACTTTTAAGTATTTGTTCTTTTAAAATAATTTCATAAGTTTTTTCTTAATGAAGTATTTTATAGTCATAGATTTCCTTTTTATGAAATTTAGCTATTTATAAATTTGATTTAATTTGATGGAATAAAACTTTTAAATACACATTACATTATTACGTGTACTTTAATATATATATATATCTTAAGCTCTTATGTTGCTTCATTAATAATATGGCTCTAAATTCTTTTAGAAATAAAATTACTTTTAAGTATTTGTTCTTTTAAAATAATTTCATAAGTTTTTTCTTAATGAAGTATTTTATAGTCATAGATTTCCTTTTTATGAAATTTAGCTATTTATAAATTTGATTTAATTTGATGGAATAAAACTTTTAAATACACATTACATTATTACGTGTACTTTAATATATATATATATCTTAAGCTCTTATGTTGCTTCATTAATAATATGGCTCTAAATTCTTTTAGAAATAAAATTACTTTTAAGTATTTGTTCTTTTAAAATAATTTCATAAGTTTTTTCTTAATGAAGTATTTTATAGTCATAGATTTCCTTTTTATGAAATTTAGCTATTTATAAATTTGATTTAATTTGATGGAATAAAACTTTTAAATACATTACATTATTACGTGTACTTTAATATATATATATCTTAAGATAAGCTCTTATGTTGCTTCATCAATAGTATGTTTCTAAATTCTTTTAGAAAAAAAAAAGAATTTCATAAATGTTTTCTTCATGAAGTATTTTATAGTTATAGATTTCACTTTTATGAAATTTAGCTATTTATTAATTTGATTTAATTTTGATAGAATGACACTTTTAATTGCATTATAGCATATACTTGAATATATATATATATATATATATATATATATATATATATATATATATATATATATATATATATATATATATATGAATATTTGCAAGCGTGCACTAAATCAATATCTCTTGAGTTATTTATTTGTATAAAATAAAAGCGTAATAGAAAAATCATGAAGAAAATAAATAATGTTTCATAGAAATGAAACAAATGTTATTTCAAGAACAAATTAAATCTGTCAAGGTACAAGAAGATAATTTTTTTTTGTCTGAACACATTATTTCATATTGAAAAAAAAAAAAAAACTTTTCTCGTGTCAATTAAGACAATCTATTCTAAAACTATGGTGAAATATTACGCCGCTCCATAACTCAGCCATTAACGTTCGTTTTTTTTTATCCTTATCTGCTATCTCGAAAAGGACTCTAAAAAATAGCATACTTATAAAACGCTTTTATGTCCATTATTTATTTACAAAGTGCAATAAAAGTACTCTTTCCCTTCACCTTCAGACCACTTTATTAAACATCTCATCTTCGGCGGCTTAAGAAATTCTTTTCCCAACATCCGTTCAAAAAATGAGCTGACGTACATTGCACTTAAGATAGAAAAGTCCCATCCAATAAGCTCCCGGAGATTCGTCATTTTTATGGCGTTATAATCTAAGTAAGCCGATAGTGATTGGATGACAGTAGCGCAATTTCCATATATCTTTAGTGGTTTGGAAACTATCTTTGAGTCAAAATGCTCTGTCGTAAATACCATTAATTATCATTTTTGATATTTTCGCCACGTTGGCGAAATTTATTCCCAGAACCTCCCATAGCGCTCAATAAGAAATAACAATATTAGCTAGATCGCCAAGAAAATTTGAATTTGTTTCACCCTGGGGTATCCATAAATATATAATTACAGTAAAAACAAAGTATATCATAAATATGAAGTTTAACTCCATGATGTGAGCTTTAATTATATAATAATCGGACAACTCGTTATTCTAATTCCCGACATAAGATTATAAATATATTCAAAAATAAATTCTAAGAAAAAAATAAGCATTTTTTTCACGTATTATATGATTCTTAAATATGCAATTCTGGGAAAAACTAACGGTGTAGGTTTTTCAAATAGAAAAACCATCTTTCAAATTTTATGTAAAAATATTTCACTAAAAAAAAAAGTCGTCATATAAATAAACTTTTTATTCATAAAGAAGTATATGTGCATGGGTAATAAAAATAATTTATCAAATTAATACCTGAAAGGACTTTGTGAATTTATTTTAAGGGTTTTTCAAAAATGTATTTTTTTTATCTCTCCTTTTTTTTCTTCGTTTTTGACATTAAATATGATACAATTTCTGAATGCAATTACATTTAATATGGTCGAGATTTATTAATAAATACCTAATAAAGATGTCGAACCAAGTTGTCTATTTGTTGTTGTAATGTGTTTTAATTGTCGCCTAAATTTATTAATAGCATATTTTAAAACTGATTTGTCTTTATTCAGTGATACAAATTGTCGTTCTGTTGAATTTTTCATTATAATAATAGTACTAATATATGAATATACATTCATACTCTCAACTTAATAATTTGCAAAACACGGGACATTTTAACATAAGAACTTTGAAGCAATTTTGATGTTTGGCAACAATGTGTCAATGTGTTTTACATTAAATTAATTTTTATAAATTAAATATCTTTTATATTTTGATAAAATAAATTTTATAAAGTGTTCTCCTTAATCGAATAAACAAATGGGGGAAGGAAAATTTTTTTACACAGCAATAAATGTACTAATTATTAAAGTTTCAATACATGAAAGTAATATATGATTTCTTATTATTTTGAGAAGTTTTTTATATGGAGGTATTTAATTTACATAGTTATAAACAAAAGTAAGAACATTTTGAATGAATATTATTTTTTGTGTTAAATAACTTATTGACAAACCAAAAAATGTTTTGAAAATATATAAAAAATCTTAGTGGCCTAATCTTTGCATGCATTCTCTAATATAAAACAACTAATTTTCAGAAAAAGTTTTAAAACTTTTAGAGATAAGTCACTTCATGTATATATTTTAGAAATATTTAAGTCGGAGAATAATTCGTTAATTATGCTGGGAGATATTAATTAAATAAAATTTCTACAAGAAGAAATATAATTATAAAAACTTAGCCTAAATGTTTGGTAAAATTTATAAAACTTAAATCAATTATAAAAATGTTTAAAAATATTACTGTAAATGCTATGACTTTTACACAAGATTTGACAAGTTTCTATGAACATTAACTTTATTTAAAGTACAAAATTACATCATAACACTACAATAAATTTTTTTTTAAAGCAATGTATTTTAAGTAAAACTAGGAGTTATTTGAAAAGACTTGAATTCAAAATTTCAGCTATGTTTAGTTAACAAATATTGTAAATTATATTTTCTACATGTTTTTATACCTTAGAAACTTTTTTTAAAATATTTTACAACACTTTCGTTTCTTTCGTTTCTCGAATTTCACAAATTTGGATTTTAAATTACATTACTAGAATTATATAAGTACATTTATAGTAAATATAAATTATAAAAATAATGCTAGTAAAAATAATTCTAGTAATATAATCTTAGAATAAAATTTTCAAAGAAAATATTAAGGATTTTGGGAATTTTAAGGTAGTTTGTGATTTGTAAGCTTGTTTTTTTCTTCAATTATGGAAGCACGTTATAAATCTTAGTGTGCTTGTAATGTAAATAACACTGTAATTTATTAAATATTTCTGAGATAAATTTGCTTTTTTAACTGAGAAAGATGGAATAAATTAATCTGATATAATTAATGTGAATTTCAGATAATTAATTACTGTGTATTAAAACGTAATAATGAAAACTGTAAACTACAATTTACTGTAGCTCCTGCAAATTATTAAGAATAATTATTCAAAACAAGTAAGAAATGTATGTCTAAGATCACCACAAATTCTATTATTTTCACAAAATGTTTCCTTTGATGTATACAGGATCTGATATAATTTTTTTCTTCTAAAGTAGGCAAAACATTAATTACTTCTTCTGGACTTAATAAGTTTGGATTATGAAATGCTTGGAGCATTAAACTAAAATGCATAATTGCAAATAATTTGGTAACTGAGCAATTAAACCAATTCTCTTTCTTGAGATTGTTATTTAATTTTTTCATTTTATAAGAATTTTTATTGCAACTAAGATAGTTTGGAAATTCGTTTTTAATTTTTTAGAATTAATTGTGTCTTATGTTGTTTTTCTGTATGAGATAATTTTACGTTAGCATAGAGTAATTACATTTTTGTAATTTAAAAACATGATGTGTGTTATTTTTATAGAAACTAAGAAACACTTCAATGGAAATTAAATCTGCTTATGTTTCTTAGAGTATATTTACAATTATAAAATTTCGCTGAAAACTTAGTTTGAATGGAAAAGTTCAACAATTTAAAAGTGATTCATTACAATCAACTGTATAATTGAAATTCCTTATTACAATCGAATATATATCAATTAAAATATATAATATTTTAAAAATTATTTTTTTAGACATTTTTAGTTTGTTATCAAGATTTTTTTTTATGAAAATGAGTTTATTTTAAAACTAAGTTCTTTTAACAAAAAAAAAAAAAAAAAAAAAAAAAAAAAAAAAAAAGGGCTTGCACAAAGACTTTTTTGATTGAAATAAAAAATTCTTCCCTAATTGAAGACACTTGGTAATTGAAGACATTTGGTACACATTTGTCGTTAACCAGCGGGCTTCTGTGAACCAAGTCACGGAGGCGAGTAGCATTGCCCTTTCTATACCACCACAAACCCATTTACAGGGAGGGTCACATTCATACATCATCACTGAAGAAAGGACAGAGTAACACAGGAAGAAAGAAGAACCCGAACAGGGATTAGAACCCGGGACACATAGTTCACGAGCACTAACCACTCAGCCATCGGTCGACGATTGAAATAAAAATCGGTAGGCGCACATGCAAAGAAATGCCCAATGATTAAATACTAGAACGATTTATTTATTTCAGAATTTAAACATACAAAGAAAGGAAATCCATAAGATGGTAGACGACCTCTGATCTGTAATCAATCAGTTTACCAGCGTAGTGCATCTCGATAAAGTTCCCGGATGGTTATATAATTATATAGTTGAATTTTTTATGATGTTGTCTCTTTAAATAATAATGTAAGGCTAAATCACTAACTCCTTTTGAGGATTGTAAGCATTTTCTCATGACTTCTCAGATATTCTTTTTACGAGAGAAGTATTCTTAGCTAGTCAAAGAAGTGTTTGTAAAACAGTTCATAATAGCCAGCATTTTCTCATGACTTCTCAGATATTCTTTTTACGAGAGAAGTATTCTTAGCTAGTCAAAGAAGTGTTTGTAAAACAGTTCATAATAGCCAGCATTTTCTCATGACTACTCAGATATTCTTTTTACGAGAGAAGTATTCTTAGCTAGTCAAAGAAGTGTTTGTAAAACAGTTCATAATAGCCAGCATTTTCTCATGACTTCTCAGATATTCTTTTATACGAGAGAAGTATTTTTAGTTAGTCAAAGAAGTGTTTGTAAAACAGTTCATAATAGCCAGTTATGTGCGTGATCAGACACATTTTGATAGAAAACAAGTCCGGACTGTCACTAATGAAGAAGACGTATATTCAGACGTACCTCTGTATTGTAAGTATGTAAGAAAATCTTACTAAAAGAAAAATCTGGAACATAACACTTTGAGATGTTTGTTTAATTTTGAAGATAAGAGCAAAAGTAAGGGTAGAATATTCAATTTGTAGTGGTTAAAATTTTTTGGCAAAGAACTGATGGAAATGGAGCTCTTTATTAAAAGTAATATATTCTTAATTAGTGCTGTACTTTGTTGATTGAGATCTGCACCTATTAAATGGATTTAATGGTATAAAAGCGGGAGAAATAGATTTTGACATAACGTTCGTCTGTAAGCATTCAATTTCTTTTTTTTGCCATTTATTTACATAAAAAACCCTGTACGATTTATGTCACATGTTCTATAGTTGATAATAAAAAATAAAGTGCATTGCCACAGCATTAATATACAAGCGTAATCATTATTCTGATAATCGCAAAAATGTTTTTGGTGCAGTTCTTGGTTCACAGCTGTCACTTCAATTCTGACATCTGTCATTGTTGAACCATTTTGTCAATAATTCGATCTGTCCAGTATTGCGAACAATTTGTAAGTGTTTTTTTTTTTTGATTTGCCAAATTGCCTCTTTCAATCCGATTAAGTGACCTTTCCAAATTCTGTTCCAAACTCATAAAGAAAGTGAATCTTGAAACGAACCTCTATCACAATTGACGTAAAAACTTATAATCAAAATCAACCAAAATATTCTCTGAGTTTTGTCTTATTAGATTAAAACCTTAATACATTTAAATATAAAGAAGAAGAGCAAGGAGATACTTTCCAAAAGTTTATTTTATTGAATATTTATCACTGTATAAATTTCTTTATTAGAAAAGTCTCTTAACTTTATTGCTGTATTATCTTTGTAATACACAGATTTGTTATGAAATATATTTATATGTTACAAATCTCATCCAGAATAGCGGAGCTACTCCAAATCCATGAGCCTATACACTCTCAAAAAAAAAAAAAAAAAAAAAAAAAAAAAAAAAAACAAGCTCATGGTAAAGGGGAATGGTACAGCTTCTGTTGATACAAGATCTGGAGCACCAGTGGTAGAATTCTGACTTTGGTCCTGGCTTCACATACAAGCATTAGCTGGGTATAGTAAAAAGGACTTCAAGCCTTGGGTGGCCCTATCAGGAGAATACACTCCCGATGTACTTCACCCCTTCCGCTCAGGAACACCTCCTCAACGTGGTATTTATGTTTAAATATTTATATATGTATATAAATTATATATACGCATCCCAATTCTTAATTTTTACAGATGCCTTGTCTAATGTCATAACAGTATACACACACCGTGGAAAGATAAGTTTGACAAAGTAAAATATTGGATATAAAGAGAAGCTTGGGAAAAATACTTCCTGGTGCTGAAGCGAGTTATAATGTGTAAAATGAAAACAACTGCTGTAAACAACGCAGGGCTCAATCAGTGTCTGGGTTCTCCAGTCATAATGATTGCAGTTAGAAGGTATCTTCATATCGGAACTTTTATGGCAGAGCAGCAATTCTCAACACACTTGTCACAGATATTATTGCCAAACTTGCCTACAGAGTTGTCACTCTCACAAAATCTATTCAACAAACAAATGAATAAAAATAATATAGTTTGTGGGGAATCATCTTTCAGAGGACGGGTTAATGTTTGGAGGACACCTGGGCAAGCATATGATCATGGTAATTTCCTTTTAAACATTAAGCATGGAAGTGGATCTGTCATGATATGGGCAACCGTGTAGCTATTTTTCTGCTAGACCAATTGTAATCGTGAAAGGAAAAATCACTGGGGAGAAGTGTTGAGAAATTTTAATTAACAAAGTCCACACATCTTAAGATGCAAACTTTGTTTCCAGCAAAAGATGGAATTCTCCAAGAGGATGATATGCGCATCTATTCAGTGGGACATCTCCTATCATGGTTTGCAGAACATGAGGATGAAATTAAACATCTACCTTGGCCTGCAGTGTTACCCGACCACTATATAATTGAAATTTTATAATCCATTTTAGAGCGTTCAATACGAAATCAATATTCTTCCCCGCTATCCTTCCCAGATATTTCACAATATCTTCATGAAGAATGGTACAACATTTATCTAATCATAGTTTTATTTTGGACTTCTTGGTGAGTTCAAGTTGTACTCTAAGCTAAAGTTGTGATTCTACATCGTACTAATAGAGGGCTCATTATAAACAAAAGGAGTTCTGATTATTTTGATGACGACCTGTATACAAAAATGTCAGTAATTGTAAACTTTCTTTTATACTTCTAGAAATGCCGGCGTTTGAAGATTTACGTTATAATGGGAATAAATTAAAAATATGATATAAATTTCAATATCTTATTATAAACTTATGTTTTTGCTTGGTATTAAGTTTGAAGACACAAATATAACAAGTATTTTCCATTCCTTGAAAAAATAATAAAAATATTTATGCATATTAACTATTTATGAATTATTTGAAATTATTTATGAGTATATTAGAATGATTTTAAATCATCATTTAGAAATACTGAGAATACTGAGGAAAGAGATATTCTAAACAAGTGCAAATATTAGAGAAAATTAAATTTTCTAATATTGCTAAAAATGTTCAATGAAAGGTTATTATAGTACCTTAATTTTCACTTACTTCCTTTATACCTTTAGTTTCTCCAATCGAGTAACTTAACTTATTATCTACATTAATTAAACGTCAATTTAATTTGTTCTAGAGTAAAATTTCATCAATCAAATAATCCCTAATCTGGCTTATCAATATCCAAAAGTAAAGTTAGAAAACATTTCTCAGACAAATGAGAAAAGACGACTGTAAAGATTCTTATTTTAAAATTACTATTTTTAAACATAAAAAGGCTTTTAGTAGCATGCAGTTTATCTGAACGATTTGTTTACCTAAGATTTGATAATAATCTTTATTGTCTTACAAAAATATTTATTAAAAATGAAATTATCTAATAAGTATATTTTACATTATTTAACAATACAGTTTCAGTGCACAGAAAAATTAATCAAATGTATGTACATTTCATAGCCCAACCCCTCAATCAAAATGATCTATTAAATCAAAATAATAATAGAAGTTTACGAAAAAATATTTGTCTTGTCTTTAGAATCGTGTAGTTCATATCTTGAAATGACGACGATATATTTACACACATTGAAAGTAAATAATTATGAGTATAAAAACGCTTGTGATAAAAATATAGAATAATAACTTTCTAATTTTTCGTTTTACTCAAATGCTTAGGAATAGTTAAGATAAAAAATAAATATTCATTTTATACTTACAACACGAATCAACTCTAATAAGATTTAACTAAATATTATGAAATAAATGATAACAGTTATGATATCCTATTATGAACTACCATATGTCTATGGGACCGTGGTAGCCTAGTGGTTAGGGTTTGATTCCCATTGTCACCAAAGACCCACCGAGTACATGCGATATACGTGCTAGTTAAGTCTGAGGAATCAAAAGTCCTGTGGTCGGTCGTTGAGCAGTTACCATGGTTGTAATGGTCTAGAGAAAATAGTATGTAGAAAATTTACTCCTTCCTCCAGATCAATGTCAAAATTGAAGAAGTATGTATTCTGGTGGTGCCATCTATCGGAGGAGTTTAGGCAAAAAACGTATTTTCACCACAATGGTGCTCTAGTTAAACAAAAAACGCACTCTACAAGCTTAAATTCGCATATCCGATGGCATAGCGAGATTGGCTTGTTAAAGTGTCATAAGTAACAACAACCGCATCTCTATGTGTATTTACAAATAAAAATAAATCACTTATAGGATTTATTGATAGCAAAAATATTTTTATCGAATGTATATAATATGGTTTTTAAGGTAAACAATTAATATTAATGAAGCTAGACAGTCATATATATATGCTAATTTAAAATTACTATTTTTATTTTGCAAAACAAATTAAATGCAAACGAGAAACGGTGGAGTCATAAAATTTCTTTATTATTGTAAGTCATGCAACTATAAATGAGTATAAATTAATGTTTTGCAGCTTGTGAATTCATATAAATCATAAAATTCTTCATTATAAAGAATCATAAAATAATTCCCTAAGGATAAATATGCTATTAAGCATTTTCTTGAAACCACGAGTAGCAAACAGTTGTTGTTTATTTCTTAGAATTTCAGAGTTTATGATTTTTTTTATTCCCAACTTTTTATATACATTTTTTTATTCCATATTTTAACATTGAATACATTTTTTTTTATCTTTCTTGTTTAAAATACACTTTTTCCGATTTATCTTGGGAATTTAAGGATAAAATTTTAAGAGACACAACAAAAACTTGTGAAGAATAGTTTTATGTCTTTCTTACTTGAGAATCAACTTCAATCTCTTGGAGAAGCACTTCCCAGCTTGTGAACAAGGTGCTGTGATAGGGTGGTCTGGAAAAAGAAAAATGTAAGAATAAGAAATAATATTCTTCTGTTTATCTTTCAAAACAATTTATGTTTGTTTTTAATGTAAACACGAATTTAAATTTTTATATGAATCTGAGAGGAAAGAGTTGTAGCTTAGAAGACATTTTTTATATTTTTCTTGATAAATAGTTTTTTTCTATTTGAATCTGCATATGAATATGATTTAAAAT
Source organism: Latrodectus elegans (assembly GCA_030067965.1). Taxonomy (NCBI): domain Eukaryota; kingdom Metazoa; phylum Arthropoda; class Arachnida; order Araneae; family Theridiidae; genus Latrodectus; species Latrodectus elegans. The sequence continues at coordinate 12,378,106 of CM057818.1, read as the reverse complement.
ATTCAGTTCAGTAAAGGAAAAATATGTGAGAATTATTTTTGATCAAGGGAAGCATAGTTTTATGCCTTTCATCCTTTGGTTTCAAAACCCATAATTTAGTTTACAATAAACAATATATGTACGATAGTTTCAATCTTAGCAGTGCAAATTTTCATGTATTTAAAATATTTAATAAAGACTCTTTAAAAATTAAAAAAGATTTTAAAATATTACATTAGTGAAATAGCTATAATTATGTGAAAAATGTATCGAAATAATAATGTTTACAATTAAAAACGTGTCAAAGATTGAAAGGAATTTTTCTACATGATGCTTTTACAATAATTTTCCTACAATAATGCAAAATTAATCACAAGTCAGTGATTAAATATGCACATTCATGTGTATAAATAATTTAAATGCTAAGAATTATTTATTTTTAATATGAATAGTTTATATCAATAAAATAAAAAAAACTTATTTTTTGCAATATGATAAAAATTTATGTTTGATATTCTACGTTTTTCCAAAAGTATAACTTGTAAACTGTACAAAAATAGAAAAATTTAAATTTCATAATTTAACAAGAATAATTATAATATAATATTAGCATTAGCATTTTTGCAAGAAGTTTTATTGCTTAAATTTAGAAAAATCAAAATGTTGCTAGACTCTTAGTTATTTTGTTGAGAGTGTTTTCATTATTTGAATAAAGGTTATTCGAAATTTAAATAAAACTTTTAATTAATTGAAGAAATAAATTAAAATGATATCTTATTAGACACTTTTTTCAGAAAAAGGAACATAGTTTCACAAAGGTTTGATTATTATTATTATAAAAAGAGAAATCAAATTTAAGAAAACTTTAATTAAAATATGTCAGGTATGTAATTAATTTAATCTTGTATTAAAAATCTTTATTTAAATAAATGTTAATAAATCATATGAGTGCAAATATAATAAAGAAAAATTACTTAAAGAAAACTATGAGTTCTGCATTTATTTAAAAATTAAGTAAATTTTTTCTCTAATTTTTACAACAATAATTATTATAATATATAACATTTCATTCCTAATATAATTAAACTAAAATGTGTATTATTATTGGAAAATTTGCAGAGTCACTTAATTAATATTAAACAAATATAAATTTCTAATTTCGTTGAGGTAAATATTTATCTGATCAAGATAATCTTTCGTAAAATATAATATATTTGTTTAGTTTTTAATAGCACATTAACCCTTTACTTTTAAATATTTACATGTTTATTTTAACTTGACAATTGTTCTTAACAATGAAAGGAAAACGGTGTTATTCATATTTAATATTATTTTCTTAGAGTCATTAAGCAATGATAATTACTGATGATATATTGGTATCTATACTGAAGAAAAATTGGTGTTTGGAAAGAGCATTGTTTATAATTCTATTATATATTTATAATTCTAAAATATAAAATTAAATTTCAGTATTCAATTCTGTACTGAACACTGAAATTGAATTTTATTTTTAAGGGTTTTAACTCTTTACTTACTTAAATGTCACTAATATATTAGGTTTCAATAATCTTAATACTGGTTTAAGAGCTATTTACTGATCTTTTATTATTTACAGAGCATATCTGAATTATTTTTTTTTATCTCTTTCGTCAAAACTAGAGAGTTAATAAAAATTAAAATTAATGAAGATCTGATAATATCAAATAACTGTCATAAACTTTACAAAATTTTTTAAACCTGTTTATAAAATTTTCTGGTTTAACATTAGCATTACTAATAAAAGTATAAATGTTTATTTTAGTTTAATTAACTTATCAATTAATAAATACTGATGATGAAAAAATTTATAGTTGTAAGTTTTACATGTTATTTCATTTTTGGAGAATCTGATAATATTGTTTGAAATCATGACATTGGAATCTGTTAAAATTGTAAGAATAATAATAACATATATGTTATTAACACCACAATAATCTATAGATTTTTTTAAAAAATTACGAGAATTTTTTATTTGTTTTATTATTTTATTTTTTATTTGTTTTAAGCTGTCTCTTGTTGATTGAAGTCACTAAATAAAATCCAGTGACTTTTATAATTTTGAATCATTGTCAAACGGTCATTTAAGCTCCTCAACAAGTACTCGCTTTAAATTTCAACTCCATTCCAGCGAAGGGAAATTATATTCGATGAAATTTTAATTTGCATAGCAATCCTCATGATTGCAATTTTCATTGGAGTGTGGTAAAACACTCTTAGCATTGCAGGATATCAAAGCGATGTGCTTTCTCTAGGGATTCATAAATTGTTAAATTAATAAAAATCTTGTGTTATTTTAATACATATATCTTTTAAGCAATTGTTTGTTAATTATATGTTATTATAATAATATATGTCATTAACACTATATTGATATATAGATTTTTTAAATTTTGAGAATTCTTCCATTAAGTATGAATTTTTTTTTAAATATGGTCAAAATTAAATTTGTGGCGCAGATAATATATATAATGCATGTATCGAATTTTCAGTTTAGATTATTATTTACATATTTAAGATATTGAATTATATAATATAATTAATATTAATAAATACTGAATTGAAATGTATTATTATATAATAGTAAATATCAATGTGCTTATATAATTATCTCTAAATTAAAGATATATAATTGCTTTATAAATTTTGAAACTGGGACTTTTATGGAATTCTAAGTAAAAATGTTTCCTCTAAAATCAAATGAAAATATTCTGTTAAAATCAAAAGATTCAAATTAAACTTTTCGGTTTACATTTAGAAGGAATTTTAATGAAAGAAATGCACATTTTGTTAGTGAATATAGCATATTTATTTTTAAACAGGATATAAATAACTAATTTACACGTTTTGACTTAGAGAAAATTATTAAATAAATGTTAACTTAAATAACACCTTAACATTTCTTTCTAGCAAAAATTCATTATTGTATAAAATTTTAATACATATATTTCTTTTATTATTAGTCTTTTTTGAATTTCGAACAAGAATCTGAAACCGATAGAAAGCCTGAAATAAATTTTTCTATTATAAGATATTGAAAAAATTATGGATTTTATTCTTTAAATCATTATTTTTGTTTCCAAATATCTTTTTACATCCTTTGGTAAATCGGAAAAGAAAATCTTATTTATTGAGTCTTCGTAACAATAAAAATAGGAAATTGAAATTCATTTTTAAAATAATATAGATATATAGTTACATGTACAAAAGAAAAACAATCCCAATTTATATTATATATATATATATATATATATATATATATATATATATATATATATATATATATATATATATATATATATATATATATATATATATATATATATATATATATATATATATATATATATATATATATATATATATATATATATATATATATATATATATATATATATATATATATATATATATATATATATGTATATATATATATATATATATATATATATATATATATATATATATATATATATATATATATATATATATATATATATATATATATATATATATATATATATATACATAGATAGTGTGTTTGTGATGATGAGAAGGGGGAAGGGGATCGTTTGTAAAATACAAGAATATAAATCTCACTAAAATGGAATAAAGATGTTTCAAACATATTTTATTTTGTAAAATTATAAATTAACAAAAGCAAAATAATACTTGAAATCCAATGAAATTTACATCAAATTATTTTAATATTTAAAAAGCACTCAAATGTTAATCTCTCACTTATATATATATATATGTATATATATATATATATATATATATATATATATATATATATATATATATATATATATATATATATATATATATATATATATATATATATATATATATATATGTATATATATATATATGTATATATATATGCAGTCTTTTATTTAAATCTTTCAAATACAAAAGTCTTATTTTAATTCATTCCTAATTTACAGTTTTTTATATAACGGCGGTCCCTGGGTGACTAACCCTTCACTACAGCAAAACAGGAAAGTACTACTCATTTATCGTTACCCGGTGGACACCTGTGAACCAAATCATGTAGCATTAAAAAACATACCAAAACGAACCCGTTAATAAGATGGGCCGCATTCACACATGATCTCAGAAAAAAGAACAAAGGAACACAGAGTGAAAGAAACATCCATGCCTGAACCGGGATTGGAACACGGGACCAACAGTATAAGAGTCAGGAACGCTAACCATTCAGTCATCGGTTGGCTAATTTACCATGAATCATGCTCATGTATTCTTTTTTAGTTGTATTTTTAAAAAGATTTCGACGGAATATAGTGTACAGCCATGCAGTTTAAGACTGTTGTAAAAAAAGAGTTTTAAACATCAATTATATAAATTGCCTTCCTATTGTTGTTGCACCAGCATGCTTTCCTGTACCTAGCCCGGAGTTGTGCTCTACCAGTTAGACAGAAGCAGCCAGGTGGAATCTTCGTGCGTTTGAAGCAGGTACCAAGGAGAAGACTCCCAATACTTGACCTGCCACCTCAGAGGTATCATTTCCCTTGGAGGACATTGCCACCACGTCTAGTTTTAAAGTGCCATATTCTGAATTAGTAAACACGCCTGATTTTCAGTTAACTCGGGATTCGAACTCACTAATTTCCGATAAAGAAAACGTCGCCTTAACCAAGCAGGCCACCGTGGCCTTAAATTGCCCTCGTGTAATATTTTTCACAGTTAGTGGACTTTGTTCTTAGGCTGCAAGGGAAGGAACCAGGAAAATTCTCAGTCATTACTCCAAGTGATGTAAAAATGGAAATGTTTTCAAATGGCATTTTCGTATCGTGTGTGGATAGCCTAGTGATATTTTAAGGCATTTTAGTATACATATATCGCATAAATTGTTTTCTGAAAAGACTTGTCATACTTTGTGCTCTGTGTTAACGTATAGTAAAGAAGAAAGCTCAAAAAACTGCAAAGCTCCTACCCCGAGAGGTTGTATGCTGAAGACAGTAGCGTAACACCAGTCTCTCGTTTTTTAAGTGTAATCGGAATTGAACCCAAAACCTTTCGCTCAAAAAAGAAGTAGTAGTAAATTTCATTAAATTAAAATATGCGGCACTAACAGAATTTTCTTGAGCATTTAAATTTAAAATATTACTAATAAGATTTTATTTTTATTTCCAAATAAAATATAATAATAATAGAAAACAAAATTGGAGTTTAAAAAACATGAGAAAATTGTATGAGGATAATGTTTTAAAGAAGGAGCGAAATATGACACACTGATACATTTTGAGCAGTGTTACATAAAATTAAAAAAGTTTTATTTTAAATAACAAAAGCATACCTTATTTGTTAGCCAAATTATTCACATTGTATTCATATTGTTGTTTTAGTACTTTTACAATTTTGTTTATTAATTATACAATATAAGTTCAATAACCAGCTTAGACTTAATTCTTATATAATAGTAAAAACATTAACATAATATTGTTAAAAGTATTTACGAAGAAAAATTCTTGAAGATTATGCTTGGGGAAAATAGGATTATAATTAATTTATGTTTTGACCATATTTTTAAAATGCAATATGAAATTAGAAATATATATAATATAAATACTAAATTAATATAATGTTGAATTAATATAATATTTTTGAAAGTATTTACAACCAAAAATTTGTATACATTCTTATTCTTCAAAATTTCCACTTATGTGAAGGAAAGCTATGAAAAAATAAGCTTATAATTAACATATATTTTTAGTGCATTTTAAAATGAAATTAGAAGTATATATGATATAAATACGAGAATACTTTCAATAATATTAATATTCTAATACATAATAAGAATGTTTATATACAAGAAGTATTAATAAAATGCTTAATATCAGTAATTTTCATTATTTGTACCACTACACATAATTAAAGTATATAGTTACGGTAGACAATGATAGATAACAATAAAGGGTTTTATGATATTGTTACACATCATAATTACACTATATAAAAACAAGCATTACCGAATATGTTTTAATTAATTTTTCACATTGTAATTTTTAATTATTGAAATAAATAATGAGTTTTTTTCAGTTGGAAAATATATTTGCTAAAACTTAATTATGAGATTTTACTTTTTTTCAGAAAGTCCGAACGGAGATTTGATATCTATAGATCTTTTCCCCACAATATTTGATACTTTCTTAATTTTGTAGTCAAATATAGTAGACATTAGTATCTTGAAATGGAACATAATTAGTTAGTGATTCCTTAAATTATATTATTCTTTTTCCATCAACATGCTTTCGAAATATTGTACATCAGGACTAGGAATCTGAAAGTATCGTAATTCATAAAAAAAAAATATTTGTCACATTAGGAAAAGAATTTATTCCCCTCCTTAATGACCTCTTGGAACATTTAGCAGTGAGAGAGAATCGTACAACTTTTCCCAAAGGAATAAAGAAAGAAAATGAGACGAATGTCTCTCACGGGAAATTACGCGATTTTACTATGTCTTCATTTTCATGGTGTGAGACTACAAATAACATCTACTCCATCAATACATATTAAAAAGTGATTAAGCTGCAGTTCGCCACGTCAACGTTTTAATAATTCAAATGACAGGAAATTGCACACCTAGCCGGAAATAATTTTAAATATCAACAAGGAATGACGGTTAAAAGGAGGACAATTTCCTGGTTGAACAAACAAATCGATTGGTTTAACTTTTGAATAATTTTATGGCGAAAATGTTTCATTAAACTGCTGTAAAATATTGCATTGATGAAATATAATATTAAAAATGATTGCGTTTCCAGACGTCTCAATTGTCAGATGTCTCAGGTATTCTGGAGTGTTTGTTTCAAGTCCCGAATTAAATTTTACCAAAGTGAATTGAAGTGAAAGTGATTAATTACGAAGGAATTTTTTAGAATAATTTGCCATTTATTTCGATAAGAGATGAAAAGTAAAAATTATAGAATAGTGATGGTCTGCTAATAAGTAATATTTCTCCAATTTGTGGCCATACGCGAAGTTGTGCTTCTAAGGACTACTTAAAGTCATATTGGGAACAGTAAAAAGAAGAAGAGACCATCAAAGATCTGTTCATTTCAAGTAAAAAAAAATGGCTCAGACTCTTTGGTCAGTTCAAGGATAATTACATAGCTGCTTCCAATCATATGAAGATTGTTGAGTATTTTTTCTGTTTACTTAAGACATCAGCACTCGTAGAGAGTAACTTTTGTAAACAATGTATGTAATTGTGATAAATGTCAGACGAAAAAATCTACGGATTAGAGATTAGTGTGTGAAGATTTTACAGCAAGGTTAAAACTAAAAGAGATTTTCTAAAAACATTTCTGGTTAATGAGAAGTGATACATATATATAGTGCTAAAAGTTCCATTCCTCATTCAAAATGCTTCTTCTTAAGTAACTCACAAAAAATGACCTACCGCAAAATTAAATATTGAAATTTATATGCGCTTCATTTATTATTACCCCTGGTTTAGGTTCCTAATCAATAACCATTGATTCATAGAACATAAACTACGATCTCAAACACTAAACAGTCGCCAAGTGTGTGTGTCCTTGGTCTGGTGGTGGTGGGGAGAATATTCCAATGTCCTGGTTAAGCACTTCAGAAATCTGGCAAGCCTAAAATTAATCAGCACGTGATACAAAAATTTCCTATTCTAGTAACGTAAATAAAAATCAAGTTTTAACCATGCCAACTTCTATTTGCGAATAAGGTATTGTTATACTGTTTTTGGCTTATCCTCTTTAAAGATCTGACATTTATCAGATAAACTTTAATAAATTGTTAAAAGTTAGAAAGTCAATGACTAGCAGGGGATCTGAGGGTAAATCTTCCAGGGAAAGCCCGATGCAATCCGGAATATGTTTCGGTGAGGCTGGATAGTCACAGCATAGTGACAGGACTACCCCCTTAAGTCCTGCACGTCGACTCAAGGTCAGCGAGGGGGTGTACGTGGGTGGAACGGGTGAAGTACGTTGGGGGAGAATTCTCCTGGCAGGGTTACCCAAGATGTGAACGTCGTTCCATTACGCTCAGCTAAGACCCTCAGGCAATGATGCATTGATAGACTTTTGGACTTGTCCATGGATGCTTCAGACCTCTATCCAACAGAAGCTGCACATTACCTCCTCCATAGGACTTTCTTGTAGATATGGTTGTGTAAGCATGTACAATTTTAGTCTTCACAGTTTTGTTTAGTTTTCGTTAGCAACAAAATTTCATTCTTATAGAATTCCCATATTTAAAATTTTAACGTATCTTCATATTATGAATGGTTTGGTGTCGCGTTCATTTGAAGTCAAAATAAAACGTTCTAAGTGCCGAAGTCACGGCCTTGGCAATGTGTACAATTCTCTCATTATGGAGATTTTCCTGAAAGGGAAATTCGTCAATAGCCTGTAAACTTCTTATGATGCGTGACTAGGAAGTTAAAAATATATTCCGGGGTGAGCTTAGAAAAAAAATGAATGAGTGCTATTACCTTGGAGAGGTTGGACTTCCACTTGTTGGTCCGCGAAAAGTGGGTCACTCCGCCGCTTGTGGACGTAAGGAGTTACAGGTTCCCCCGAGGACATTATTATGAATAAAAGTACTTATTACTAACATATTACAAATTAAAATTAAAGGAAAAATTAATCATCACGAATTTATCTACAAGACAATGACCTTGTTTTTAAATGAAGATCAAAAAGTAAATATAAGGCTAAAAGTAAGATGACTATTAAGAAAAATTAAAGATTTTGATTAGGTATTTCTTTATTACACAGGTTATATCTAAAAGATTAACTATTTCCCAATTCAGTAATGATGTTTTTAAAAGACATAATTCTTAAAAGCATTTTACTTTGCTAAACTATCAAGCTATTTATCAACTCTACAGAAAGTTTTGCTTATTAGGAACATTATCAAAACCACATGTCTATTTATCTGAAAAATAATGATTTGTAATACATATTGCTTTCTAAAATTTAAATACTAATTATATATTTATTAACCATGTATTTTACTTTTTTAGTGGCTGACTATGTGTAAAGTAAATAACGACAACAAAGTGCTTAAACTTATCTGTGAGTACATATAGCAATTAAGATTTTTAAACATCGTTTTCTCTAATAAAGATATTAGATATTCTAGAAAGAATCTAATTACATAATCCCATAATCTACAGAATTTTTGTGTCGATTAAATATGTTTAATTTATTTTTCTATTCTCAAATTACTGTTTTTTAATTTATTTTTAAAAACTGATTTCTTAGTTGCCATAAAAATTTTATTAGAAATTGTTATTAAGATCTTAAAATCTATCTTATTTCTTTATTCTGTAAATATTTTCCGCGTTAAATTTCCTACTGTAAATATTCTCCGTAGGGAATTTATCAATATATAATATTTAATTTTAATTTATCATGTAAGGATATATTTATAAATTCGTCCATCTTCATGAAATATCGTAAACTTGATTCAAACAGAAAATTTAATGACATCCTGAAAATATTTATTTGCAAAGTAACTAGAATTTAAAAAATAATATTTGTTCACAATACTTATATATGTAATCTTATAAAGTTAAAATTGTTTACATTTGAATAATTTTAGTAATTTAAAATTTTAATCGAAATATTTTCTGCATTTATTTCTTTTTCATAAAATAGTAAAGATACTAAATTCATTTTATATATTATATATTTACACATTTAATTCCAAAGCACCACTAGATTTCAAAATGTAATTCTTGTTTGATTTCCAATTAAGTCAGAAAAAATTCAATTTGTGAATTTTATTTCTTCATATATGTATTCTAAAGCTACAATAAAGGGACAATTATCTTGTAATTTATTTGTTTCACCAACTTTAATATCATTTTAAGAATATTTTGCTTAAACGGATGATTTGAAGTTAAATTGTCTTTTGTAGAGGAACTTTTTGTAAACTGTATAAAAATGTTTCATATTATTTTCTCTAGAAAATTCCTACGGTTGTTGCAAAATGTTGTTACTTATGACACTTGAACAAGCCATGCTCGCTATGCCTTGGCTATGCGAATTTAAGTGAATAGGGTGAATCTTTCGTTTTAATCAGAACATCACAAAGGTGAAAGTACGTCTTTGCTTTTAAATCCTCCGACAGATGGCACCACCAGAGTACTACCTGTCTCAATTTTGACACTATTTCTGATGGGGGAGGAAATTGCTACAAAATTGTTTGGTCTATTGGACCAAATTTGTTTTTTTGATTTGTTTTCCTAGGAGGAAATCTTCGTAGGATTTGAATCAGAGAAAGAAATGTAATCAGTGTTATATTGAGCTCATAAATTGGAGGTAGTGTCAGGCTAGTGTTAAACATTAGTTTTTATTATGTTGTCAAAATTCTATCTGAAATTTATAATTTTTAAGTATTCCATTGTCAACTGTTTTGAGTTATATTTGATGAAAACGGGAGTATGGATGTCGTTAAACTGTTCATGCATCGACGTTGCATGTTAGTTTAATGATAGAATTTTTTCACAATAATTATCAACTGACAATATCTTGGTAATAATGACAGTGAGGACTGAAAGCTGTTTATTCTAACTGCTTCAAATGACTGAAGTTAGGAAACTCGAGAAGAGATTTTTGGAAGCGATTTTCTGATAGATGCCAAACGTGATATCATCGTATACTTAGAATGTTTTATTCTATTTCTTTTTGTACGGGATGGTTATATTTATGATAATTGTATACACAGTAAATGCCACAGATGCCGTATAATCGAAGATGCCAAATTCTGAGTTTGATTTTTTTGGCGGATTTTCTTATGTATCTGGTAAAATGGTTCTTATTACGTCATTGATACTTAGACCTATAAGAAATATGCAGACAATTCTATTTTGGTAACCCTAGGATTTACGTCAATGTGCACGTCGTGATACGTCATCTTGGCAACATTTCCTCATCGCCAAATAAATTCATAGTTTGACATCCTGGATTATACGCAGTATTCTTCCGCTAATACAAAAAAAAAGATATCTTTTTAATTGGGTCTATTTTATATAAAAAAAAGAAATGTGTAAAAATCTGGCTACAAATAATTCACTAAGTGATGATTTGCATTGAAAATCTGCAAATATAAGGAAGAAGAGGATCAATATAATATGCATGAGAAATTAAAAAAAAATATTATATAGAATTTGATCTATATGGGATGGAACCCCTTTAAAAACATTAGAAAAAATTAAATATATAACAAATTGTATGGAATCAGTTTCTAAAAACATAAAATGATTAAAATGTAAGTTACATAATTATAATAAATATTCAGACTTAATGCAGTAATTGCTACTGATCTGTACTTCTAAAATGTCAATAAGTTGAATATTGTATTCAGACAAATTTTGAAACAGAAAGGAGAGAAACAGAAAGGATTTGATGTTGAGTGTGATAAGAGATTAACATCTTAGCAACGGTATTGCTGTGAATTACTACAAAGGAAACTAATAATGCATTCATTTGTGAAAAAAAGTAAAATTTATTTATGGGCAATGAAAATAGACACTCAGCTTTTAGTATGATAATTTTCGATATAAGTTATTTCTTTCTTTTCAGTTTGAGACTAGAAAACGAGTTAGGAACATCTGTTGAAGGAAGCTGATAATAGAGCATATAAAAGAACATCACCTGTGTGTTATTTAACAAGCAAAAATGTCCAAGGATAAATGTCATCAATATAGTTTCCGTATCAAACAATAAACTGTGATAAATATATGAAACCTCTGTGTTCATTCGATACATTTTAAAGTTCAAATGATTTGAAAATGAGAACTTATTACAATTATTCAGTAAGAATTGTACTTTTTTGGATTTCGGTTTATTCCACGGCTATAAATGATTAATAAGATTTTAGATAATTCATTAGAAATATATAAATCCATTTAGTTTTTCTGACTAACTTATTGTTATGAGAATAGTGTTGAATAAATTTAACATACGCCATCGTTTTTTATTGTTTTAATTATAGGTTGATTCAATTTGAAATTATTCTTATCTATTATCTTTATGGAATTGTTGAAGTATGAATATCTCAAATACATTTTACTTTTTCAAACAGTTGGATAAAATGTTTTTATTATTCATGTATTTGTTTTTATTATTCATTCATGAGTAAAATGTTTTTATTATTTAAAATTTATAAAAATGAATAGAGATTCAATTGAAATTTGTCTGAATTTACTCTTTCAAATAATTGAATAAAACGTATTTATTATTCATGTTTGATTTGTATTTATTATTCATTCATGAATAAAATATTTTTATTATTCATAAATGTTTTTATTATTTAAAATTTATAAAAAATAATAGAGATTCAATTGAAATTTGTCTAAATCTTCTGGCTTTTCTGAATTTACTAAACTTATCTGAATTCACTTTTTCAAACAATTGTGAATGAAAGTTTTTATTATTCAACTAGATTCAATTAAAATTTTTCTGAATCTACTGGCAGAAACTGATAGACTGTTGTCTGTCTATTAGTTATATAAACATGCTATTTCATTATAAACTATGCACTCAGTAATAAATTTGAAAGATAAATAGCAATTTATTAAAAGAATAAAATTTTTATGAATGTTGAAATAGTTTATAACTGCTGGCTAATTTTTTGAAGATAGCAAAGTTATTTACATTTACATTTATTTTAGTATTAAAAAATTACATTTATATAATCTAAGAACTGTGAGTATATAAATAAACAAAACAATTGAACATAAGTTCGAGTAAAAAATTTTAAATTTATTCTTTAAAAGTTCAGTTAATATATTATATTGATTTTTTCTAATCATTTAGCTTATTTTCAATCACATTTTTTGGTTTTGAATATCTAATTGTTCAATTTATTTTTTAATTTATTATTATCGTTATTTGTCAAATTATTGTTTATTAAAAGTAATTTTTGTATTTGACAAATAGCACTTTGCGAACAAAGATTATTTATGAAAAAATTTCCTATATATATAATTGAAATAAGAAATTTTTTCATAAGGAAGATTCTGGGAAATTTCTTGATGTTTTCGTTGAGGCTGACCACCTGACCGAGATTTATGCTTGGCATGTCAGGTCCTTGGCCATAAAAACAGTTATGGGCATTGTAGGTCTTGGTCCCACGGAGCTCGTTGTGTGTATGTGTGTGTGCCTCTGAGTTTTTTATAATTGAAATAGCAAAATTTTTTTTGTTACTCAATAAATTTTTTTTTGCTTAATGCAAACATTTTGATGAATTACTATTTTAAAAAACTGTGTGTGAATCGCAGACATTAAAATGAAAAAATACATAAAAAGTATTTTCATAATTGCTGAAAATGTATTAAAATTTTTAAAATTTGAAATTCGTATATTTAATTTATGAATTAAAACTTATATTTTATATTGCAAACATATTTATTCTTAAGTAAATATATTAATTGATTAATTAATTCAATAATTTTTCATAATTAAATGGTAAAAATATATGAAAATTTTAAAACAATTTAGTTAAATCTAATATTTTGAGAATACCAATTTTATTTTATGGTCCTTTAATGAAATTACAATTAGAGTAATTACATAGGTTATATCTACAGCTTTCACATATATTATAATACCGTTTTAGGTAAGATGTTTTACCTAATAGCATTTCCAATCTTTGGTAATCAATCTTCTATATCACATATTTTTATATAATAATTATTTGATGTAAAGGTAATTTAACATTTAAATTCATAGTAAAATATCAAAATATTGTTCAGATGATAGTATAACATACAAAATAACAGATCGAAAAATAATTTACTGTTATTTCATGCATTTATTAAGTAATTGTGAACTTTTCAACGCCAATTTTATTCAAATAGTATAATACTAGTTAAACTAGAATATTTTCAAAAATTACAAAAATACATTAAAAATAAATAAGTTAACGAAAATTAACAAAGCATATGTTTAAAGAAATAACTAATTTCTTGAGAAATAAATTAAAGTATAAATTATGAATTTGATTCATGGCTTAAAGCACGTAATTTGAGTTTAGATTTTTAAGCTTTTATTTCATCAAAAGTAGCTTAGCTAAATGAGTTTTGAATCGATCTCATGCAAGTCCTTTATAACTAAACTAGAGAACGGAAAACTAGATTCTTTTGTTAATTGGCTATTTCATTTCGTTGAATAGAAGTTCATTAACTATTTGGTTTTTGAGCTGTAATTAACTGAAAAAAATCGAAGAAATTAGCCAATAGTAAATGAAGAGGACAATTTTCCTTGAAACCTGACAAATTAAAAGCAAATGTAAATTTTAAACTCAAATTAAGAAACGGTACAAGCTGATGTAAAAATTAGTTTAGTTTTGCAACAAGTACATGCATGTTTTAGTTAGCATACTTTAGTATTCAAATAATAAATTAAAAAAGGAAGCAAGTTGATTTAAAAAAATAAAGATTCATTTTGCAACTAGTATATGTGTACCATAGTCAGTGTATTTTATAATTTAAATAATAATTATAAATAACGATGTTCCATTATGTTTTTATTCGACTGAAAAACTTTATTTTTTACAACTTCTTGAAAATTAATAAATATGAGTAGAAATGTAAAAAAAAGATAATTTTTATTGTTTAATTTTAGAAAACTTTAACCACAAGATTAAAATAAATTTATATTAAAAATAGTATTAGTTATGGCATTGCTTATATTTTTATATTAGGATATCTAGAATTTTTTATTATCTTTTTTTCAAAAAATGTGACAAATTTCACCAGTAATGTCTCACGTATTATCAGCATAGTTCTTTGTAACATATTGAATGTGTTTTTGAAATGAAGAAAATATTTTTTATTGAATGATATATCGATTTAAGCAAAACTTTTAGCATTACATATATTGTAAATCATTTTCTTCGGTAAACCAGCACTATGTTTATCATTTTATTTGACAGAACATTCAAAATATAATTCTTAAAATTAGACGGAAATTGGAATTGATTTTCAGATTAATGAATTGAAGTAATGTTATTTTTATAACAATACACTATGAAAGCAAAAAATTAAAATTAAACTACATTATCGCCACTTTCTAAAGAAACAGCTTAATATCTCCATTTCTAAACAATAACAAATAATAATAATAATGAATACTAATGATAATGCATAAAATATAATATTAATAATGAAGAATCTTGTAACAAAAATTTTAAAATAGACATAAAACTGTTTGAAAAATTGAGAGTTTAAGCAAAATAGTTTGGAATTATTAAGATTTCAGTAAGAATCACGTTTCTTTAAAGAATATTTAGTTACTAAATTGCATTCGTAAATATATTTCTTGATGGGATATTTATAAATTGCGGAAGTTGTTTTCGAAACATGGCAAACTGATAAAAAAAATTTTTTTTTGTGCTAACAAATATAGAGTATGCATCTATAAAAGCGTGGAGTTGTAGAGATGGAAAAAAAAAAGAATCGTAAGCCTAATTTATAAAGGCAAAATCTTAGTTTAGTATAATCAAATGGTAAAATTCTGATTTTGTCTTTGTTGTAGAATATAATGTTGAGAATAACATTAAAACGCGATTATAAAATTATGAGGACATTGTATTTTTGTAAAATTCAGCATAAAGAAAAATTTTTATCTGGGAAAGTATAAAAGTAACGATTATAATAAAATTATACATAAGCAAATGCAAATCCATTTGTACAAAACAATGTATTTTGTAACTGATAGAAATTCATGAATGCCATTTTATATAATTGCTTATCAAAAAATCAAAAAGTGATTTCAGATATGCCTCTAGTTTTGTGAAAATAAAGAAAAAAAAATAGAATATTCTAAAATGGATTCTTTTTTTTCAGCTATAAAAATTGAATGAATCGAAAAAATACTATGTTTAAATGCCCAATATTTGTAAATAGAAAATAAAGCCAATATACACTAACAGAAGTTCTAGAATAATTTTTACTTGTTAAATCCAGAATGTTTCATCTTTTCGTGTTTACAGAACATACAAATATCCTTGTATGGATTTATACAGGGATATTTTATACAAAATTATATCGTGATATTTTTCATAGTTTTCTTTCTTCAAAATTCTTCAGTTACAGAAATTCTCAAAAGGTAGATAATTTCACAAGTAGTCAAATTTTTCATGAATAATCTTTCATATATTACAAGAAAAAGCATTTAGCGTTACAAACAATCTTATGAAGAAAATAAATAATATTTTTCTGAAAGCTAGGGAAGACAAAGCATTTATAAGTTTACATGGATTACAATTGCTTACAGAAAATAATTCATATTTGACGAATTTATATTTTATAAATAATTTTATTTAATAATATAATCTGCTTGAATTTACTAATTTATATAACTTATAAATATAGCATAATATTTAATGAAGATAAAAAAGATTGATACAAAATCTAATTGGAATTTAATTTCTGTACGGTGTGGTTTTAAGATGATAAAACTCTTCATCAGGGAAGTATAAATGAATCTATTTTTCTCTTTAAAGAGTATTTTTGATTCTTAAGCTAAATTTGACTTTAAACTCGAGAGATTATCTATAATGATGTGTAAATTAGGACGAGTTCTGATGTGATCAAAGTACTTTATTGGGAGAGAGAGAGAGAGAAAGAGAGAGAGAGAGAGAGAAAGAGAGAGAGAGAAAGAGAGAGAGAGAAAGAGAGAGAAAGAGAGAGAGAAAGAGAGAGAGAGAAAGAGAAAGAGAGAGAAAGAGAGAGAGAAAGAGAAAGAGAGAGAGAAAGAGAGAGAGAGAGAAAGAGAGAGAGAAAGAGAGAGAGAAAGAGAGAAAGAAAGAGAGAGAGAGAAAGAGAGAGAGAGAAAGAGAGAGAGAAAGAAAGAGAGAGAGAGAAAGAGAGAGAGAGAGAAAGAGAGAGAGAGAAAGAGAGAGAGAGAAAGAGAGAGAGAGAGAAAGAGAGAGAGAGAAAGAGAGAGAGAGAGAAAGAGAGAGAGAGAGAGAGAGAGAGAGAGAGAGAGAGAGAGAGAGAAAGAGAAGGTATAACTAGCGCTCGCGGTGAACTAAAACCATTTGAGAATTAAGGACAGTAAGTTGTTGTTTCCAATCCCCGTGATTAGCAAAGCTATATCAGGTCCATGAGTCCATTCACCCTAAAAAAGTCAAGCACCCGAAGGGGATCCCGAATCATATCGTGCTTGGTAATGTAGTCAAGATAAAATGATAAACAAGATAAAATGTAGTCAAGAGAGGCCTGCGCCAAAGAACACTTAGTGCAGGTCTCGAAATGTTTGTTACCATCTACGAAAGTCATAGAAAGCAGATGGCCGCTAAGAAAACGGACAAGTGTAGTTTGATCGCGTCTGCTGCAGCCTCGAGCCAAGGAGCCACCAGGACACCTCACCTGGTACCAAGGATGCACAGATGGGACAATCCAGGTAGCCAAGATAGTTGCCCAAAATTTAGAAAAAAGCTTCATATAAATAAGAGAAGCGGCAGGCGTGGTGAAATCGCTAGCAGCGGCTCTAGCCAAACTGTCCGCAATTTCATTACCAGCAACATCCGCATGGGACGGAATCCACTGAAAGTGGACATGATGATCATAGGAAAAATGTTTTAGTTTCCTAAGGATGTCTGCACTAGTACTGTTCCTCACTAGTATTATCCAAAAAAGAAAAGGATAGTGTTCTGTTGCCATTTGATATATTGATCATATTCTAGATTTATTCATAGTCCAATTGGTTGTTCTAGTTTGCAATTCCCTAGATGGAGCAAGAAAATAAAAACTAAAAGTAAATATAACGAAAAGTATTAAAAATTATTACATCATATTTCGATTAAGTAAATAAAATAAACTTTATTCATTTCTAGTAATTTTATATACATTTATCATAATAATGACAGTTTCGAAATATTTGAAAATACCACAAGATCAAGATCTTGTAACCTTAGTAAATTCATTCTTAATCTCCACCCTTCTCTTGGAATTTAAATATTTTAAATACAAAACAATTTATATTATTTGCATAAATTAGAAATCCATAACTCATTGAGAAATGAAAAAAAATTACATCGTTATCAACATTAATTTGAAAGAGTCAGAATCGAAGGAGCGATAATAATAAGAGAGGTCAATAAGAGAAAAATTCTTATTTATGAAGATACAAACACACTAACTGGGAAAAAAAAGTATTATAAAATAAAACATATAAAGGAGAGAAAGTTACAAAAAGATGCCAGAATTGTAGACTAGGGAGTAAACCATTCAGTTACTAAATCTTCCTACAAATATAAATATTTTTAAGCCGTATTTTTGGGAGTATTATTTTATTCATCAAGGAAATAGTGGTAGTGAGTATTGTACTTAAAGTATTTTTGTTAAAAATTAACTGGAAAGTACTTTTAGATCCAGAAAGAAAAAAAAAACATTTAAACTAAATATGCATATACTTCAACGGTGGGCACTTGGATGACAAACCTTTTGGCACAAAACAAGGCCAGAAAGTGCTACTCATTTGTCACTCATTTCACCCAGCGGACCCCTGTGAACCAAGTCACGGAGGCAAGTAGCGTTGCCCGCGCCATACCACCACAAACCAGGATTTGAACCTTGGACCCACAACTCAAAAGCGCTAACCACTCAGCCATTGTTCGGCTATATTATATATATATATATTACATATATATATATATATATATATATATATATATATATATATATATATATATATATATATATATATATATATATATATATATATATATTATATATATATATATATATATCTCAGAAATTTTTAAAATTATTTTATATAACGATTAATTTGAATATATAGAATATGTTTAATACTGTACAAATAAATGTATAAAAATTGTGTTTTTATAAGCACTTAAGTAATCATATAAACCCAAGAAATATCACAATTTATTTTTTCATATATGCATATATATAGCATATTTTGTCACAATAATTTTGTGCGTTCTTTTTTAATCTTTCTAAGAATAAGATTATGTTTATGTTTTCATATGCTATTTTATATTTAATTTATTCTAAAAAATGTATAGCAATAATTTCAACATTACAACAAATAATTATAAAATTGTATTAAAGTATTTTAAAAAAATTTGATGTATCAAGTGTTTTAAGAAATTGAAAAATCGGGACTGTGTTCGTGTACTGTCTAAAACAAATTTGAGCATAAAAAATAATTTGTGTTACAGAAAATATTCTCAGAATATGAAATATAAATAGTGATTTATATTGAATTCATCGTATAATATAAATATTCACACGTTTATATTTATTATATTATTCCATTATAACTTCCATTCAAGTCTTCGAGTTACGCTCATTTATTTCATGTTATTTAATTTTATTAATTAAATCGGTATGTAAATTTAAGTTTAATTATAAAACTCTTTAAAATTTTACATTTAAATGAATTTATCGCAAAATTCAAAACATAACTTTATTATATCATTTTATAAATTTTTTTCTTATATATATATACCACATGTTAATAATTATCCATAAAACTAGAAATATTTTGATTTTTAAAATTTCTGAATGCACGAATTTTTAATGTTTGACTTAATAAACATCATAAAAGGGAAAGATTAAATAAATTTATGTTTGAACTAATCAAGATGCATATTTAGTTCTCAGTAGAAATGTTCATCAGTATCATTTTCTCCAGGAAGATACTTATTTGCCTGCGTATTAATTAGTGGACTGAAGGAAAATACATGATTAATTAAGTTTATATTTGGACCAAACTGAATTGCTAGAAGCAATTGCATATTTAATGAAAAGAAGATTTGTTATAGCTAGAACCATGAATGGAAACAAAATTGAGAAAGCCGGTGTAACTGTTCTTTATTTTACCATAACTTAACTTTCAATCAATAATGTTCTTTGTTATTTAATGAATTTTCTAACTCAAGCTCAATTACAAACATGACAGAAGATATTCGGAAGCGACTATCTATCTATCTATATATATATTAAAACTTATAGGTATATATAAATTTTTGTGTCAATATTTATTTAAATGAGATTTATAAAAACTTCATTTAGTTTAATTTACAGGACGTTTTTAACAATGGCGAGCAAATACGCAATTAAAGCTACCTTTTCCCATCGCCAAAGTAATAGTTTAGATAGATGCTAAATTAAAGTCAGAGTCGTTTTGTACTTCTGCCAAGCGATTACTTAAAGTAGCTAACCACATTTGCAGTAATGATTGGCTAGTAAATCTTCATTGTTGAATTAAAGTATGCCATGAAATTTAAACAAAGTCTAGACAGAGAAGAGAATACTTAAAGATTTTCAAGAATCTTTGAAGCGATGAGAAATGCCAGATAATCGAGTAAAGTATTCATTTAGTATATTATTTGTCCATGTGAAAAGAAAGGTTTTAATTGTATGAGATCCTGTAATTGGAATCGCCTATTATCTTGAATAGTTTGATCAACAATTAAGTAAAAATGCAAATAATTACATTAACTTATTAAAAATAATATTTTGGAATAATTTACAAACATATAAAAGCATGTAACTATATCTTTTTCAATCCCATTAGGCCAATTAAGTACTTTAAAAAAGTAAATTTAGATATTCTGAAAATATAACTTAAAGTAAAAAAATTTTTATTTCTAGTAAAAAATGATATTTGCTCTTAACTGTTGGCAATGCTATTTAATATGAAATTAAAATGTCTGAGTATAATTCAAATAATGCAATTTTTGGAAGTAAAACCATTCCTTTGTCATAGAATAAAATTTTCAAACCATGTTTCCAAAATATTCTACTGTTTCAAACGTTATAAAAAATTTTTTTTTTGTGAAATTGGTTTTCATTCAATGACAACTAGATAATAAACTTATATTTACCGTTAGAAAACTAAAGACATTACTATAAATTTCTTTCCATAAAACATATGATTCAACAAAAAAATTTTTTTTAATAATTTTAAAAATTATCAAAATTGTTTTGGGTTGCAGATGAAATCATATTGTTATTTTTGAAATTCGTGTTCAGTTAATAGAAAAAAATAGCCAAAACATCTCTTTAGTAACATAAGTGTAAGAAAAATATTTTTAAAATTAGTTTAGAAAATATAAAGGAAGTTTCAGTAACAATTTATGATTATTAAAATTTTTCAAGACTTTATTCTAAAATTTTCATGAGATGCTTCTTTAAAAATACAAAGAAAATGTTACAGATAGCTAATTATAGAGAGGAGAGAATTATGAATAAAATGCAAAGTAAATTCAGATTTAACTCTTAACATAATGAAAAGAATATTTTGATCTGATATTTACTGTAAAACAATGATTTCTTTACCGTTCTGACATTTAAATAATGGAGGTACATGAGCTTAAAAATAGCTGTCATATTTTGAAGGTTGGATACTATACTATTATCAAAAGAATACCGGAACAAGATTTATGTAAATATTTTCAAGGCATTCTTGCAAAATCTCCAAGCGTTTCTTTCACATACAACCAAATCTTTAATCAGCTAAAAAGTATTTTATTTCCGAGCACAAACTATTTTCTATTAAGGGAGTTTATAAAGAGTCAAAAGAGGAATGGCAAACATAGTATTGAAATTGCAGGCTCATACTGTCCCGAAAATAATGTATCCCTATATCCTGAATTATACAGTTTATTTTCATACTTTTTGGTATCGTTAAGCATTTTAAAATCACATTTTTAAATTTTTTAAAAAATTTAAATTTTTTGTCGTTAATTAATTTTGATAGAATCTAGTATTATTTACATGGATTAAAATTCTATTGGGTTTGAATTAATTTGACTATTTATAACATATTTTGTTGTGTTTAATTTAACATTATCATTATGACTTTTTAGCAACGTTTTTTGATAGTGATTTTTTATATAAGTTATGAATGACCCTCGAATGTTTTCGTAAATTTCCAGTAAAACATGAGATATATTTATGTGTGTACTACAAAATACTAGGATACAAATAATAATTATATGTAAAAGAGACATAATATTGTGCATTTCTAAAAAGATTGGAATAACAGTGTAAAAATTAATAAAAAGTTAAGGTAAGTAAACTGAATGTAAGTAAAATAAATTTAATATAAACCAGGAGAAGAGGCATAAAATAAACGGCACAGATGCCGTATAATCCAGGATGCCAAATTCTGAGTTAGGTAATTTTTTGGCGGATTTTCTTATGCACTTGGAAATCAGGCTTTTATTAGGTCATAGATATGGAGACTTATAAGAATCACAGAAAATTTTATTTTTACATCTCTTGTATTTACGTCATCGTGCATATCACAATTGGTAATCTTGGCAATATTTCTCTATCGCCAAAAAAATTCAGAGTTTGGCTCCCTGAATTATATGGCATCTGTGCCAAACAAGCAGCGGATATGCACAATTAATAATACTCTTCGAGAAGTATGGTGTAAATTACTTAGATTTAAATGTTAACTTTAAAAATATATCGACAAATGCTCAATATAGAAAAGGCTTAAATAAATGTTTTCAAAATTGAAATGTCTAACCAATGGGAATCTCTCAATTAGTTAGCTCAAATATATGAAATTAAATCTAAGCATATACTTTTCAAATTCAAATATATATTCCCATTTCTGGTATAATTTGAAGACACGCGAACACGTTAAATTATAAATGAAATAAAAAAGAAAAGTAAATCAACATGTGTTGCAGTGTTTTGAAAGACAAGATGGTGATATTATTGATCCATCTTGATTTATAATATTTGCTCATACCCCTTTTTGACTTTCGATGTTGTCGCCAAATATTTAATTAAAAAATTTTATGTTTATAAAAGCAAACAATAATTATCATATGCTAAATAGAAATCAAGAATAGAAAATACCTTTCACGTCGAAGTTCTGCATTTCGTTTTCGAAACTGTTCCACTAACATTTGAAGCTCCTCTGCATGCTGTTCATGGATTGAAGACAGACGCTGAGTAAAATCAGCCACTAAAAATAAAGAATTTAAAAATAATAAACTACTAAGTACAATCAGTATTTATAATATATATACTTGAACACAACATGCACAATATAGCATACATAATATATGTATCAGTACATAAAATAATTTAAGTGTTTTAATAACGTCATAAAAGCGTTCTTTTTTAAAAGTGAGAGAAATAGAAACATCTAATAATAAGGGTTAATGTTAATAAAGTTTATGTAACTAATAAAATCTTAATATATTTATATATATATATATAATATATATATATATACATAATATATATACATAATATATATATATATATATATATATATATATATATATAAAATAAATATAAATATATATATATATATATATTTATATATATGTGTGTGTGTATATATATATATATTTATATATATATGTGTGTGTGTATATATATGTATATAAAATAAATAAATAAATAAATATATATATATATATATATATATATATATATATATATATATATATATATATATATATATATATATATATATATATATATATATATATATATATATATATATATATATATATATATATACTTTATTTAATTTGTGCAGTACACCTAAGCAATTTAAATTTAATAATTGTTGTCTTTGCCCATAGATGTACTAAAAAATGAGTTCTTGAATATTTAAGAAGGTGATTTTGCCATGAAAAGTACATAATAAAACACATACTTCTTTGTTTATTTTGAAAAATTACAAGAATTTCCGATGAAGGCATTTTTAGGCAAAAGTAATATTTCAAATGCCTTATAGTGTCTCAATTATTACATATCAGATGGCTTGTTCATTTTTAGGCAAAAGTGATAAGGAATTAGATATTTTTTCTATAAATATTTTTATTTTATAATGGCCAAACTTACATTATATCTTTTTCTAACCTTAAATTTGTTAAAAATTTTTGTAGAAAATTTAACTGCTAAGATTTCGTTAAAATTAATCATTTCTGTACTTGCTTTAATACTTCCTTAAATACTAATCTATAATTATAGAATACTATCCATTAAAAATAAAAAGTACTGGTTTTTAAAACGTGAATATATTCAAATATTGATAAATTATATTTATTATATTTTAAATAAATAAATAGGCACAGGTGCCGTATAATCCATAATTCCAATTTCTGAATTTTTTGGCGATGAAGAAATATTGCCAAGATCACGTATCGTGACGTACGTGATGACGTAAGTACTAGGGTTATCACAATATAATTTTCTGCATAATTCTTATAGGTCTCCATATATATGACGTTACAAAAAAGAGGTGGCCGTATACATAAGAAAATCCGCCAAAACTTCGCCAATAAATCTATAGAATAAAAGAAAAATATATGATTAAAAATAAAATTGAAATTCTTTACTTTCTTTAGAGTAAAAATGTTTTTTCAATCGAATGAATGTTTAGACTAATCATATTGTTTAAATGTAATTAAAATCCATACAAGGAGATCCTCATATTGACAGACTTCTTGTGTTAAATAAGGGCTTTCTTCTAAAGCGAATTAGTTACTTAAATTTGACAAGAAATACGAAGAGAATAATTTTTCTAAGAACATTCGCTTTCCATTTACAGAATATTATTTTGACAACCAAAAATTATTCAGAAAAGATTGATTTTAAATAACCCCATCTATAATTTTTCAGATAGAATTTTTTACATTTTTATTTCATGCATATTAAAAACATCAAGAATTAATCAATAATACATTCTTTTAAGTATCATTTTTTATCCAAAAGTGTTTATGAGATTTAGACTGATTTCGTGCATATTTGTTTTCATAAGTTTCATGCATATTTTGTCTTTAAAAGTTTTTCCTTATTCTTTGTGAATTCTTAGAAAAAGCGCATATCATTCATTCACATTAAGTTTTTTTATATTCCGATTACGTCTGTATAGTTTTTAGTTGTTTGAATAATTTTTCGAAAGAAAGATGGTCTTTTAACGATAATGAATGATTCAAAAGGTTTTCATTTCATTCTATAAATAGTGGAGGATTAATTTTTCTATCAGATTTGTATAGTTTAATACATGTAGTATCTCATAGTGGTAAACATTATATAGAAAATATTGCACAAAATGCTTCGACTGCAAATTTTAAAACTTAATAAATTCACATTTCTGTAGTCATAGTGTTTGAAAATTACATTCTTAAGATCATTTAAAACATGATTCAGTATATAATTTTCAAAAGCCTATTTAATATTATGCTTTCAAATACAGAATGTGATGTACTTATATTAATGATATCAACGCGTAGATTAATTTAAGTGTAGTTAAAGCTTATAATTTTAGAATTATAAGATATATGAAATTAGTAAATTAATCTTGACTCTTAAAAGACGCTTTTATGATAAATATATTTAAGAAATTTATTTACAACATCAAAATATTATCAAATTAAAAGATACGATTCTTTTATTTTAATCACGAAATTCTTCACGTAAATCAAACTCATGTTTAATCGCCTTTTAACCTAATTCTATTTATTATTAATTAATTTAATTTAGTTTTATAATTTGAATCAAAGAACATTATAAGTAAAAATTATTTGAAATTCTTGCTCTTTAGATTTTTTAATGTTTTTTTTTCGGAATTGCATTTTGAAAAATGTTATACTCCTTTGTGATACATTTGTAGAGTTTAATATTAAAAAAATGAAGGGAAAATGACTGTTAAAGTACTTTAAATAATCAATAATTAAAGATAGAGAGAGAGAGGGAGAGAGAGAGAGATGGGGGGAGAGAGAGAGAGGGAGAGAGAGAGAGGGAGAGAGAGAGGGGGAGAGAGAGAGGGAGAGAGAGAGGGGGGGAGAGAGAGAGGGAGAGAGAGGGGGGGAGAGAGAGAGAGAGAGAGAGAGAGAGAGAGAGGGAGAGAGAGAGAGGGAGAGAGAGAGATTTAATTAAACTAACTTGAATTCAAAAATAGCTTTTTGTTAAAAAAAAAGATCTATTTAAAATCTCCTACAGAAATAATTAAATTTAAAAAGACATTAAAAATGATAATTACTGATTTTAAAATATTTTAACCTGCAGTAACAGTACTGCTTTTGAGAATGTAGTAGAATTAATAACTCAAATAAAATTTATGATGGAATTCAATAAAGAGAAGAAAATGTATATATACTCTACATGATTATAAAATATTATAACTATACAAAACTGTTATTAATTATAGTTGAATAAGATAAAAATCTTAAATTAAGTCAGTTGGATAAATTCCTTACTTTTACCATTTAAGTTGGCTGCTAAATTTGAAGAAAATAGTCTGAAAAATAGACTTAGGGAAGTTTTAAGTCAAAGAAGACCCTTACTACAAATATGAAGGAAAATTTCCTTCTTCCTTTCTGTCGGAATTATAGAGAAGACGGCCAGTTATATTGCTCAATTTTACTTAAATTATCTTTATTAAAATTATACATAAAACTAGTGTTTTTATTATAATTATCAAAATCAATTACAGAATAAACAGTAAGTTAAAATACAACTTATCACATTAAACTTGTTTTGAAATCTGAAATTTCTACCGAAAAATACGCTTACTGAATCTTTTACATTTATGAAAAAACAGATATATTAATTTAATTATCTCACTTTATTATTTTTATTTTACAGATACAGATATAGTTATTCACAGTTATAACTACACAGTAAAATATGGCATTATTTCGATGACTTTAAATTATGCAAAATAATATGAATAGATTGAAAGGTAAAAAATGTCCTTTTTACTTTTTATTCCCTTTTAAAAAGATCTTTTTGTAAATATGCATTTACAGTATTCAGAGAAAAGCTGATATAGAAAATAAATTTCATCGGAATTTTTATTAAGGATTCTATGAATAGTTAATTTATTTTATTTTTGACTAGGTCATTTATATATCAAAGGGAGTATTATTATTTAAGCGAAATATTGTATTAATTTCGATATGAATTCTGAAGTATTTTGAACTTATCACACAAACAAAAATTTTTTTGCAATATTTAATTAAGTTAATCGATAAATTTCATTTTCTTCCACAACAAAACTTTCCTTGTGAGAAAATGCTTAATGAGAGTCAATTGCTTTACAAGGAAAGTTTACGGAACATTATTTGGGACATAAGAGGTACATCGATAAATCACTCAAGTAAACTTTTTTTGCAAAAAATGACTCGTGGTTTAAAAAATTGCTTTTAAATTTTAATTTGTAAATTGTAATGCAAATATTCCTCATTACGTCATATAAAATATGATAGAGCCGCTTAGATCATTCAAAAATAATCTATAAAAGATATATCAGTTTTAAAACTTAAGACTTTAATTTAGTCTAACATGCTGTTTATCAAGATCGTAATATTAGGAGTTATTATTAATATGTATTCAAATTTATAATACAATTTTAATAATAAAATCATTTCAAACATAAAAAGTTTTTGTGTTTGAAAACAAGGGCAATAAAAAGAAAATGTTACCATAATTATCTTAGCAATATTAAAATCTCTAATAATTGGTTGAAAGTTGTAAAATTTTAATAAAATAAGAAAAATATTTATATTGATGAGAATTTAAATATGATTTCAATGACATTGATCTCATTAAATACGATTTTAAAATCTTTTGTAGCTTTAAATGGAAAGTTTAATCAGCATTTTAATTTTTAGTAAAATTATTATAAAAAACCCTTTTTCTAAAGATGAAGATCTTTCTATAAGGATATATTTACTTCATACAGATTTACTTCATATTTTTCAAGTTCACAGTTCCCTATTTCTACAAATTAAAATTAAGTAAAAATTATCTTAAAATTGTTTATTATTAAAATTGTTTAACTGCTCTATTTAATTCATCATAAAAACATACAGAAGAATGCAAATGTTTTCTTCGCTTAATAACGGAACTGAATTGCGTGTTTAGAGATAGAATACCTTAGTCCTAAAAGTAGGAATTTTTGAAGGTGAAAATCACGCCAAGATTTGGACATTTCCGCCTCTTCTATGGCGATTAACTCTGCACGCGAATTCGCATTAATATCTGCGATAAATCATTAAGAAAATAAAAACGAAAAATGTGTTTCAAACTCGATATAAGTTCAAGACTAAAAATGATGTATTCTATTTTATTCTTAAAGAAAACATTTTCAGTAATCAAAATCGAAAAATCCATCTTTTTAAATTTTAAATCTTTCTCTTGGAAAAACATTAATCGATTTCATTTTTATATTAGAGTCAAGGAAATACGAAACACAATTTTTTTATTGAAAGAGTTGAGAATCTTATGAAAGTAATACGAGAAAAACGAAATCAAAGAGACTCACTATCTATATATCAAAATAATGCAATAAAAAGAGTTTTATATGCTTTTCTTATTTCATAAAAAACTGTCTTCTATAAGATAAAATACAGTTTAAACTCTAAGGGTTTCTATTTTATTCTATTCATAATATCAGTAATATTATATTTGAAATTTATGTCTAATGGAATGCAGTTTAGCCTATAGGCGTTTAAATTAATTTTGAATCATCTGTTGCTGATTTAAATTTGGTATGTATTGCTATTGTCATAATTTTATGGTAATAGTATGCAATATATCAATTAACATTCAACAATGTTCATGATAATATTGGGTTGTTCGGAAAGTAATTTAGTTTTTCCTACATGGATCAGATTTTGGCTAGTAAAAACCAATCAGTTTATGACTGGAATCGTGCTACTACCAGAAAGATGGTAAAAGCTATTGGACTAGAATAGACAATGTGCAATGCAATGCAATATTTATTTGCTGCACGTTTTTCATTTTTATGAAAAACGAAATGACTTTCCGAACAACCCAATAAAATAATGCATTATAAAAAAAATTGAGAAAATATGGAACTTGCTTTAAAGTTAAGTTATTAATAGAGTTTTGGCTAATGGACACGAATTTATTTTGTATGAGTATTGCCATAGTTCTGTTATATTTCATGATAAAATAAACTTATATTGATTGGTAAGTATTAAGAATTATGTTAATTTTTAGAGTTTCACAAATGTGTTGATGAAATCTTTTTTAGGAAGAAAATTGGGTGCTTTATTGTAAAAGTTTGAGTAATCAATGAGAACTATCGTGAGATTGGTATTATATTTATTTTGATATTATACAGTTATTTTTCAGCACAGATGCCGTATAATCCAGGATGCCAAATTCTGAACTTTTTTGGAGTCGAGGAAATGTTGCCAAAATGACGTATGACGTAAATACTAGTAAATAAACATTAATAATTTAACTGTACTATTGTATGTGTTTGTATTTTTCTTTTCTCACATTTTATATATTGTAAAGCACCATAAAATGCCCTAGAGGTGATTTTTGGGACTAAAATTTTTTTCACGGAATCCTTTTCTCTGTATCTTGATTAGTCTAAACACCAAGTTTGGTGCTATATCGGCTAGTAGATCACGCTACAGGACGCTCCAAACACTCTCACTTTAAAAAAGTTCACCCTGTACATAAGAAATATCGCCAAAGAAATTACTAACTTAGAATTTGGCATCCTGGGTTATAAAGCATCTGAGTCATTTTTTTCTTCTGCCTCATAATTGTTATGTCTTAAAATACAAAATCAGAGAGAAAAAATTTTGCTATTAGATTTGACGCAACTTATAACAGTCTTAGGTTGTCTACTAAGCGGTACGCTATTATTTAGCAATAAGGTGTTTTAAAAAATCTACTTTGTAATTGCTTTTCAAAGAAGATTTCTCATAAACATTGAGTCATATTTAAGTGTCGAAAGGGAGGAAACCCTGAAAACTCACAAACACATACACTAACAAATGCGCATTTATTCCTTGAGGTATTCAAATCCTTTACTATTACAAAACGTCAATATTCCATTATATGTTTATCTCACAAAATTTGATGCTGTTATTAAACAGACTATCCGTAAGACGAAATCTCTTATTGAATGAAATATAATTAAAACTTATTACTAAAATAATTAATACGAAATTACTAAATATTTTATTCCAGTTATTTTTGATTGTTTAAAGATTTAGATTGCTTATTTTATATATAACATATTTCTTAAGAAATGTATAATTAATGGATGCTATTATTATTATTTGTTAAAAATACTGTTAATAAATTATCAAAATATATCATAAAAATATTATTTTTAACTATATATACATACAAATACAGCAAAATTTAATTTGCATATAAATAATCAGAAGTAATGATCTACATAAACATAAATTACTGTTTCATTCGTGAATTATGTTACATTGCTCATTTTTTATATTATAATTTTCTAAATTCGTGGATTCTTAGGTATTTGTTGATGAAATTTATTATTAAGAAAGTATTTAGGATATATTTAATAAATTAGACAATCATTAATTAAAGCAAAATGTACATTATTTGGAAACTTACTTTTATGATTAGGTGTTAATAAATTTCAGCTAATAAAGTAAATCAAAAAATTTAGAGTAAAACAAAACATTGAAGAAATTTTTAGAATGTTTAAAGATAGTTCTTTTATATCCTGCTTTTACTACAAACTGCTGTATTTCCTTAACTTTTTCTACCTTAAGTAGGTAAATAGATTCATTTTGCTTCTAATATTATTACTTTTGTAATTTACACATATTAATTATTTTGAAATATTTTAGAATTTGAAATAATGCAATAGAAAATTTTCATGCATTATTATTTTTTTATTACATTTAAATGTGGGTTAAAACAATCGAAATAATGCTTTTTCTCTTTTTATTATTAATACAGTTTCTCTTTTATTTACTATTATGTTTTATTATTTTAGTAAATAATAAAACATTAGTAATAGTTAAGTTATTCTCTCAATTTTCACATGATAAATTCTACTACACATTAATCGTTTTTATTAATTAATATGTATTAATTATTAGTGCCATAAAATGTTAATAAATAAATTTCAACTATCAATGGTATAAAAACAAAGAAATCATTTTGAATGATTTCAGCTTATTATAATATTTAACCTTACTAATTACAAATTAAAGGTTGACAAATAAAATAATGTATAATGTTTTGAGATTTCAAATATAGTTTTAATTTTTTTATAGAATGCGATATTAGTACCTAAAATCCCACAAATCTTGACTACGTTTTATATCTTGAGGCAAACTTTTCATAACTAAAGTTCTTGTAAGGAATACATTGCATGATATTAAATGTACATTGAAATACAAATATGGACTTAATATATCCAGAGTTTTTTTATTGCTTTTTGACTAGGTGTCTCGATAGTAAATGTCAGCTTCAAATTCGCTCGAAAAATACCTTTTAAAATATCTTTCATGCCTAGTTTCAAACACGAAGTTGTGGATCAATAGACAAAGCACGCAAGAATATTCAAACATGTTCCTAGAAGAGCTTAAGAGTAAATAGGCAGAAAGCTTTGATTCAAAGCAAGAAATATAGCTTAATGTTTTGAATCAATTTCAGATTTCAGAGTGTGGAGAAATATATTAAAAAAAAGTAGCCCCATTTTTGTACTGATGTGTCAATGGATAAAGATATTTTTAAGCAAAAAGCAATATCGGAAAATATTTTACCAAGTTCATTAATCATTTCTTTTAATAATTAATGAAATTGTACTCACTATTAATTTGTTTCAAAAAAGAAAATATATGTAGATTACTTTAATGGTCTTAAAAGATATATCTTAAGATTACTTCAATGGTCTTAAAATTAAGCTAATTATTTGCTTTAACTGAAATCGATAAATCATTTTAACAGTCGTTGTTGTTACTAATGACACTTAGACAAGCCAAGCTCGCTATGCCTCGGCTATGCGAATTTAAGTCAATAGGGGGCATCTTTTATTTAATCAGAGCACCATGAAGATGAAAGTACGACTTTTGCTCTTTAAATCCTCCGATAGATGGCAGCACCAGAGGATCTACTTTCTCATTTTTGGCATTGATATGAAAGGGATGTAAATTTCTGCAGACCATTGCACCCATGGTAACTGCTCAACGACCGACTACAGGACTTTCGATTCCACAGATTTAATGAGCACGTATATCGCATGTACTCGGTGGGTCTTTGGCGGCATTAGAAATCGAACCCCACCTAACCACTAGGCTACCATGGCCGTATTTTTAACAGTACATGTCTTAATAATTAACAAAATATAATTTAAACTGTTATTTATGCTTGTATCTTAAGAAAAGAAATAACGCCGTTAATTCTAATATTCTAAAGTCTAGTAAATGGCTTACAAAAACAAGTTATAAACCTTATAAAATAAAAATAGATTAACTGAGTACATTTTAGAAACTCATACTTTGGTGGATATACATATTTTACTAAATAATTTCACTAATACAAAAGAATTTTGTAAATATATTAGATTTAATGCAAGAACTGGAATAATTAAAACATAAACATTTTCTCTACCTTGCTAAATAACAGATTAACAACATTTTGTTATTTCTTTTTTTGAAGATGTTTTATTTGAGTATCTAGAAAACTATTTTTGATGAAAAATCATACTTTACCTTCAATGGATATCAATTTTCATAAACAACAAAAAATTTGATTTACTTTTCCTTTAAATTCCTAAATTTAAACGATAATTGCTAATACGTGCTAATTAAAATCAGAACTATAGTAGCTTGGTAAACATAGCTACTACTATTGATATCCATTAATTTAATAAGAGACATACAATTGAATGCCCATTGAAATCAAGTAGTAAAACTAAATGTTCCTTTTTATATGAAAGGTTGTGGTAGTATACATTGATTCATGTATTTTCTCATCACTTGACAATTGTACAGCTGTTGCATTTTGGGACTTACATCCCAACAAATAAGTATCCAGAAGCGCAAGTAAAAAGACTAAATTATTGCCATATTAACGTATTAATTATAGGAGAACCTAAGAAAGGAAGCTATAGGTTATTTTGGGTTCGGTGCTTGGAGCAAAAAGCTTTAGTAAGTTGACTTTGCAAATCCGGTTAAGAAGATCTTAATATAATTGGTAATCTAAAAATTTATTCGAGAAAAGAGAAAAAGACAAAATGTGTATTCTCCCAAATTTGATAACATGCGTATTTTCTTTTAAGAAGTAACTTTAGAGTAGTTGTAATAAGTAAATGAAATAAATAAGATACTTTCTTATTTGATGATGTTACGTGTATGATTAGCCAATGCTTGATCGATAGGTAAGTCAGGCTCATACACAATTTACTTTCTCAGTTAATTTAACCCACAAGTATTATGGATGTTTGGCAAGGAAACTATCAAATGCAATGATAAGTTCTTTGAATTTGAATAGTATTAAGTATTGATAGGTGTATTGTAATCACATGCATTCTATATTGCCTCACAATTCTTTTTAGTGCAATTGCAGAGTACCACAAATAGAAATATTAGATAATACATGCATTTAAAAATAGTTAAAAAATCCTTATTAAAAATTATTACTGATTCTAAAAGTGAAACTAAAAATTCAAGTGAAAAATGTTTTGAGATAAACTTATACCTGTAAAATTAATAAGTATAGAAAAATTTACAGATAATCTCCTTTTTTATTCAAGTGTAAATTGAAAAGATTGAGTTCGTTACATCACTGAGCATTACATCATTGCACTAAAAGGTAAATTTTATCATATTTTAGATATTAAGGAAAAAATATTTATTAATGCAGATATAAAATTCTGTATTTAGTAAACTCAACAATTTTTTTACCATACATGTAAAATGTACAGGGATATACTTGGTAAATATGTAATAAACGTATAATAAATGAGTTTCGTAAGTGTGCATGTAAAGCAAAAATGAAACTATATGATATATTTATTTGATAATGTATTGGATATAAACGTGAAATAACATTTTCAATAGCCCAAATAATCGACTTAGTATAATAGTAATAATAATATGATATCATTTATAGATTGATGATAATATTAAAGTTATAGTAAAAATATTTAGGATAATAAATTTGATTAAATTAGAAATATGGCAAAAGTAATTTCATTAAAAGTAAATTATATCGTGATTACTATCTCTGTATGAAAGAATTCATACTTTGGAATATGATTTCCATAATTATCTAATTATTTTTAGCATAAAAACTTAATTATTTTACACAAAAATGGAAAAAGAGATGTAACATAAAAATGCTAAAATTATGAGATTCGATGCCGAAATTATCTTTAAAAATAATTTTATATCTTCTAAGTCTTTTCCGGTATAAGACTACTGAAGCTTAATGGTTCAAAATAACTCTTATAAAAGGAAATTAGTTGAGTAATTGCAAGTGGTTAAAGTTTTCAGAAATTTATTTGCTTATTCAATTTCTCTTTCTTATCAATTGAATCGGAACAAACATTATCGAGTAAAGTGTGATTGCGCTTGCGCACTTATGGATTGGAGAGACGAATTGTTAACTCACAATCTGTGTCGCCCTTGATCAATAACTGCTTTTAGCTTGGGGTAAATGAAGCACTTAAAGCCATCAACTGAGCATTTGCAGCAGATGTATCGGATATGCTTTTATCTTTCTTTATTGGACTAGAGATACTGCAAACTAATAGACGTTTTAATAACCTTCCTATTTGGCATATTTTGTCATATAGTTTGAGTTTAAATTATTTATTCAATATATTGAGATTTTGAAAAAAAAATTAAATGAGATAATCTATTGTAACCGTATTAATATTAAAAGATTCATTTTTTACTTTACTTAAAAAATTTCGGATATATAATTCAATTATCCCACTTAGAAGTTCCTCAACATAGTTAAAAAAATCTCTATTAGAAAATTTTCTTGATATAGAGATTAGAGATTCATGTATATAGTAAACGTTTTCTCAGATTAAAGGGAAAATGTTATAAGTTAACATTATATCGCTCTCTTTTTCACTCTCTACAGCCAAAATTTGTTCAAAAATCTGATGCAATCGGGAATATCGGTTCAAAAAAATTTAAGGTGATTTTGAATGTGTATTTTAAATTCTCGACAAAAATAAATTCATGAAATTTTGTATAGCCTAGTTACTACTCAAATACGAGTTTGGCAATATTGAGAAAGTTTTTTTTTTTTTTTTTTTTTTTTTTCTCTTGGCTTATTTGCATTATTTGCTTACTTTTTATGAACATGAGGATTTAAATTATTGAAAAGATGACACTTAAAGGATCATTTTGTATTTTTATAATCACTATAAAAATTCAGCCTCAAAGTTGGAATGGGCTCACCAAGTGTTGAACAAATGGCCAGAACACTTATGGATCAGCTAATAATTAAAAGGAAATTTAGAGTAAGAACCATTATTAAGAACGGAAATTCATTAACACCAAAATAGAATTGAAAGAGCACTAAATAACAATTGTGATGATTTTAGTGCCTCATTTTTTTTCTCATTATTACTTAGTGATTATATTATGAAGTTGGTAAGTCGATGAGCTGATAGAAGGGAAATTGTACTTCACTAAGTAATAAGATTTTTTCTCACGTAATACACATACGTGCTTATTTTTTCCTCATGTGCATTAAAAAATTGCTTGCTTGAATTTCAGCATTTAAATTTTTATCATGAAATACCGTAATCGTTGTTTTGTGTATGAGTATATGTAATTAATTAAAAAGAATTCATAAAAAAAGGAAGAAATTCAATTTACTGGTGAAATTTACTTTTTAAAATGATTGATAGTTAGAGAACTTTCTTCAAGCTTTAGTGCAAATGTGTTAGCACAGTTTATATTAAATATTTTAAAACCTATTTAGAAATATTTGTTATTGTAGTTTTATTCATTATATATAATATAGTCTCAAATTTACCAGCCCATGAATCCACGAGCCCATTAATCTTCAAAATATTATAATTAAGAGAGCTGTTAAAAAAGTATAGTTATCCAAAAGTGCACCGGTTAATATGTTGTAAGGAGAGACCTACACTGAGTAGCACATTAAAAATATTTAATATATAGATGAAGTGAAAAACAACTGTGCGTAAGTCTTAAGGTGTGTTTAATTTTATGTATAAATTCTTAAATTCGCATTGATCGAAAGACTTATCTAAATAATCTTATAATCATATTATGTGTCACACTGAAATAACACACACACATATATATATATATATATATATATATATATATATATATATATATATATATATATATATATATATATATATATATATATATATATATATATATATATATATATATATATATATATATATATATATATATATATATATATATATATATATTTTACTTTAGATTGAAGACATGTTATAACGAGTTCCTTAACCACATCATTCTTTCTTAAAATGCTTGTGAATTGTGAATAACATCTTATTTCTAGATCTATAAAACATCTTATGCAATTTTTTACTTAGACATAATATTCATTCCAAAGTGATAAGTTTTTTCCTGGAATTATAATTTTGTATTTATTTTAAAATATGACTCGAAAGTTACTTATATTTCCTGATTAAACCATGGGATATAATTGCGTTAATAAAATATACAGCGTTCAGTTGCATTTTACAAGTTCATAAGTCACATGTAAAGTTAAAATTAATTTAATAGTTTATTTGGATCATAGACTGATCAAATATATAAGTTTTGAATAATTTAGTATAATAGGATATAGGACTGAACAATAAATGAAATTTTTTATAGTTTGAACTACACTACTGGCCATTAAAATTGCTACACCAGGAAGAAATGTAGATATAACAAAATGATATTTATTGGACAAATATATTATACTAGAAATAACAAGTGATTAAATTTTCAAAAAATTTGGCTGGATAGATCGTGAGAAATCAGTACCCAGAACAACCACCTCTGGCAGTAATGACAGCAGTTATACGCCTGGGCATTGAGTCAAACTGAGATTGGATTGCATGTACAGGTACAGATGCCCATGCAGCTTCAACACGATGCCACAGTTCATCAACCATATTGACTGGCGTTTGGTGACGAGCCAGTCGCTCGGCAACCCTTGACCAGACGTTTCCTATTGGTGAAAGATCTGGAGAACGTGCTGGCCAGGGCAACAGCCGAACATGTTCCGTACCAAGGAAGGTCCGTACAATACCGGCAACATGCGGTCGGGCATTATCCTGCTGAAACGTAGGGTTTCGCCGGGCTCGAATAAAGGTTAGAGCCACGGGTCGTAACCACCAGAAATGTAACGTGCACTGCTCAAAGCACCGTCAATGCGAACAAGAGGTGACCGAGACGTGTTCCAATGGCACCCCATACCATCACGCCAGGTGATGGGCCAGTATGACGAGGACGAATGCACGCTGACAGTGTGCGTTCACCACAATGCCGCCAAACACGGATGCCACCATCATGATGTTGTACACAGAACCTGGATTCATCTGAAAAGATGACGTCTCGCCATTCGTGCACCCAGGTTCGTCGTTGATCACACTATTGAAGACGCTCTTGTCTATGACGCAGCGTCAAGGGAAGTTGCAGCCATGGTCTCCGAGCTGAGTGTCCATGCTGCCGCAAATGTCGTCGAACTGTTCGTGCAGACACTTGTTGTCTTCCAAACGACGCCGTTTCTTGACTCACGGCTCGTGACGTGGTTGCACGATCCATTACGGCCATTTGGATAATATGCCTGTCTTCTCGGCTGCTAATGATAGGTGGCCGTTGAGATCCCGCATGGCGTTCCGTATTACCGTCCTGAATCCATCGATTCCATATTCTGCTAACAGTCATTGGATCTCGACCGACGCGAGCAGCAATACTGCGATAATATAAACCGCAATCCCGGTACGCTACAATTCGAACTTTATCAAAGTCAGAAACGTGCTGGTACGCATTTCTCCTTCTTACACGAGGCATCACAACAACCTTTCACCAGGCAACAACGTTCAAATGCAATTTGTGTATGAGGAACGGCTGAACAATTTCCTCATTTAAACACAATTTAGGTGTCGCTACTGGCGCCTGCTTTGTCTGAATGCGCTGAAAAGCTAATCATTTGCATATCACAGCACCGTCTTCCTTTCGTATAAATTTCACGTCTGTAGCATGTCGACTTCTTGTGGTGTAGCAATTTTAATAGCCAGTAGTGTAGATTACGCGTTAAGAGAAAATTCTAGTTATCATAAAAATATGCTTAAGAGATACAGAATTAAATGAATATTTAATACAATTAGCCAATAATTTTAACATATCATTTACAAGAAATACTTTTTTTAACAAAAAGTCATGTAAAAATTTAGTTTATTGCAAAATGTATTAGCGATTCAATGTTACCTATCTCTCTATATAATGTTTTTAAGTAATTTTTCCTATGTTTATATCTTCAGTGTTCTCTGTAAATAAAATTCGTTTAATCCTGCAAATAACTAACTAAAAATTTTCATTTTCAAAATTAAAACAAATCAAAGGAATCATGTTTCTTAGTAGAATGTTAGAATTATACATTAAAATAAATTTTAAGAATTTAGAAAAATATAAGTGCAAAAGTAAAAAATAATAATATATAATGAGAAAAAAAATAATTTACAGTTAAAATCCATTTACAGGAGTTTGCCTTGCGTATTTTATAAGAAATTTTTAAGGACACAAGTTTAAGAGAAAAGAAAAAGTTGCTTTTTTCCTTTCAAAAATTAAATTTAATATTAGCAATAAATCGTATAAATATCTTAGGTAAAATATTATAAAAACTTTAGCTCACACAGAATTTAATCGCTGAATTGAATCCACTAAATATAATTTTAGCTCTTTAAAAGTATGCTGCTGAAGCATCAAAATATTCAATAGCTAGACGGCAAAAAGTATTACATAGATCAAGAAACTATACGCATATCAAAACAGGCATAAAATATTTCAAAAGTTAAAAAAGGCAATATCTGATATAAAGAAGGCATCTAAAATCTGATTTGGAAATATGAGTTAATTGGAAGACCAAATTAAGAGAATAGAAAAATATATGATTGATTTTCAATATAAGGAGTAGAGAAGAGAAACGACAATTAATGAGCAATCAAGTAGTAAATGGTACAATTCTACAAATTCCCCTAAAAGCAAAATTTTCCTCCATTAAAAGAGTAAAATAAATAAATAAAATATAATAGTAGTTTCTCAAGAACTCTCTCTTAAGATGATTATAGACGAAACAAAATAAAGCAATTACAGTTTAGAAAAAAAAAAGTTGAAATACAATCAGACATGTTTGTAGATAAAGAAAATAATGATATTTCTGAGAAAGTAGATAAAATTTACCACAAAATGGGTTCAAATTCCTCATTATATTGCAGAAATATCATCATTAAAATGTAAAAACTTATAAGACTGAAGGTTCAGACTTAAGGATTGATTTTATTTACACCGAAGAACACGTATACGATTTATTGATTGGGACATAAAACACAGATATTGCAATTAATGTTTTTTTTTTAAATATTTTTTATAATAAGAAACAAGTCATTAAACAGACCACATCCAGTAATATTAATTAAATTTTTCTGTAAAATAATTGCTAAAATTTTCAGAAAATGGATAGTTAAAATTATTTGTGGTTGAAAGATAGTTCATAATTAGTAATTTTTAATTTTTTATACTCGTATATAGGATTTCAAATCTTTCAGTTATTGACAAAACTGAAATTTTATTAAAAATGTTTCAGATTTCTAAAATTAATAATACGTAAAAAGAATTGTAAATACTAACATTCACATTTGTTTATATGTATTTAATGTTTTCTTACTTTCCTGCATTTGTACTTTTATCATATACTTTTGATTCTACTTATATTAACAGTATCTCTCTAAATGAAATGTTAATTGGCTTCGTCACCCTAACATAAAGTGTGTTTATTAGTTTAAGTGAATCATTCAAAGATTTATAATAATTTTGGCCTAATTATGAAATAATAAATGCTTAATTAGATAAATATTTTGTAATTTGTAAGTTTATAATTTTTTTTGTTTCATGAAATCGTAACGTTTAAGAATAGAAATAAGGAAAAAACTGAAACAAATTCTAAGGCTTTCTTTGTTTGATTTAAAGAATACTTATTTTACAAGAAGCTGTGTTATGAAAGAAAAAATTTACATTTCGTCATTTTTGTTCTGAGAAAATATTTGAATATATACAATCAAATTAAGAATATCGTAGCGAAGAAAATGAAAGAAGAATAATTGTTATTTTTGCAATAAATAACAATTATTCAAACAATTCAATAGAGGAAATAATTTTACTTTCACCTAAAACCAAGAATTTCTGCATTTATTAAACAAAATGTATATTTTCAGGCAAAAAAACATTATAAAAAGCTGAAGTGTACCAATTTGTACAAAAATTTACTCATAAAACAAGTCTCTGAATCAATAATAGAAGTAATCTAAAGCTCCATTTCAAGCATCTGGCAGTAATAAAATTTCTTAGTACTACGAATATATTAATATTATGCAAGAAAATGTAAACATCACTTCAGAATAAAAAAAATTATGTTTGGAAGTCCTCGGTAACATAATATTTATAATAACAAATGGTTTGTTCTCAGATGTAAAGCAATTCAGTTTACGTAGACTATATGGTATGGTTTGAAGAGTACTTATATTTATTCAAAACCTGTTCAAGTAAGAGGATATATAATGGTTTGGGGTGTATTTGAGTTTTATAGATCTATACACATTACTTTAAACAGTTGTTTAAGCAAAAAATATGAAAATTCATGGAAGTTATTACTTTATCTTTTGCATGGTTTTCCTTGCGACAACAATATGAAGCACAATGCCAGATGTTATAACTGTACTTCTTCTTGGAGAAACTAAAAAATATCATTTTAATTAAATGGATTGCAGGATATCTTTTAGCTTTATTTTAAGCTTGAGTACTTCATGTTGGTTATGATAAATGTAAAAAACATAATTCGAGTGTTAGTTTAAAAACATTTATGATGAATTTGTGTGACTAAATTAATTTAGAATCTTTTCAAGATTGAATTAAATCATTAAAATTAATTGTTTTCTATTTTACACATAAGTATGGAGTAGTTGCTTTATGTTTGTTTTAATTCTGTTTTTTTCATTCGTTCACTAACTTTTAAAACAAGTTTTAATAGTTGAATATGAATTTCTCGCTTTATGAAAAATATAATTAAAATATATTATTAATTTATATAATATTTCTATGTGTCTTTCAAATTATTGTTTAATGAGTTTAATCAAGCAGTTGCTGATGATTATTAAATTGGTTAACACATTGTATAACATTGGCATTGATGCTACAACATTGCTTATACAAAAATAAATCTATGCATTTTCTTACTGATATTTTATTTAGATTTTTTTTATACAATTGTTATTAGATCTCACAAATACTTTAATAAACTTTATAAAATTCCATTCTAAATAACAAAACTGAAATCAAGAATAATTTTTAGAAAAAAAGTAATCTTCAAATTAAAAATCAAATGTAGTTTATTGAAAATTACGAGCATATTTTTTATCTATTTGCTTTAGCAAATGATATATCAAACAAAAAAGTAAATTATTAATAATTTTCATAAGTCACCATAGCAAACTAATTGATTTTGTAAGTTCAAATTAGCTTTCCGATACACAACTTATAAATTTAAATTAGTTTTTCAAGAAAAACACCATTACAACTCTTGAATATTTATTGGATCGATCAATTTTATTCAATCGGCGAGAAATTAGTATACCACAAACTTTAAATTCAGTAAAATGTATTTTGCTACAAAAACTAAAATTGCTGCAGTTATAATGTGTGCCTGTATATATTTCCAATATCATGGTCAATAATGAATGTTACATTCACATTCCTTTATTTCTATTCTACGCCATCTCAAAGAATTCAGAAACCACTTTGGAGACGAAACGGAATTTTAAACCTGTACGCTTTATTTCACTCTCTTAATAGTTCGAAAGATATCTCTAAAGGTTGAAAGCCAAAGAATTAATTTTTATTTCGTAGCTGAAGGCATCTGAGAAGGAAATTTTTTTTTCAGCAAGACAAAAGCTCTTTTATTCAGAGAGAATAAATCGATGAACCAGAAAAGTATTCACCGGAGGTGAGGCTGATATATATATGTATATATTGTGGTGCTATTCAACCTTAAATTTCCAAATTTAAATTCCAAGAGTTATTTTTTGGATCTTTTCAAATGGAATAGGTTTCTTTATTTAAGAATTCTTTGAACTCTTTTTTTCTGTAAATGAAGTTTCAATTTAAATATTTTATTTTAAAAATCATTTTGATTATAGTAGAGAGAGTGTTCAGATGATTTTATGATTCCGAACTTATTATTTTATGGTATGTTTTCTTTTGCTTCAATATTATTTGAACTTCTATTGTAAAGTCTTAATTAAAATAAGACTGAAATAGCGCAAATTGTGGGTACTACAAATAGTTATTTTAACCAAACTAATTGAAATTTGCAGTATTTATATTTATTAATAAAAGAAGTTATTACTAAAATTGATTTAAAAAAGTTGTGTTTACAAAAAATATAATAAAGGAAATTCTTAAAAATTCATAATTTTTTATTGTTATTCTCTATTTTTATTATTTATATAAAGTAGTTAGACTATTTATTAATCACATAAAAACTTTCTCTTCGATAAAAGTGAGGATATTAAAGCATAGCAGTTATATTAACTGAATTTAGAGATAATACAGTAAAATAATGTATTATCGACTTAACTCATTTTAATGCATATTACAATCTCGCATTTACAATATGTGCATTCGTATTGTATTATTTGGTTTATATATGCGTATTTATATGTATACATTCAGGGATGAAAACAATGCATTTTTATAATCTTCATGTATAAACGAGTCTTATATTACCCATGTTTGCGTTTTAAATTAAAAGCGCTTTGAATATTTGGCACCTTACTTGTTTCTAACTTATAAAAAATGAAGTATTATCCTGAAAAGTTTCAAAATAATGAGCAAATGAGAATTTAATCAGATTGAATAATCTATTTTACATAGTTTATTTACAAAATTCTAACAATAATTTCAAAATGAATCAAGTAGTCCATAAATTAAAATTTGTTAAAAATTTTATGGATTTTCTAAGTTAAATGTTTTTCTATACTCTTTTGAAAGATAATGATTTCTCTTTTAATTTATTTATCATTATTTAAGCAAACAAGAGACAATTAATTCGCAAACTAAAAAGGATGTAAATTAATCAAGATCTTGCTGTATTACTGAAAAATATTAGTGGAGTACAAGGTTCACATAATTAAATTAAGCAACAACTTACAACGATAATTATACGAATATCTGAGGAACTAATTCTGAAAAAAATTAGAAACCGGAATATAATCGTTCTTTTGGATATTTGAACCATCTTCATATCCGAAAATTAAAATTCTTGCTTTCCGCGAATTTTTAGGTTTGTCTAAAAGATTTTAATCTTAATGATATAAAAAATGAAATTTGTAACATCTTAAATCCTTAAACTGTCCTCTATCATAAATTTTGTTAATCCGAATTATCTGCTCATATCAAGATATATCTTTCAGTGTGTATCGATTAATTAAAAGACTTCAATCGACTCTCCTTAAATAATGTTACTCAATTGGCTATAAGTCCTCTGCAAATATCTTCTTCAACTTGAGCTATAAGTATCTTGTATTGATCTCC
The DNA here is from genome assembly GCA_030067965.1 of Latrodectus elegans. Lineage (NCBI taxonomy): Eukaryota > Metazoa > Arthropoda > Arachnida > Araneae > Theridiidae > Latrodectus > Latrodectus elegans. The sequence goes on along the minus strand of CM057818.1, from coordinate 12,334,465 downwards.
AAAAGTGTCCGCCATAACCTACTTACAACGATAATTAGTGTTAAACAATGCCATAAATTAAAAAGTAGCAGAAAACGGTTGAAAAAAATGTTCGTATATAACAAAGTTCTCAATGAAAATAGAAGGAAGCGATTATAAATTCAAAATATGGAAATTTTGCAAAAACCTTTTTTTTTCGCCCTTAGGTGTGAAATTCAGTTTCTGAGCTTTTGCTTTAAGGTAAGATCAGTTGAAAATGTCTCGTGAACGTATTGCTGGAATACCTGGTTTGGCATATTATCGAAAGATTTAAATCCAGACAGATTCTGTGAAATGTAAAGGATGTTGTTGAAGTGTGATGCTGTTAAGCAGTCAGAGTGAATAATTTCAATTGTATTATTTCAAAGTTATTAAGTAAATTTAAAGAAATAACAACGGTTAAAAATCAACAATGAAATGTTTATGCATTTGGTGACACAACAAATTATTATTGATATGTCCTGTTACCAATTTATCAAGGTAGAATAAGAAAACACTAATCAACTGCAAAAACGGTTTCTTTTGGTGACAAAATGAGCGTTTCTGTAGTCAAAGAATCCAGTATAGTTTTCATCAAATAGTCAATATGCATATAGTTTAATATAATGTATTCCGTTGACTTAAAGAGAAAACTTAAACGGAAGAAAATAGGTAGGTAAATTTTGAAATTGGATGAAAAATGAATTTCTGTTTATTTATGAGTCTTTCATAAGTTTGGAATGGAACATTACACATGTTTGCTAAAAAAGAAGGGAGGGGGGAACACATGGAACGATTTCAAATTCTTTCTTGAACCATTTCGAACTAACATATTGTACATACAGATCTTCGCATTATATAGAAATATAGTTTGTTGATTCAAATTTAAGCAGGCGAGATATTACATCCAATATGCAATGAGGCAATTTCACAGAAATTCCCCATGCCAAATCATTAGAACTCAAAATTCTGAAGCAGTATATCCAGTCAAGCATCACAATTTCAAAACACGTGACACTTTAGGAAAACCTGTGGAGAACGTCCTTAGCAAAGTTGAATCGAATGTAATCAGAAGGTGTGTTTGTCAATTGTTGAGGATAATTGTTCGAAAATATATGAAACATGATTTAGCTTCCCAAAATAATAGAAATCTGTTATAACCCGTCTATACAAAATCATTTAACGGACTTTGTATTCAACTACAATTGATCAATTGATGGAACTGTAGTGCTGGCAAAGCTATTTGTGACATTTTGGAATGACACGATGGTTTTGGCACCTAAGTTGCCAGGTAATTTAAACTTATAAGTATAAATGGTTCTGTACGATGAAATAAGATGTGATATCGCTTACATGACTTCATAACATTTGTCTTTCTAAATAGGCAAATCACATGTAAAGAATATTGGGGAGTAAATTTACAGATAGTTTTACTCTATTTAAATCTTTCAAGTTTCTGAAATGCACCATCCATTTTAAACCTCCACTATTTATATTTAAAAGGGGTTCTCTACATCAATATACTAGCTCTTCTACTTATAATATTTCTTGTATTTAGACACGATTTAATGAAAGTAACAATAAAAAGTATAAACTTTCACATAATATTATATTTTGCTTTTACATTTATCACATTCAAAACAAGGTAATGGCTAAGTTATCGTAATGCTTTTGATAAATGAATTATTTTTTTTCCATTAACTTTTATCGGCTATATTTGTAATAAGTATTCTTCGAAAATTAAAATAACCTATCAAAATATACTTTTACATAATATTTATGTTAAAAATTTGTTAGAAATAAAAAACTTTTTTTTGAGCAAAAAAAAATGAGAATGATAAGAGTTAAATTACTCACTGAAATAAGGAAATTTAAAAATATGATTTTTTTGTCACAATTTGCTTATATAAGTCCATTATTGTAAAAAATTAAAATAAGAAAATATTGAAAATTATGTATACCAATAAATAATAAAGTAAAGCAAATTATATTTTTATGCGAGCCTCCCTAAAATTAGAAAATCTAAAAACAGGTTAAATATGCATGGACTTGCTGCTTCATACTTTATATAATTTACATAAAATTTTTATTGGATTTTATATTTTCTTTTTTGAAAAATTATAGCTTATATAGGCAGATCAGTATGTAAAAGATTTCAAATTTAGCTCCAAATTTTGTGAATAAATAATATCTGACTGATTCTTTTCCTTTTGATTACAGCTTTACTGAAGTTTTTAAAAATTTTCTTACTTCCTTTTAATGCATTCCATTAAATATAGCAAGAACTGCTTGACATTGATTGATTACTATTAAGTACACTGTGCTTGTTCAACTGAAAAAATTTCTGTAACAGAATATTCAAGCACTCAATTTTGGTCTAACTCCAATTTTAAAGGTATTTATTTAAGAAACAAGAGCTTGAGAAAGTAACTCTTGGAATATAATGGACAGATTATCGTTTCACAACATAATCCATCAAAAACTTTAGTCTTCAATTAAAATATAAGATAAAGAAAATAGTGTTTTGTAAAGGAAGTTTTCACTTTCATTGAATTTTGAAACAGGAACAGTACTGTGGTTATAACAGGAAAATGTTGGGTTAATATTTGTTCTATAATTAACTCTTTAGTAATATTTGTTCGATTAATATTTATCATAATCTGAATATTAATGCATAAGAAATTCATACATTTTGAATGAATTAATTAATCATTTATTAGTAAATTTGAAATCTTTATGTACAGGGTGATTTTTTTTAAAGTGGCAGTGTTTGGAGCGCTCTGTAGCGCGATCTAATGGCCAAAATGACACCAAACGTGGTATTTAGATTAATCTGGGAAAAAGATTCTGCAAAAAATATTAGTTCTAAAAGACGCCGCTAGGGTATTTTGTGACGTTGATTTAGCTTACAATAATGAGAATTAGCGTAAAACACGGATTTCAAAGAACAATGCAAATGTTGTGCAATGACAGTGCCAGAAATAGGGGCTACAAAAGAAAATAATAGACAGCTCCGACAAATAATATCAGCTGAAGTAAATGAGCTTCAGTGGCCATCCTCTCACGCTACCTGAACGTACATTTATGTTGGTGGAGTATCAAATTTGTTTATTCTAAAGGAAAACATAACGGGATATTCCTCGTGATGTGTTGCGTATGGCTGTGGAAAATGTTGTGCACAGAATGCACGGTGATATTTCTGAGAACGCTGTTCACACTGAATGTGGTCTAATTCCTCTCCGAAAAAGTTAATGTAGTAAATAAACATTAATAAATTAACTGTGTGATTGTATGTGTTTGTATTTTTCTTTTCTTCCATTTTATACATTGTAAAGCACCACAAAATACCATAGCGGTGATATTTGGAACTAAAATTGTTTTACGGAATATGTTTTCTGTATTTTGATTACTCTAAATACTAAGTTTGGCGCCATTTAGGCTATTGGATCATGCTACTGGGCACTCCAAACATTGTCACTTTAAAAAGATCACCTTGTATGCTGCATAAATGTCCTTTGCATAGATTCTAGGGATATTAATTTGAATATTTTCAACAATTAAAAAATACTGTTTTTAAAGTCTACCCACATACATCGGATGACTCTTATATTACTTTTAGTTGTTGTTAGAAGTGTGGAACATCGTTTCTCTGTATAGATCCTTTTCTTTTCGACAGTTAAAACATGGAGTCTCAGTTGGTTAGGGTATCGTAATAACTATAGGAAGTTAGGGAGTTTGAATCCTGACTTAAATGAAGATCAATCCTGTTCTAACGGACACTAAGGAGCATTTAATTGGTCGTGGTCGCTATGTCTTTCAATGGATATGAAATCTCTGAGGAGGATTAAGTATTGGAGGGTTATCCGCTTAGTCTCGGCTTCTCAATTACAAATATTCTTACTCAGCTGCTTCCATCTAACTGGTAGAACCCAATTTTAAGATAGGCACCCGAAAATATGCTGGTGATACAACAACAATTCTGGCATTAAAACAGAATTTCGGTGCTGACTGGATAAATCATGATTTAAAGAGGATATATGCATGTAAATAAATGCATTTGAATGTAACTAAAACCAAACTACTTCATAAATATGTTCCCATATTGCAAAGAAATGTTATTTTACAAGAGTATTTAGCTCTGCTTAATGTTTTATACAGTGCCCGACACTGAAAAAGAAACACCAAGAAGGAATTCCCAGAAAATTATTCAAATTTCAGGGTAGACTCACTTTACTGAGTTATGCAAATCATATGAAATCCGCAGCTCTTCAGTGCAAGAGGAAATGGCAGAGAGGGCAATATTCGCACCGTTATTGCTGCTTAAAAATAATCTCTAAAAGTTTGTTCTTATCACAATAAACGCCTCTCATTGCAGATAATGCCAGGTTATCGTTGATGACATCAATTCCTGCAGACAGATAAGTTTACGAGATGCATGGTGATGGGACTGAGAAGGTCAGGCTGGTCTTGTATGGCAAATCACGGCTGACAGACACATGGACATGTCCACAGTGCACAGGCTGTTGCTAAGGTGTTTGATAAAAGAACTGTGGAACGTTTTCAGGGTACCTGAGCAGTTAGAGTGACGTCAGCATACGTGGAGCGATGTATCGGGAGGCAAAACACATCTACTGAAATTCTGCAGCATGTGCAAGACAGAAGGGGATCGAGTTTGTGAGGCTTAGTGCCAGAAGCTGAGGTTTCTGTAACTAATTTTCATACCTTGCAACTCGAAAGCTTTGAACTCGAGTCTACCTTCCAACAACCGCCACCTGCCTCGGTAAACGAACCACAGAACCATACCTTGATGAGGCGAGTAGTCTCGCCAGCACCCACTCACTTATTCTGGCATACATTCTCGTAGAAGATTTGTTATAAAATTCTTTTACGAACCGTCAAATCCTATATTATTTCTCTATATCCCAGCTCTCGACCGGACTATCGTCGGAAACACGCTGGTATTCCATCATTGGAATGTCATCCGACGCAATGGACATTATCCTTTTCAAGATAGACCAGTTGCGCCGGTCCAGGATGGTACTCAAGCTTGCGCTCTTGTACACCATCTTGCTCCTTTCATCCGAGGTCCTGGTACAAGTCAGCACGAAGTGGAGACAATCCCCCACCACATTGCACGAGCGACATAACTCGTTAATCGGATACCCTCGTTTATGAAGGTATTTCGGTACACGTCCGTGTCCTGTCGCTATTTGGGCAACGATAGCATTACCGAAAACTCTTTTATCAGAGACAGTTTCAAAGAATCTGTAGGTCTGTCTACCCACTTCTTCGCTCTCCCATGTCAGCTGCCATACACGCAGTGCTTCCTTATGCAGCACCTTGGTTAAGTGCGACCTTGGACGTGACAGTTCCAGCGTTGGCTCTGGTAGAATCGCAGCCTCTTTGGTCAGTACATCGGCTCTTTCGTTGCCGAAAGTGCCTACGTGTGCGCGCACGTAATGTAAGTGTACCTCTCTTCAACTAATGGCTTCCTGATATGAGTCCTTAACCTTATTAACCAAGATGTTTTGGTTATTCGGATCGGCCAGGGAGTAAAGGGAAGCAACGAATCACTGTATAAATGACAAGTGTTGTTGCCTAGGTGTACTTTGAGCCAGTCCCAGCGCCGATATTTCCGCCTGAAAGACAGAGTTCTCGTCACCGAGTCTAGCACCATATGTTTCAATCTCTTGCCCAAAGTACATGATGGTGAACCCTAAACCAATTTTACCATCAATGCCTGATCCGTCAGTAAAGATTTCAAGACCCTCACCAGTAGGCTTTTCGCTGTCGAAAGGCACACTGCAACGCTCCGCTGGGTGACATTTCAGAATGTTTACCCTCTGCTCAATATCATCTGGTCGCAGATTTACCTCGTGAAAGATATTTGGCCTGCGCTTCACCAATACTATCAGCTTTGCATACTCTATGCCTGCTTTTATATCTAGCGGTAGGACACCCGCCAGTACTTGTACAGCAGCCGTAGAAACTGTCCTGTAGCATCTTGTGAATGACATGAGTGCCGGTCTTTGAACACTCTGTAGGTGGCCACAGAAGGTCTTGCATTCCAATCTGTATCCCCGTGCCCCTACACCAAATAGAGCCTTTCTTTCGGTTCCACTCCGATATAGGCGTTTGAGTAATTCAGGCTCGCGCCCGAAGAGAACCCTTGCCGTTCGTTAGAGTGCCATTGTGGCATTCACAATATTTGAGAGTTGAATGTGAGTGCGCTATCGTACTTTACACCCAGGAATTTCAACTCCTGCACAGACTTTATGGAGGTTCCGTCCCACCGGAAGACTGGCGGTCTCTTAAGTTTCCGCTTTTTGGTGACCGTGGGGGCCACCATTTTGCTGGGATTGAATACCAGTTTCTACGTCTTTCCCCATTTGTTGAGTGCATTAAGGGCAACATCCGCATTTTTCTCGAGCTTTGCTCTTGATTCACCAGCTGCGACCAGCAGCATGCCATCAGCGAAGGCTAGAAGCCTCGTTTCATTCGGCATGTCCAGTCATAATGTGCTGTCTGCAACAACGTTCCAGAATAGTGGAGAATAGTGGTCCACTACATGACCCCTGCGGCACTCCTCTGCTGGATTCGAAAACCAAGTTTTCTCCCGAGCCTTTATATACTATCTTACGCTCTTCCAGGTAGGACTTCACCAGCAAGTATAGGTTTTGTGGGCATCGTGCTTGGCCAAGGAGGAACATTACTCCAGGTCTCCACACGCTATCAAAAGCACCCTGAACATCTAGCGAAATTAGGCTTACGTACTTTCCTGTCTCCTGAAAATACCTAATTGTGTCAGGAAGACACACGTGCGCCGTGTCGCACGAGCTACCCGGCTTGAAGCCATGTTGGGCAGGGTGAAGCGCCTACGACTTCACCAAATGGTGGTATAATCTTTGGGTTAGGAGTTTGTCCAGTACTTTGCCTAAGCTAGACAGTAGACAAATAGGCCTGCAGGATCGCGCCTCAGACGCGATCTTTCCTTGCTTCAAAAATAGGACCAACTTGGCATGTTTCAAAGATCTTGGGAAATGCTTTAGAAAGAGGCATTTGTTGAAGAGGAGTACAAACATTCCGGGATTACTCTCGAATATAGTTTGCACCACCTCGATCGGGATACTGTCGGGTCCCGGTGCCTTTTTCTTTGCCATAGATTTGACTACCGACCTGATCTCCACTTTAGTAAATGGCCGATCGTCGCATCCACTGCAACAGGAGTCCGCTATACTCCTCATGCTTTTTTGCTCTACACTCTCTTGGTCCGATTCATCCACAGGGAACAAACCAGCTACAATTGTTTTCACGGTTTCCTCTTAACTATTGCTCAGAGTCCCGTCAGGCAATTTGACACTACTCATTGGTGTGCTTTTGACAGCATTACCAATAGCTATTTTGTATGGCAGAGACCACACATTAGATCTCATTTGCTTTTGGCAGAATTTATCCCAGTTCGACTCTTTTTTCGAAAGTATAAGTCATTTATACTGGGCCGCAGATCTATTATACAGCGTTTTTCTGGCTCTGCGCTCATCGGAGTTGGAACATTTCTGAAACCGCCTCCTCAACGCTCGCGTTTTACTCCGTAGCGTTGTAAGCTCGTCATCCCACCAAGGATACTGCTTTCTAGCGGTCGTGCTAGAGCGAGGCCGAAGCCTTCTTTCGCAGATCCCCTGTAGCACCTGGGTAATGTTATTCACTACCTCATATAGGTCTTTGCCCTCTTTAGCTCGTAGGATCTTATCGTTGAGATCGGGTACTTTTTTATTGAAGTCTGCACCCAATCTCTGAAGCCAAAATTTCCCTAGTCTGTATTTACCAGTATTTTTGCTCTGCAAGAGCTTAGGTGCTAGCCTGAAGGAGATGTAGATGTAGCAAAATGCCATACTCTAAGCTGTTGGTCGTATCAACCATAATTGGTGCGGGAACGGATTCTCTCACATTCCCGTTTATATTGCGGACAGCGGAGATCAACCGCCTTATGACCGCAACCCAATTTCAATTTAAATTGCTTGTTGGCTCTTTCGCAGTTGGCACAACGTGTCTCCTTTTCCTGGCACTCCTCGAAGGAGTGCTCCCCTGCACATACCGTGCAGGTCTGTGCCTTCTCAGGGCACTTGGATTGCAGGTGGCCAAACCTACAACACTTAAAGCACCTCGTGGGCTCAAGGAATTCCTTGACCCTATGCTTTTGCCAGCCGCAGCTGACTTTGCCCTTCTTAATGAAGGCTTTAAACACTTCATGCGCCGTTTCCAGCACCCAGTGCTTATCCGAGCCCTCTCCTTTTAATTTAAAGACCACTTTCATGTGGCCTTCCGGGATCTCATTCTGCTCTCTAAGGCCCTCCAGGACCTCTTCCTCACCGTCCGCCCCCGGTAAGTTATTTATCATCACTCTAGGGAGTCTCCGTGCCGGCTCCCTAGCTTCTACTTTCTCCTTCAGCATTTCTTTAATTTTCTCGCACATTTTGTTGCGATCTTCTGCGTTTTTGAGTTCAATCGCCACGCCATTATTTTTCAGGGGTTTGAGCCCCTGTACGGCTATAGCCAGCTTCCTCGGGTCTATAGCCTTCTTTAGTTCAGTTTTTTTTACATCATCTGAGGTTAATTCACAACCCGGCTTCGGGTACACTAAAAGGGCATTCGTGGGTTCCCTCTTTTTCCCCTTACTCTTGGCAGCATCCGCATAGGACCTGATCGGGCCCTTTCCGGTGCTGCCTGTCTTAGCCGGTGTTTTGGCGACAGTGTCTCTCCTGTCTTCGTCTCTTAACTTTCCTTCTTTGCGCCTTTTTTCGATTTGTTCCTCTTACGAGAAACTTTGGTCCAAGTACTCTGGCGCTTGGACGCTTTTCTCCTCGATAGAGACCTTTTCAGGCTCTGTCAGACATTCAGCAGAAACCATTACTGGCTTCTCATTTTGGCTTCTTTTTGGTGCCACTTCCCCTCGTGCCGCAGCCAAGTGTTCAACCAATGCCTCAACGACACTGGTGTCAAATTTATAACGTCGGTATAGCTTAATAAGATCGCACTGAAAAGTGCGTTTTTTTGTATTTTTTGTGGTCTTTTTAGGACTCTTATTCATGATAATACTTAAATCATAAACAATTGTAACCATAAGAAAGAAAAGAATTTGAGCTTTGTTCGGCTCAGCTATCAAACTTAATTGGTTTCTTCCAGTTTGACCGCCAGGGCCGTCCCCGACACGGATCCGCCACCCTTTCCACGCTGCAGTCAAGGGTAACCCGCAAGGCTTCCAGTATGTAGTCCGCCCTACTCCAACATGCCGTGAATCACAGGCTTCCAAGAGATCGGACCAGCGTAGGGGCTCAATCCTACGGTCCCTCAATCCATCGGACTGCGTACACAATCAAATTCGGAAAGGGGAGGATTTCTCGAAGGCCTCTCACCTCCCTTTCACCTGCTCTTCTAACCGCATGGCATTGCGGGGTCATTTCTCATAAGCACGACCAAAAACAGTCGCGTCGTCACCGCGCAGCTACTTGTTTCCATGTCACGGCGGTCAGCAGAATTTCCTCTGACCAAGGGCAGGGCACTAACCCTGTTCTCCCAAGGCTGGTACTTTCCCACTTTGGTGTTTAAACCAGACCACACGCTCCACTTCCACTTTTGCATTGACAGTTGGACGCCTCCCTCAATCTTATGTTCCATTTTTGTGCGGTGTATTGACCCATGTCGCATTACACTAATACGCACCATTCACACATCAATTCCTTTATAAACACTACTTAAAAACAAGCACTCACACCGTCACTAAAGCGGGGGACTTCCGCAATAGATCTCACATTCATTGCCTTAAAGATTATTAGGAAATAAAGTTTGTCAGGACTACACACATTTGTTGCCACTTTCATACATTAATTTTATGTGTAAATACACATTCTTTGCCACAGTCCTTTTTGGCTACCTTTTAAAACCCGCATAACACGAATCTACAGGCCGGAAAAAGTAGTAAACTACAATTCCCTGTCATAGGACAGATTTTACATTCCTTATAAACTTAAAATATTTGCCATAACTATCTCTAAAAATTAGCCGAAAAGGTCCGTGTCTCTTTCCGTTATAAAATCCGCCATTTTGCGGAATAGTCAGAAAATAATACTTTTTAAGCATATTTGGTTTCCGGCCAGAAGATAATACAATGTTTGAGCCTCCCATTAAAAATGATAGAATTCCCATAAATCGCCGAAGAACTCGGCGGGAAGCTCTCAAAGTATATCCAAAGAGATCTCAGTGTGAGAGTGTAGCCAGCCCTCACACATGCTCCTCTCATCTTTTCTTCACGACCACACTGCCCTACCAAGCCACTGCCGGGGACCAGTGGCTTGGTCCTGTAATCTAGCATGTGCAAGACAGCTTGGATGCTCCCATATCGAGCAGAATCATTTTCCGTTGATTGGTTGCTAATGGCCTGTTCTTATAGCGTCCAATACAAAGACTGCCATTGACCCCACAACTTGGACGCCAATGTCTGAAATGGTGCCGGATTAGAGCGATATGTACGATGGAGTGGCACAGTATGGTCTTCTCAGATGAGTCACGCAACTGATTTTTCAGTGATAGTCGCCGCGTAGAAGTGTGGTGTTGACATGGAGATGAGCCCAATCCTGCAGCACGCCCCAACACGCGATAACGTGGCATCATGGTTTGGGGCGCTATTGCGTACGATATCAAGTCAACTTTAATTCGTATTCACGGCACTATGACAACCCATCGTTGCATGGATGATTCGTTGCAGCTGGTAACACTCAGCTACATTCACTTGGTGCCCTTTATCAGCAGGATAAAGCTGAGTACTCTCATCAACCAACATGCCCTTCAAGGTGCATAGCTACTTCCTGACCACTGTGCTTGTCAAATTTCTTGTCAGCAATAAAACGCATTTGGGATAGGATTAGATACCATTTACAGACCATGCCACTACCACCTTCAGAAGATGTAATTTAGCAAATGCTTGTCAGAGAATAGAGAGCCATTCCTCAGGACGCCATCCGTATTCTCATTGACTCTGTATCTAGACGTGTTGTTTCTTGAATCGTCATCCACTGTAATCGTACAATCCATTTACTTGACGCTGTTATCGCTCTGTATTATGCATATCATTTCGAAATATAGATCACTAATTGTTCGTTGCTGTCTCTCTCTCTCTGTTAGTCAATTTCATCACTTTCTGGAAACTCCTTCTTGGTGTTGCATTTTCAATGTCGGACAGTGCATTTGACGTGTATCAGTAACGATATTTACATCACAATATATTTACAAAATGAAATTAATTCAATGATTGGTGTTTGAATCTAAAACCATACATTTAAATAAAAATTATATAATGAATTAATAGGTATGAAATTAAAAATTATATAGCGAATATGTAAAACCGTGTAATTAAAGTAATATTTGCTTGTTACCGGCTCTCATCCATATATTACCATTAAGATCCATAATTTGTCCCACCATTTTGATGTTGTATAGATATGGATATTAATATGAATGAATTTGTTTAGGTTAATAAAATAAGTTTATCATCACGAATAACTTATTCATCAGCATATATTAATCTCTATGCTATATTTACAAAATTATTTTGATACTGCTTTATTTTAGTTAATAAATGAATATTTTTATTTATGTTTAACACTTGGTTGAAAATAATGGTTTATTAAAAAGTACTAGGACTGTATTCATCAATAGATGAATTTAAGTTTGGTTTAAAATTTTTCTCTTATTAATTTATATCGTAATGCAATAGCTTCTTTATATTGGAAAATGATTGATTATTTTTTAAAGTCTTAATTTATAGAGAAATATTCACGAAAAATGCTTTTGAAAATTTGAGAATTTTTCATCTTCTATTCTTTTAAAATATTCCTGAGATTATTACTTTGTAGTTATGTAAGAATTTGTATTTAGCAAATTAGATTAGAATAATTATTTATTAATTTTTAAATAACTTTATTTTGCTATATACATGCTATTATTTATAATTTTATTGTAGATATATGCATAACATTAATTAAAATTGTATTACATTTGATCGAGTAAAATATCACTATTTTCATACGTTTAACTAGATTTTCACATATAATAATTGTCAGTACCTCATTGTGTATAAAAACATTTTAAATTAGCTATAAAAACATTTTAAATTAGCTATAAAAATATTTTGCTTTTACATTTACAATTATTGTAAATAATAATTCTTTGCTATTCAGTGCATAAAATTGTTGGACAAATTTATAAATTGTTTCTAATTTTATCCATATTGTATACGGAAAATTAATCGAATATATTGGCATTTACTTAAAGTAAATAGTATATTCTCTAGTTCATATTCGCTTTTGGGACAATTCCCTGTTTCTGTATATAATTCTTGGTATTTATTATTTAATTATTATAATTTGTATTAATATACCATTTTTTATAATATATATAATAAAAGATTAATATAATATTTTAATATAAATATTTTGTATATAATATGCTGCAGTTATTAAACAAATAATATTTTTCTTTGTAAATGTAGTACATTATATAAATGTCCGATATATTATTATATATGTATTTTATGAATTTAATACAAGTATTTTATATTTTCGACTATTTTAAGCAATATTTCGTATTATGAAAATAATTCAATAAAGTATAATTTAACTGTTTAATTTTTAAATTGAATTTCTTACCATTTAATTTTTACTGTTAGCTTCAAATCTTATTTATCACATTCTAAAATATTTTGATTGTAACAGTTATTTTTGATATAGTTATTTTTTCCTTCCTATTGAATTATAACGAATTAATTATTTCAATTATTTATGCTTTATAATTAACATTTTCTACCTAAAATATTATTGATCATTTTAAAATTAACGTTGGTCACAAATTTATTCTCCATCAATTTATTTCATCTCAGTTAAATTTAAGTATATCATATATTTACAGTATAAGATTTGTTGTTTAGTTTTATTTGTTCACACTTCACAAATTGCATGGAGCTTTTGTATTTCACCACTAGGACCATCCAATTTTCTTTTGACCTATACGCAAATGTGTTTTCTTATTTAACGCCTGCTTTTTTTACTTTGTTTATTCCCTAGACAATTTACCAAACAAGAGGCAGCAAATAAGGAGTTCTCATTTTTTTCCATATTGGAAAGCTATCAGGCGATTTCCAGAAAGATAAAAGCAGCGAAACAATTCGCATTTACCTTTGCGACTTATGTTTCGAAATGAAGGTCCTGCCATTTCTTGCTTCCTTCTCAGTGTGTTCTAAACTTAAAAGTATATTTAAAGTGATCTTAGATTTTCTTTTTGAAAGTTAAGTATTCAAGCGTTTCATCTTAAAGCTTAGAGGGGGAGAAATATATTAGCCAAGTTACGCTTCACTGCAATTCTTGCTCCTTTTAAAGATGACTTTAGGGATATTTTAGAGTCCAGAAATAATATTACTTTACACTTAAATTGCTCCAAAGGCCTAGGGATTTTAGAAAATTCTTTCACTAGTATTTTTGTTAAACTGTTTTGCCTTTGATAGATATGAAAAAATTGTTAAGTATGAAAATATGATAAATTACGTAGTCAATTTTAAATAATTTAAACTTATGAATTTATTCATAGTTAATTTAGCGCTTAATAGAATTTAATGCTATAAATATATTTATCCCAAAACTTTTCATTATTTAATTCTTCAAGAAGCAAGCATAAATATGTATACATGAAATTTTATTAAATAATATATATTAGTGTTAACTTATCATCCTAAATATTTATGTGTAAAATTTTACTAAGCAATATGTTATATTATTTCTAATGAGTCTGTTTATTTTGGGAGAAATAAAATTGAATGAAAATATAATGCTAGAAAAAGGTACACGAAAAGGAATTTCATTTCATTTAAGTGTTAATGAGATTGTACTTGTACACTGATTAGAGCAAATTTCCTTTTTACAAATAGCATTTGAAAATACAGTTCCAATACTTTTTCCTCCTCTCATCGAAACATGGGAAGATTCCGAAACTATTAATTGTAGAAAAATGAAAACCAATTCAGTTAATGGTTAAAATGCTGTTATAAGACGAAAGAAAATTTCAATATCTGAATATGGATTCAATTCAAAATTTATATTTTACGAAGATATTTTGTTTTGTATTACATTGTAAATTTAGCATATTTGTTAGAATGTTGATGTATATACATAATACGAAACATTTAAAAGAATGGACACATTGATTTGTAGTTTAATAAATAGAATAAGTTTACTGATCAATAAATAAAATAATTGAAAGCAGTAATATTTACACCACAAAGGAAAGCTTAAGGGGTAACTATAAATTTCTTTAATAATATGCTGAAGCCTGTAAAATCCTAGAAGAACCCACACCCTTTTCGACAATATGAAAAAAAGCGCCAAGTCAGAGTGAATTTACAGAAATAGTTTGGTTTACCATATCTAGTGTATCGAAGAAGGGTTATCAAGATTGGCACAAGCCACAACTATCGCCAACCGAAATCATTCGCGCCAAGGATGGGGATTGTGCTAGTATCCATACGCTTAAGCCCTCGTATGACTTTCAAGATATAGAGTGAAAAAATCTTATTTTCTCATGTAAATGGAGCTTGTTTACGAGAGGATTATTTTTGATATTCTTCATTTAATTGTTTGTTAAGATAAGTCATACTATTTTGAACCTTGTCAATATTTATACAAACATCAAATGTCCAATGCAATCTGCATTTATGAATAAAAATGTTTGACATAGAAATGTCTATTCTACTATGTACATATTAATATTATTTAAGAAATATTAATATGTGCAAGAAATAAAATGACCTTTTTTAACTTATCTTTTTCCTTTGTTGACGCCTGAAATATTAATTAATGTCATAAATAGAACACAGTATTTGTACAATCTAAATTTTGTTGCAGTTAATACTAACGTCAGCTCTTTTTTGACAATATGAATATATCTCATAATTAAATGACTGTACATTCTAATCTTTTAATTTAAATCTTCTTCATTTACATTTTATAATAAGGTTGCATTAATCTGAAAAATTTTCTTTATGCTGTACATTTCACAAAATGTATTAAAAATTTTAGTTGTATAGTTTAAAATGAAATGATTACATACTCTGTCTTAAATATTAAAAGAACTGTTTGTTTTTAAAAATGGAAAATAGTTTTTGATTTAAAATTTTAGGAGAAATTTCACAATAACTTTAATGTCTCTTAGCTTACAAGAAAATGACGTGAATTTCAATAAGCATAAGTAAAATCACACTAAAATTTTTTAAATATTTTTAATTTTAATTTTGCAAGCAATAATTTGTATTGTTATATAATGTTCGTAGATAATATAAAGATTTATTATTTAACAATTTGATTAAATATTTAGATATAAAATTAACAGATGATGAAACAATAATGCATGCATCTGTGTGTGCCAATAAATTTGGATACATTAATATTTGAGCCAGACCACGTTTTTAAAAAATATTTTGCTATGGTAATAACAAAAAATATTTCTTTTTTTAAAAAATGTATACATTTTCAAAATAAGGTTAAATAAATTTCACACTTGATTAATTTAATTTTCTTAGAGATTTAGTATAAAATTGTGCTAAAATAGGATAGCATAAACACAATTCATTCATTTTAATAAGCGCTCTGAATAAATTACTTTTTCAGTTTTAAGTAGAATTTACGAAACAAAACATTTTTTATGAGTTGAAATTAATCTTATCCAGAAACAGAAATCTTACAGCTGCTACAATTCAAAAGAAAAATGCTTAAAATTATTTTCTTAAGGAAATCTTTTGCAGTAACAGATTTTTACGGTGCGTTTTTCTCCGAGAGAGAAACGTGATTTCTTTCGAAAACTAATATTATTTTAATATTTTGCAATCTTTTCACTTTTATAGCAAAGTTCCGCTGTTCATTTTTTTATGATTTTTAAACAGACTCTCTTATTTTGTAAAAATATAAAAAATTGTTTTTAAAAAACTTTCTGTTCTTTTTCAATCTTAATTAAATACTTTTAAGCACCATCATTTAAAAAATAAACTGAGAACAAAATATTTTTAGTGTTTGTAAACTAATTAATTTAGGCATGAATCTATTTTCAAGGCTATTTCAATGTAAAACTTTTCTAATTTTCTTTTTAAATTAAATTCTACTTCATTCGTTTCTTATATTTATTATTTTATTTAAAATTGGGTTTTCTACAAAAAGAAAGCGCATTTTCTATCTACATTATTTGGTTTTAAACTTTTTTTTAATACCAACTTGATAGTTTAATAATTCTTAAATACACATGAATTTAAAATTATTTGGAGTTCAAAGTTGCGTTTGACTGAAAAGTTTATATACGTTTGTTTTAAATTCGTAGTTGTTTAAATTTTTTTAATTAAATAGAACGTCAATAAACTAAAAATTCTAATATTTTTATGGTTTTAATTTAAAATGAAAAATTTCTTAAGTTACATTATATATTAATGATTATCTAACGATGGCGATTATGTATTTCTGAATACTAAGACATATATTCTATCCATAGTTTTATTTTTCAGTTTACTTCTTTAAAAGATTAAATTGATACTCAAAAAATTTTCTATTTTAAAGCAATTAACTCCGTTATAATTTTAATGAAAATTCTTAATAATATAAGATGCTTAAAAACGATTGTGAAGATTTATTTTATATTGTGAAGTCTTAGTTACATAATTTTTTAATTATCGAAATAATAAAATTAGTTAACTAATGCTTAAATGGAAAATGTTACTGATTAACACAACTTTATTAGTTGAAAATATAATTTATTTTCTTATAATATTCATTATTGTATAATATATTATAATATATCATTATTATTTGAAAATATTATTTAATAAAGTTCACTTATGGAACATAAGAGGAGAATTATTAAATGGAAATCTTAACTAGGCACTTTAATTTTACTTATAATCCATAAAGAAAAACATAAAATAATTTCAAAACTATTTATAATTAGAACGAATTACTAGATGGAAATCCTAACTAGGCACTTTAATTTTACTTTTATTGAACAAATTAAGGATAATTTCAAAATTATATACACATAATTTTGAGTTTTTTGTTTTAAATACGAAGAGTTTTTTGTTTTAAATAAGTATTAAATAGTTTAGAAGAAGGGAAAAAACTGTGTTTATTTTATAGTAAACTTTCCATTAATTTGAAATTTGTCTCAAGAAATTTATATAATATTTTGAGTACAAGTATAATGCTTTTTTCAGCACAGTGTTTGCAGTAATATATTTTAGACGCAATATATAAAATTCATAAAAAAGTTTTGTTTAAATACTCCTAAATATTAAAAATAGAAAAATTCAAATAGAATTTTCTTATTTTTAATATACGTGGTATTTTATTGCTATTGTAATTTGTATAGATATTTAAAAAAACGATAGAGAGTATCTAAAAGACAATTATTTTATTTTTTTTAAAATTAAAGTCCTTAAAAGTACTTCGTTTATCATGAATAGAACTCTTAGTAGGAAAAATACGGTGTTAATTTGTTCTTTTATAGAGTTTCTGCCGAAAAAGTTAAGTAGCTTTCTGCATTGCCCATAAAATTTTAGTTTTAATTTTCAGACATATGGAATGCAATAAAAGTATTCATTATATTCGAAAATAAGGAAATCATCACACAAATATACTTTCACACATTTCTGACGAAAAATTAGTAGCTAAAGAACATTTTTGTGACTACTTTTACTACAGAACAATATTAATAAAAGATAATCACAAAACGAAACAATAAAAGAAAAGGAAAAATTTTGAGTTTTATCATTATTAATTTTTTTTAACTATCACATGATTAAGTTTTAAAAAAATTTTCTAATTGGGTAATAAAAATAAATTTTGAGTCTATTTTTATTGCTACTACTTGAATGACTCACATTTGAAAGTATTTTTGATACTGTGTTAAAATTCAGTTTCTAAATTTGCAATGTCAGTTTTTTATATTCCATTTGGTGAATTTAATATTTATCGTTCCTAAGGGGATTTTTTAAAATATTTTCATAGAATAATATATCTAAATATTTTCTTGTTTTAATATTTACTTGAATTATTTATGTACACATTTTAAATTTTCTCTCACAAATTTGAAATAAATTTTACATGCTTACTTAAAATTTGCGAAAGAATAAAAATTGATGTGTAAATAAAAATAATTTACATTATTGTTTTAAAAAAGATGATATAAAGGAAATTTAAGAAATATTATCCAGGGAAAAAATATCGTTTAGGGCTATAATGATCAAACCATCAAAAGAGTCAACGAATGATAAAATGACTTTCTATAGCCATTTGTTGGATTCCGAAGTTGTGAGAATAGTGAAAAGAAAATGGCTAAAAGGACAACAATGCTATGAGGAATCCTTAGAAGAGTTTGAGAGCTATTTGACCCATCCATCTCGACCAGTTTTATACTTCTTGTCTTCCCGTTGCCCGCCCCCCGCTTAATCGAGGTGCATAGAAATTTCATCTGCTCTGTTTTTTTCTTTTTTCATTGCGGATGAATTCTTCCCGAGTCCCGCCAAATATTGATCATCCCGGTTTTGGGTTCCCGGGGAGAATTTTATGATTTGGTGCTTTTGGGGGGAAGTAAGTTGGTAACGAGGACAGAAGGGCGAATAAAAAGCTAGAGTTGTTCGTCTGCTTGCACCACTTGATGACATAAAGAAATATTTTGACCCTGAAGAGCTTTTGTGTCAGTTAATACTTCCGTAAGGGTAATAAATGAGTATAAGGTGCTTCGCTATAATCGTTAATATTGTACTTTTTCATGTGGAAATCCGAACTAGATTTTCGGAGGGCTGTTTATAAATATAGTCTACTTTATTCATATTAATAATAAATTTAGCGGTTTATTTTTAGTATATTCATATTACTATTAATTTTACCTATTATTTTGAACTAAACAATTTATTTTTAAGAGTATGAATTTAAGAATAAATATAGATAAATAAAAAATAAATTCAACCTCAAAATCAACATTTATCAACTAACAATTGCATATGAGTGTGTTGTTACCATACACAATCAATATAATATTCATCTGAATTTAGAAAGCAATGATTCAATCTATTATTCATTGTTATTATTCAATGTTCTATTGAAATGGTAGGATAATTGTAGTGAATACTTCATATTGTTTAAAATTGTATTTTCGTTATTATCGGAAACTGTCATTAAATGACTATAATTATCCAAATAATTTCAAAATTCTGATTCTTTAAAACTGAATTTAATCATTAATTTAAAATTGAAATTCTGTATTTTGAACTTGAATTTTATTCAATATTGTGAAGACCGTTTTATTTAAATTAATTTAGAAATTTATTATAATCTGTAATTTAAAAGTCTTAAAAAGTAAATCCGTATTAATAGTTGAAAAATATAAAAAAAAATTACGTTTATATTTCTCTCAATGAAATGATTATTAAAAATTATGAAAAAGTTACAGCACAGGTGCCTTTTGATACAGGATTCCACATTCTGAATTTCTTTGGCTATGGAGAAATGTAGCCAAGATGACGTGCGCTGTAACATAAATACTAGGGTTACCAAAATAGAATTTTCTGCATAACTCTCATAGGTCTAAATATGTATGACGTAATAAAAACGAGGTTGCCATATACATAAGAAAATCCTTAAAAAAATCACGAAACTCAGAATTTGTTATCCTGGTTTATATGGCATCTGTGCCAAAAGGTACTTATCTTATTGCTCTAACTAATGCTAAGCACATCATTTTAATGGATCATTTTTAATCATCATCATTATTTCAACTAAGTTGTTTTACTTAAATATTAACAACATAAATGAAAAGTGTAACAGAATAGTTTCATACAACTATTTTATGTAATCCTTTTATTAAAAAGAAATATCAAATAGTGAAACATATTACTTAATTAAATGAAAAACTGAGTGATTATGTAAGTTCATTATTTGATTATAATGCTATGCTGGGAATTACATAAATATGTTATTAAATGATGCAATAAAAGTATTTTATCAGAATTTTCTTTAAATGTTATCACCATTTCATCACCCAGATATAATCAATTGTAATGTTAGGGAAAAGAAATCTAACGATACAATCTGATTACAAAATTAATTATTGTCTATTCATGACAAATGATAACATGATTTAGGGTAGTTCTGAATAATTGTTTTTAAAAACACAGGTCACACACACAATTTAATATTGTCGACCGACGTATGCTTTAATAAAAACAAAATCTTCGAAAAATTGACGTTTATTTAATTTAAAAAAATGTATATCTTGTGTCTTATACATAACTAAATTACTAAACTTTGGAATTAGAAATAGTAGGTAGTGAATGCACTGATTTTTATTGGAACAAGTTTGAAGTAAAATTATTTTGTTTATAGCAAAAATCTTTAATGTGTAGTCGAAGTCTTCATTAAAAGATAATTATTTTTTTTATCTTATTAGAAATTATTTTTGAATATTTGAAATTTTAAGCATTATTTAATTTTTTTAATTGCATTTTTTGCATTGAACAATTACTTATTTACTTGTATTAGGTAAATAAGTAATTGTTCATTACTTATGTGTACCAAATGATAGACTTATAATGCGTATGGTATCTAAATTCGAGAAAGCATATTATAAAGTGCTTATCCCATTAATCAGAAATCTATTGTTTTTCCTCTACAAAAAATAAAATTAAATTGTTTTAGGATGTTTTGTTAGTTTTTTTTTATTTAAAAATATACCAAATCTTTCAAACTAATCTTCCAGTTACGAAACTGAAAGAAAATCTATATTTGTAATTGCTTTAGTCTAATAATAGCTTGGTAAATACATGTGTACTTTTTTCAGTATAAAAGAGGATTAAATTATAGGAATTAAAAAGGGATATTATTATTAATTAAGGAATTAGGAGAATATAAAAAGGAATTAGGAACACAAATGTTGTACACTTAATTATTTTGCGGATGACTAACAGTTTACAAAAATGTTTTGAATCACGTAATTTTAAAATTTCAAAAAGCTTTCGGAGTATGAAGAGATTTGACGTTTTACATATTATTGTGTGTGTGATAGAAGAAAATAATTTATTTCTTAGGAACTTAATATATACTTCTTAAAAACTCTCAGAAAATAAGAACACAGATTCGCAAATAATTACGAAAAATGCCAAATATAAATCTAATTTACTTATTTATTGAATCTCTAATTTATTTTCTCGATTAACTGATAGTTTGCTATTAGCAGAAATTGATATTTTCTGTATTTCGTATTCTTTTTACACGAGTTTTTTCAATAGATGTAGGAAATACTGTTGTTGATGAAACATGTACTACTTTGGCTCTTTTTCGACTTTTTTCTTTCTTATCCCTGAAATATTAGAAGAAAAGTGGAAAAAGTTGCGGTAGTTAATTTTAGTTCAGAAAACGTCAGCACTTGTGTAGTTTCTCGAAATCATGATAAATTACACGGTCATAGTTACCTTTTTGTTTACTATAAATAGATTTTGTTCTTATATAAAATCAGGGAAAAATCAAGTTTTTGATAAGTAAAAAATGTTTTAATAATAATGTGTGTAAATTGAATATATATAATTTAATGTTCTTTTGATGAAATGCGGCAAATTATAAAGAAAGTGTTAATTGCAAAATAAGCATTGTTGCTTGTTTTTGGTTTAAAAATGAGATACAATTCTCTCACACATTATATTCTTCATTTATATTTTGTGATTACTTATATATTACACGGAAATATTATGCTATAAATGCATCACTAGTACACTAATTCTATATATGTTTTTTCATTTATGTAAGAAGAAAAAAAGCTAGATTAATCCCAAATTAAATAATGTTAACATTGTTGATTAAATCATGAAATTCAATTGTACAAACATTTTGGCAAATTCATACTCTTTATTTTTAAATATAACAATTTTATTAATAGAAAAATTTATAAATTTGGGAAATATTACTCGAAATTTAATTGAGTCTTGTCCTGGTATGTTAGTTAAAAGGTAGGTGAAAATATCTTGAAAATTAATTTTATTGGAAACATTCTATTTTCATAATGTTTGAAAGAGATTATGAAGCAAATTTAGGATTTGGCATATTAAATAATAATGAATGCGATAAATTTTATGCATTTTGCATGCATTTACTATTTATTATAAGATGTTTCAGGACCTAAAATGTTTTTACAACTTACATACAATTTGCATTCCAACTTCAATAAGTTTACATAAATTTAGTAAACAATTCATTAAAATATTTTTCTCTTTCTGTATTAAACATAATTCCAAAATATGAGGCAAAATATGCTTCTTATTTCGTAATTTAAATGTCCAAAAATGGAAAGGTAATGAATTTCACCCTTAATAGTGTGTTTTTATGTTAACAAATTTCCTTTTATTTCTAAGATTTTGTTTCAGTATTATAAATAAAAAAATAGAAACCATTTTTACTTGCCTTCAAAAATTGTAATAAAGTAAAAAAAAATATATCCCCTAAAAAACAATGAGTTGGGAAAAAGGAACAAAAATCTTTTTGGCAATGTTTTGCACTACAGACGTATCTGCTTACATAACAATGAGACAAGTTGACATGTTTGTTTGAGCGTTGCTATGGTAACGATGCAAGGGATTCGCAACCAGACTCCAGAAGTCTCATCATCAAAATTATACGTCTTCTATCCCATCGGAGTTACATTGCTATAACATGCGTCGACTGACTTAACAACATGATTTAAGGTTATAAGTTAATACATGTTATTAGCATATTTTATTCATATATTTATAAATATATTTCAATTAATAAATTATATTTGCAGCATAATAAATAAATTTTCTTATAGCCATTTTAAATTATTTCTTTAGTAGTTTTTATAGTCATTATTTATTCAGAAAAGCTTAACTGCCGAGAAATCAATATTTATATTAACGTTTTCAAGGAAAATAATTTCTTATGAGACACAAAATCATTATAAGATTAATACAGATATAGGGCCATTCCCTGAATTTCAGGTTTTCATTAATTGTTTAGTAATTGTTGTTAAAGCTTTATAAATATAATCACATTGATAAAGGATAAAGTGTAAAATGTTAACTTGAATATCTTTGATGAATATCATTGCCTTGTTCTGCTTAAGGAGCAAATTTCTTTTAAACTCTTTCCTTTCAAATGATATATTTTGTGATATTGGTTGAGTTGTAAATAATTGGAAACATTTTAATTTTTATCTTTTGAGCAATCAATTATGGTTATTTTTTAGTCAGAATTTCTACTGACATAAATATGATTTTAATAAGGAGAAATATCAGGTGAGCTAATAACATTGATCTAAACATACATGGCGAATTGATATTAAACGTTTCATAAAAGACCAAAGGAATAAAATAAAAAATGATGTCAAAATAAATAATTAAATAAAGGAGGTAATTGCATAGTATGAATAATTTATTGGTTTAGAAAAATGAAAGAAGCTATTCAAATAATAAGAGGATAACTTTCATAAATGAATGTGAATATGAATAAGAATCTAAATAAGAATATGAAAATTATGATTTTAAACAAGATTGTGGTTTTAATTTTATTGAAAGACTAAAATTAAAAAAAAAAAGACTTAATGTGCTTCGATGTTAATGTATCATTTGAGTTATTTCCTGAAGTTATATTGAATCCTGCTCCATTATTGTTTTATTCTAGTGAGATTAATCTTGAAGGTGTTTCTTAAATTGATATCATTTGTATAAGTATGAAAACAATGAAAAACAATAAAATTAAGGAATACTTATTTTTTTTACCATCATATAATTAACATTCTAATAAACAGGACTGTCTTAAGGTCGATTGTATATAATTTCGAAAGACACATTTCATAGGAAATGGGATTTGTTCATGAATCACAAGGGATGAACTTTCTTTAGGAAACCCTACATTCCTCACATGTTAGATGTGGAGTTCAGAAAAAAAGTGCTTTTTTATTATTTAACAGTTGAATATCTAATTTCTATAATCTACATTCGCATAAAAATTAGAATTTTGGAGGGCTGCTTTAAGAAATGTTGTGATATATATGTATCATTCCAATAGAATTCCATTTCAGTTGGTAATGATGTTACATTTGTAAATGAAAAGAACTCTCGATCATCTAAAAATAATCTTATTGCAAGAGAATATATGTTTATCAATGGTTATCTTCTATAGATATAATTTGAAAGTAGCTGTGAATTGATATTAATTCTTAATTTGGTGGTCTTCAAAATTTCGAATCATTGTCTTTAAGTGAAATATTAAGAGAGACAAAGAGTTTCTCTCTCTGTATATATATATATATATATATATATATATATATATATATATATATATATATATAAACAATGATTCGAAATTTTGAAGACCACCAAATTAAGAATTAATATCAATTATATATATATATATATAATATATATATAATTGATATTAATTCTTAATTTGGTGGTATATATAAGATATATATATATATATTTATATATACTAAATAAATTTTCAATAAACATTGGTAATTTGCTAATTAAGTATTTTATGAACCAGTTATTCTCAACATTTTCTTTATCATGGCGCACTTTTTTTTAATGATTTCAGAACTTGGCGGTACATAAAGAAAAAGATAACTTTTAAAATTATTTAATTATGAATAATATGCAGTATAAAATAGTTTATGATAATAATTTTTGATGTAAAATAAGATAATATAATATATACTACAGCAACAATAGTACATTTATTATTTTAATTGTAATAAAAAAGAGCATAATATATTTAACTATACATATTTTTAAAATTGGGCTGCAGACTTTAAGAATCAAGCACGCAAAATTATCGCTATGGAGGGATTGAGAATCATTACTTTAAATATTTATCTTATAATTTTATAATTTATATTTATACTTGTAGATCATAAATTAATAATTAAACTTTTTTCGATTTACGAATTAGTTTTTTTAGATGATGAATAGATCAGAAATAAATTATTTTATGCTGCTTTAAAATATTATGTATACATATTTATTCCTTTTATTGAATATTATACATTGAGTACTGAAATTGATACAACATACTAATTTGTAAATATATGAATATAGCTCATGTATTCAATTTGGCAATATTAAATTTCATTCTGTAACTTATCACTAATAAATTTCATAACACATGAGTTTTTGAGTCTTGTATAGGGTATCGCAGAAACAAAAAAAAATTTAAATTTGCAGTTCCAAGCATTTTCATAAACAAATTTCAACATGTATTACATTAAGGACCGCTCTAGTCTAGTTAATTAGGTTTGTACATTTTCTGTATTAGAAGGTAATTAGTTTGATTACAGACTCAACTAAAGATTCGTCATGTTTGCTAATGGTGGATAAGCCCCGTTAAATAGGTCGTAGTCGTAATGTTCTTCATGTGAAATGATACCTCTGGGGGGAATGTTAAGTATTGGGGATCTTTTGCATGGTCCTTGCCACCAATTGACGAGGATCCCCCCCTACCCGGCTGCTTCTATCTATCTGGTAGATTCCAACTCAGGAGTTATGTTGGTACGACAACAACATTGGTAGCATTGATATTTATGGGAAATTAATCAATTACTTTTGACATTCAATTATCAATATTTTATAAAATAAATTTAAATAATACGAAAATATATATATCACACCAAATTATACTGCATAATATTAATGCTAAAAATTATGTTCTATTAGATAAATTTTGAATAATTTTAAAATAGGAATTTGTTTCTTTAAGTTAGTTTCATAAATAAGATTTCAAGATGCAAATTTCCAAATCTATAGCTTTGATCTAAAACCACTTAAAGTTAATTAATGTAGATTTATAATTTTATACACAATTAAAATGGAATTCTTTTAATTTGATAAGTTTTTAATTTGATAAGGATGTGTTTATAAAGATACCTTTTTATAAATTAGAGAATATACATTTCGAATCATAATGCTAAGTTTATGTTACGTGGTTCTATTTAAGTGAATTAATGAAGTTTCAATGTCATTTAGTGGTGCAATGACTGTAAATGAAAATAACAAGGATATGGATTGAATTTAGCTGTGTCTTAAGGTATCTTATACAGGAAAACAACCTTATTTCATTGATTCTTTATTAATAATACACTGTGTAGTGTTGGAATGGAGTGAATTAACGAAATATTAATATAAACACAAACTAATGAGCTCTTTAAAATGTTAGAAATCTCTGAAATATTTATTTTCTGACTTTATATTTTATTAATACTTAGATAACATTACATTCTCAAAAGATTAATTACTTTTAGACGAACAAATGAAGAACTGTTTTTCAAACTTGAAGTTTTCTTAACTTTATTCTTTGTTGTAAAATAATAAAAAACGTTTTTTTGTAAGATTTTATAAGTAAACATAAATTGCCGTCCTTTTATTGCAATTGATATCTCTTTAGCTTAGGAAATGAGATGGAAAATTCAGAAGAATATTATTACTGTTTCGTCAGTAAGGATAATTTATTGATTTAAGTTAGTATTTAAATATATGTAAGTATGATAAAATAAGAAAAGCCTTTTGAGGCGGGTTGAAAACAATCTAATGGCCTTTTACAGTCTACTGCATAAACTGTCTTGCATTAAGTTTTTTATGGCTAATAATGAGCCGTATTCATCTCCCTTAAAAGAGAAGATTCGAAAATTCCCATGCACTCACATTAACTCGTAGGCATGCAGTAAGCATAAACGGAACATTCATCCTCCCTTTTTGAACACTGACAAGAACACACATGAAGCCTCTGTATTAGTATTAAGTCTGGGTGAAGTTTAAGAAATATATTGTTAAACACAGTAAATTATTGATGATTTATTAGATCATTAGTTCTAAATTATAAGCAACAAAGCTTTTAATTGCAATAATAAATCACCAGATGTTTTTATATTCTTAAATTACTGTTTCAAGATGAAATATATGTGTAATTTTTAAGTTATTTGAGTTAAATTGAAAACCAACAGATTAGAATGATAATAAATTAAACAATTATTCACATTTCCTTAATTTAAATTTTCGAAGCATAAATTTCATGTTTTTATTTTTATATTTCACGAGCTCTGTGCCAAAAGAATACATTAGACATTCAATTTTGCAATGAAATTTTAACAGTGTGGAAAAATCTTTTCTGTGTCAGTCACGATATACTTCCATCAAGAGTTTTAAGATTCATATGGATTTATGAAATGTTCTTTTAACTATTTAAACTGAAACGCATATGCAGGTTTAGTTTGTGTTTATTGAGAGGTAGAGGGGAGAAGGCAACAATAAAGGCGCAGCTGGTTTCAGAGAGTTTATTTTTATCCCACTTTCTTTGTTCGAACGTAGTTTCTTATCTTGTGAGAAAGAAAAAAAATTCGATACCTAATATTTCCCCCTTTTTTTACTTTCATTTTTTCTCAGCAGATTCTTAAAAATACTCTTTTGGCGACGGAAAATTGCGATATCATGTTACTGCGAAGAAACATGCTTTTATCTTTTCATTTTCTTTACGATTCCATTTACGATCAGCAAATTTTGGGAGAACTAGAGAAAATGCACCTCTGAGACTACATATCAATATTATATGCATATCAAGTAAAAAAAAAATTGTTTATTTAATAGTCTTTTTTATCTTTTTAAAATAAATAATAAAGTTTTGTATTATTTTCATGAAAAAATATATCTATAATTATGAAAAATGTATATTGCAAAATTTTGTTGCGATTATGGTAGAGTTCGTATATATAAACACGCTGAATACCCCAAAAAAGTTTGATCACCACCATTTTTATTTCTGAGTCAATTTATGTCTCGTGAGGAAACACGTGATCAAGTGGTAATGGCATATAACTTATTCCGTGGGATGTGAAGCATCATACCTTCGATTATGATCACGTGTCATGAAAAATGTCGCTGATGTAAGCTACTTTAACATAAGGTAAATTGTGATGGCTCAAAGACTCGAAATTGCATCGTTCATCAGTTGCTTGCATCCACTTGGTATCCGGACCTATTCCAATTGGATGAATGACAATGTTACAAATAGCACAGACACCATACCACAATTTATCAATAAACAAAGGATGTCGAAGTTGCCTCGCCTCATAAAACTAGCCTCACACTAAGGAGGGCACAGACTCAGTTAACAACTTGTGTAAGTCAAAGTTGAAGAGTACACGAATCAGTTGCTTTTGTCACTGTGTGTCCTGATCTTATTTTAAAAAGAGGGACATCTTCCGGCATCCTGTATCGTTAGTAGTGTGTGGACATATAAAAACTATGATGTCTGCTGAAGATCTCACCTTGCATTCATCAACTTGCATTGGTATTCAAAAAAGACAGCAAGCAAACAATCGATGAATAGAGCCTTTTCAAAGATACTTATTTCCAGTATTTGGTACAATCTGCTTTCTGTCGAAGTCGTTAAGATCAATAGCCTTTTCCATTAAAACTAATAATGAAAAGGACGACGGTGCACACGCTTTAGAATGAAGAATATGTCGTTCGCGTTGGGCCACGCTTCTACAACATCTCAAACTGTGGAGGGGGTCGTATGGTAAATTATGGAGGTAGTGGTATTGTAAAATATGAATCCATCGAAATCAGATTAAGTTTAAGTAAAAGTTACATGTCATGTTACACCACTTAAATTCCTCAAATCTAAAAATTCCAAAAGCTGAAGAATAATAGGATACCCGAATATATAAAGTACCATAATATATTCAAATCATTTCAGCAGAATATACTATATCTCATAGTCTATATTGCCCACCAGACATAAGTTGTAAACATCATATGCAAGTAAAGTTAACACAGCATAAGATTCTGATAAAATCCATTGTATCATGAAAATAAGTCGACAAATTTAGATCAGTCTCAATTATCTTAAGCATATTGAAAATATATCATTTCATAGTATATAATCAGACTCAATGGTTCGTTTAAAATGTCATTTATTTTTAACTTTTAATCTTTAAGAGATAAATGAAATTTTTTAACAATAAAAATTACACACATATTATATATATATATATATATATATATATATATATATATATATATATATATATATATATATATATATATATATATATATATATATATATATATATATATATATATATATATATATATATACTGATTTTACTTTTAAATTATTTGTAATAAGAATTTAAAAAATATAAAGGTGTAAGTATGATTTCCCGTCAAGTGATTTCTAGCCATATCATTTGCGTCCTTTATTTATCATGAAGCCAAGTAAAGTTCTTGTTACATTTCTGGTTTTGTTTCCTGTCAGATTTGTTTTTTTTCGTGTTTTACATAATTTTTACGCTATATATAGGTTCTTTTCAGTGGCAACAGTATTTGAAGTTTTCATTTTACTTTTAATTCGTACTTTTTGTTCTTCGTTTGTCGTTGTGTTTCGTTGTTGCCTGCGTTTAAACATCATAAACTGTTTTTTTCCCCAATTTCTTTTTATTTATTTATTTATTATATATTTTTCTTATATGAATTTTTGAATTTATTATTATATTTTTCTTTTATATTTTCAACATCATAAACTGTTCTTTTTATCCAATTTATTTTTGTTTACTAATTACAATCTTTCTTTTTCTTTTTGTTAAGTTATTATTATACTTTTCTTATATATTTTTTTCTAATTTATTACCGAGTGTATTCCACATGTGAGCTTAAGGTCGTAACAAGTAAGTCATTTATTGTTATTTACTTATCTTTTTTACTGGTATTTTTGAAAATAATGTAAACTTAACAAAAAAAGTTTCTATCTCTTTTTCAGAAATAATTTTTTAGATTTTTTAAACTATTATGTGATTTAAAATTTTCTGAAATATGTATTTTTGGTACTTAGGGAAAATTCCTGCGTTAAAAAACATGCACTTAACTTGGCAACGAAAAAAAGTCGCAATTGTCGCCAATGAGGGGATATCCTACTTGTTTCAATATAAATGTAATGAAATATAAATTTGCTTAAGAATTGATTTCATAACAAAATAATAAATATAAAAAAAACCATCATTATAAAATTAAATATAACAAACAAAAAATTATTTAGAATTACATGTGAAGTGCTTAATGCTGATCACTCAAAGATAAATTAAAATTTCATATTTCCTTATTTACACATTTTGTAATTCCTAGCATTATAAATGAAAGAGAAAAATTATTGATTTAATTGCATGAATGACAGTTGAGTAAGTTACATAATACCTTGTATCCAGTTCATAAACTTTGCTTGGTTATTTCTTAACTAAAAATAATTGTTTGAATAACTGTATAGAAGAAATATGTATTATATTTTTAGCTTCTTATTAGATAACAAGCATAGTTTTCAGCAACACAAACATAATCTTTTATTTTTGTATTAAAAACACTCATATTCTTATATTTAATGATTCCTACCTAATATGCGCAGCAGTAGGGAACTCAATTCTCTTTTGATTTTTAAAACATATAATGTTCAATGTATATATATTTTTATATCTTAAGTATACTTTATTTTTAACTTTCAATAAACACTTCAATTACAAAATTCTGCTTTGGTATTACATGCTCATAGGAATACTTATTAGTATTTATATCAATTGTTTCGAGAGAAATTCAAATTTATTAGAAAATTTTCACAGTTACATAAAAGTATTCAGTATATTTAATTTAAGAACTATATTTTTAACAAAAGGCAGATATATCAAAAGAAGATTATCTTTTTGGGTATATATTTATAAAAGATTAAAAATATATTTTTAGTAGTTTTATCATTTCTAGCAAAATCTTTTTTTAGTTGTACACTGATATTTGATACTCAGCAGGCGAAAATGTCTGAACATATACCAGAGTGTATTCTGTTGACGTCATTGTGACGTAAGATACACCATTTTCATTCACTGGAGGAGTATAAGATATCTGAGATTATATCTTTCGTTTTTTTTGTATTAAAAAAGAATATTTTTAGAGCATTAAAAGTAAATCTATAAAAAGTAAAGATAACAAAAATATTGTATACGAAGAATATATATATATATATATATGTATAAAGAAGATTATATATACATGAAGCATATGACTATCATATAAATATTCTTTCAGAACATCCATTAAATGTAAACATATAAAATGTAAATAAACGAAAAGCAATCAATATTTCTGATTTACAATCATAATTAAAAAATTCCAGGAAAGAATCAGATACACAAATCCAGATTTATCTTTCCTAACATTGATTTCATCAATAATTAAGGAATTTAAGAAATTAATTCTGTTGAAGAAAAAGTAAATCTCTTTAAGATATTCTGATTTTTTTAATTTCGGTTAGAGTAAAAGGCATAAATTAAATTATTTAACATTCATGCTTTATCTTGACTTCACACACTTTTTTGTTAATGTATGAAAATTTACAAGAGGAATTCATTTTAAGTAATTTAAACATTTAAGAAATTTATTACTTTGCAAAATAACTTTAAATAAACTAGCAATTTGTTTTAATATCGTTAAATATTTCTAACATTTAAAATCTTGTTACATTTTAAAAGTATTTTAATTAAAGAAAATTACATTGAATATTATTTGAATTCTTTCTCATAATGAACGTTTGAATAAATAATGCAAAACTTTTCTATACTATTCAAATTTATATATTTTAAATATTCATCATTAAATTATCATATTAAGATTATCTTCTATTTCAAAAAATGTCTCCCTATTTGAACATTTGAACATGAATGTAGAGTTTCAAATAATTTGTTTTAATTTTAAAATAGAATGAAAAAAAAACGTCTTGTGTAATATAGTGTTCAGCAATTAGAAATTGCAATTGTAAAAACAAAGTTCCTACGTCAAATATTCAATAGAAATAACATATTCAAGAATTTAAACTTCGTAAATGTCATTAATTATGGTGTTGATAACTTTACCACATATTTTGTCACCCGAGCCAGCTGCTTCATCCTATGTAAGCCATGTCCTTGGCAAGAAAATAACTTTCAACTTCCGTTTTGTTACTCGTTACAACAGGGAATGTGAATTTGTTTTTAAAAACTTTTTTGCCTTGGATTTGTTCTGCTTGTAGATGAAAGGTAAATATTTCATTTAGGATTTATTATTAACACATACAGCTGCGTTTTGGTGACGAATAATTAGATAAGTATTTTTATAACATTTTGTCTCCTTTATATTGCATTTGAAAACATATTTTCTAGTAATGGAAATAGTTATGTTTTTCTAGTAATGAAAATAGTAAACGTTAATTGTCAATTTACTTATTTTCCATTTTTGTTAAAAATAATTAAGTTTTCATTTAAAAAAAAAAAAAAAAAAAAAAAAAAACTGTACATTTTAAGCAAATTAAGATTATGCTTACCTTATTTTCCAAATTCTATTATTCTAATTTGTATTACTTTTAAATGAATAATTGCTTTTTTAATCACTTTTTAAAATATATCTTTAGCATTAAACTGTACACAAATGTAAATGTAATTAATAAAATTATTATCTATTAAATATTATTTTGCAGTTCATGATTTACATACAACCCTAATTATTAATTTAAACATGCATAAAAATAGAGAAATGGGTACAGATGCCGTATAATCCAGGATTAAAAATTCTGAATAGTTTGGCGATGAAGAAATATTGCCAAGATTGACCTGCGCGATGACATAAGTACTAGGGTTGTCACAATAGAATTTTCTGTATAATATTTATAGGTTTCTATATATATGACGTATTAAAAACCAAGTTAATGAAGAAATGTTGCAAAGATGACGATACATAAGAAATATATTAAAAATCCATCACTCACCAAACTCAGAATTTGGCATCGTGGGTAATACGGAATATGTGCCCAATATTGTATTGATAATGACTAATTTGATAACAGATTTTTATAAGTGAGTTTATCTATTTTAAATTTATCAAAATTAAACTTTGAAATATTATTAAATGTTTAACAATTTTACAGTGACTAAAGTAATAGGAAGTGAAAATCAAACAAAATTGAAAATCTGCAAAGAACAAGATTGTTAAAGCAATGGTTAAAAGTATTTATGCAAACAACTGTATAGTAGTGGCTATAACAATTAAAATTTATGAACACTGAGTTTTAAAATAATATTAAATGTTTAACAATTGTAAAATGGCTAAAGTAAGAACGAGTGAAAAAAAAATGAAGAATCTTTATAGAGCAAGATTATTTAAGCAATAGTTAAAAAGATTTATGCAAACAAATGTACAGTAATAGCAACTATTACTAAAAAGGAATTGAGAATTTACTATATATTTTGTAATGAAAATGCGCAATGAGCAGAAAGTTGTTGAATTTAATGTTATTTTAAAGAGCTTCAATGTCCAATACTTGGGTGTAAATGCATAAAAAAATGTGAAAAATGTAACGAAGGAAAACTGTTTATTCAAAAAGAAAGTATCAAATTTTACTGCATTATTATTTATTTACCGAATATTTTAAAGTACGACTTTGGTATTTCGAAGAAAATTATTTCATCATTAAAAAAATAGAAGGGATTTTGGAATTTATTAAGAAATTTCAAAAATAAAATATTTTTCAGTACACAAAATGACTGTACAGTTTGTTAGAGTAAAATTAAAGAAATAAATAATAATTTTCTATAAAACATAAACAGTTTGACATAAGCAATTTGTATTCCTTATGTAAGTTATTTTTTAAAAAAAATGCAGAAGAAAATTAGTAAAAATCTCAAATTTAAATTTCTTATTCTTCAAAAATTCTGCGTTTTAGAGTCTGACTTTCCATCATGTATTTTTAGATAATAACAAAAGTGGAGTAAAAAAAAATAAATAAAATCATTTCCGGTGACTGAAAAATCTAAAAACCTCAGCTGAAATGGAAAAATTGGACCTACTCCAATTATGGTTGTAAGCCGGGAAAATGTTTGTTTTGATCACTGCAAGATGTTGAACAACTCCATTTACCTTCCCAAGCTGAGAATTGCATAATATTTGAGTGACATCAAGCGTTGAAAGAAAATTATTTCCCAGAAAACGACACAGTTTAAAAAAAAAAAAAAAAAGACATTTTGATCCCTTTTGCTTGAGAAAGTAAAAATAACAATTTTTGAGAAAATTTGATGTCTGAAAGTTAAAAAGTTTATATATATATATATATATATATATATATATATATATATATATATATATATATATATATATATATATATATATATATATATATATATATATAGACATATATATTGGAAAGAATCAGGAACAACATATTTAGGGCTTATAAAAAACACAGTTTTGTAGCAAAACACTATTGCATGACTATAAAAGTCTAATTTATTTTTCCCTCAGAGGTTAGAAGGTACATATAGGTTTTGCCTAAATTTCTGCTAATTACAGAAAACTTTTTGAAATATGTACCAGTAAAATTTGTTCTCCAAAAGATTTATAAATAGTCGATTCTACGATAAACTTGGTAACCTTGCTACTTTCAATTTTTAGTGAATTTGTCTCCAGAGAAATGCTATTATCTTTAATTATAGAATTTTGTGTGATAATAAACTACTTAATTAAGACTAACATTTTATTTGCATAATATATATATATATATATATATATATATATATATATATATATATATATATATATATATATATATATATATATATATATATATATATATATATATGTATATACATATATATGATTAAATTCTTTTTAAACATGCTTTACCTAATTTTGGAAAGAAATAGACAGTAATATAACATGCGTGCATTGTTATTAAATACAAAAAAAACCTTGAGTTTTGACTCATATTTTTGGTAAATGATTTAGTTACAGCAACATTTCAAAAAATGAGAAATTTAAATTTATCGGAACACAAAGATTTCATGAAACACTTGTAAGCAATAAAAATGAGTGTTTCTTTATAAATTAAATAAACATAGCAACTTATGAATTACAAGCCTTAATCCTATAATGTGTAAACATTTATATGTAAACAATTTATTGATGTTTAAGATGTAAACAAGCAAATTCTAGTTCAATTGATTTCTTTAGGAATTGCATGAATATTAAGTTACATAATTTAAAATACTCCATTACAATTGTGCTTTCACTAGTGTCTTATAATAAATGTGCTTTCACTAGTGTCTCATAATAATGGTGATTTAATTAGTGCCTCATAATAATTATGATTTCACTAGTGGCCCATAATAATTGTGCTTTCACTAGTGACCCATAATAAATGCACTTTCACTAGTGTCCCATTATAATTATGCTTTCACTAGTGTCCCGTAATAATTATTGTACTTTCACTAGTGTCCCATAATAAATATGCTTTCACTAGTGTCTCATAATAATAGTTATTTAATTAGTGCCTCATAATAATTATGATTTCACTAGTGTCCCATAATAATTGTGCTTTCACTAGTGACCCGTAATAAAAGTACTTTCACTAGTGTCCCATTGTAATTGTGCTTTCACTAGTGTCTTATAATAATTATTGTACTTTCACTAGTGTCCCATAATAAATGTGATTTCACTAATGTCCCATAATAATGGTGATTTAACTAGTGTCCAAGAATAATAGTGATTTAACTATTGCCCCATAATAATTGTGTTTTCACAAGTGTCCCATAATAATTGTTGTGCTTTCACTAGTGTCCCATAATAATTGTTGTGGTTTCACTAGTGTCCCATAATAATTGTTGTGCTTTCACTAGTGTCCCATAATAATTGTTGTGCTTTCACTAGTGTCCTGTATTATAATTGTGCTTTCACTAATGTCATTATTTTTAAGATAAGGTTAAGCAAAAACTGATGGGTGGTTTTTCTCGTATTTTTGCTCTATGCTGATTAATTTATTAAAATATTACTATATTATTTGTTATGTTTGCATTATAATTGGGAAATGTTGCAAGACAAATAATTTGGCAGCAGAAATTTTTATATCATTATCATACCTTTTTTTTCATTTTCTATAACTAAAATAAGTTGTAAGTTAGTTATAAATGTTTCCTTCAGTGAAATAAAATACCCTATACCTTGAATGTTTGGATAAATCGGAAATAAATCCAGCAATCTATTGTACTGGATTAAGTTATAACAATACAGATATATCAGAATAAATAACCATTTATCTTCTCGAAATGATCATTATCATAATATTACTATAGTTTTATTATCTTATTACTCCATGTATCCTTATCAAGCTATTACGATTCTTCTGTTTTTTCCTTTCTTTTTTTTTTGGTTTAAAGGTTGTTTTCTGAAACAGTTTATATCATAATCATCGAA
This sequence comes from Latrodectus elegans, assembly GCA_030067965.1. Classification (NCBI taxonomy): domain Eukaryota; kingdom Metazoa; phylum Arthropoda; class Arachnida; order Araneae; family Theridiidae; genus Latrodectus; species Latrodectus elegans. The sequence continues at coordinate 12,298,080 of CM057818.1, read as the reverse complement.
ATCAGAAATAAATATATTGAATAGATCTAAGTGAAGAGTAATGAAATTGAAAAATATCATAGTTTTATATTTTATCATACATTTTGTATATCTTTTTAATTATTTTTTCAAAAATAACTTTTACATAAGTTTGAGAAATGTATTATAAAAAACAATGGTTATTAAGTAATTGTCAATAATGATTTTCTGAATATAAATAAAATGGTTAAGATTTAGTTAAAATAAAATAGAGAGATATTATATAATAATAAAAATAAATTATATATATATATATATATATATATATATATATATATATATATATATATATATATATGTATATATATATATATATATATATATTATATATATATATATATATATATATATATATATATATATATATATATATATATATATATATATATATATATATATATATATATATATGTATATATGTATATATATAAATTTAAGGTTCTAGTACTTTTGTAAGCATGTGGAGAGACATTGATGTTGTTTCGTTGTTTCTCTTCTTCTATCTTCATCATGTGTGTACATCGAAGTATGTGTTTTGGAATTTTCCAGATTTTCTCCTTTGAGACACATGAATACAGTTCATTATTAATTAACAAAATATTTGAGAAGGTCAAATACGTGGTAAAAAGTTTATAAAAGAGAGAGAGATTCTACATTTTATATTGTCAACTAACCTTAAAAATAGTCTTAATCGATTTATTTAATGCGAAACAATCAAAATTTTATAAGTAGTTAAAAGAGATTTATTACACTGAAAAACTTTCTTTTTTTAATTTCAACATTTATTTTGATATAGCAAAAATGTTTTTCAGCCTGCTTGTCGAAAAATCTTCCTCCATCTAAGGAAAAAAGTGCTTTAAAATTCTGAATTACGAAAAAATTGACTCCTCATTAATCGCATTCCTTTTCAATAAAAGTAATGATATATTCATCTATTCGTATTGCGTAAGTCTTTTTATAAGTAGTAAAACAGTCTTGTGTTATTTACACAAAATTAAAAGCAAGAACTTTCAGTAAATACTTCTTGAAATGATCATTCACAGTTCTATACTGTAATTAGTATTTCAGTAAATAATGCAATACTTAATGTAATAAATGTAATATTGTAATGTTTTTTTATTTCATATGGCAGGGCCAAATATAGCGATGGTAATAAAATAGAATTCATGTTGATAAAATACATTTTAAAAATTAAACACAATACTACAAATTATACATAGTAATAAAAAACTAGTCTCTTTGGAAAATTGTAATGTGTAATACATTAATAAAGCGAAAAATGGCAGAATTTATTTCCTTAGACAGTCTCTGGCAAGACAATTTCGAGAGATTTCAATGTCAGAGACAAAAAGGGCTTTATAATGACGGAGATGGGCTCGGTTCCTATTTGCTCTAAGAAAACAGAATGGGTAAAAAAGTTTGACAAAAATTCCAATGTGGTGAAAATGCTCGCCAAGGCAATCATGACCAATGAGTAACCAAAGAGAAAATACTACATCTCGCCGTGAATAATTTGATGTATTAATGAGGTCGTCGAATATCCATTGCTTAGACTGAACAGGTGTCATTAACTGACAGATTGTTTTTTGTACAGTTTTGTGGTGTGGTATGGTATTTATTTGAATATTTGGGTTGTACAAGCACATCGTCTTTTCAGGCGAGGGAGTTCACTTGTTTGTTTCCAAAGATACTACTGTGACCAAGGGTCCTTTGTTTTACAATTTTTCTTATTTAAAGGCCTTTACTTTTTATTGCTTGCATAATAAGCAGATTGATTAATTTATTTTTAACCTTTCCTTAAGCAGTTATGACTCACTGAAATGTGTAAAGTAAATATTAAATTCTTAAAAAAAATTATTTGTGATGAATCTAAATAATGTGCTGTTTCTCATCCCCATGGACAGTAGTGCTAAATCAGGTACATGAGTTTATTCACCTTGAAGAAATCAAGGACTATCTTTATACATGGACGGGGTAAGAGGTAGCTGCTATGGTGGAGCACCGGTGATAGAAGACAGATTGTTCTCTGGAACCTACAGACTTAATCTGTACATAAGTGGACTTCCCGCCTTGGGTGGCTCTATCCGGAGAATAAACTCCCGGCGTTCTTCGTTCACTCCGTCCAATGACACCCCCTCACCACGGTGTTTCTAGAAATGTATCATCGCTTAATGATTTAATTATTTTAATTGTATACAATTTGAAATATAATCTTTTTGCCTGTTATTTCGTTAATGGGTTTTATATCTCACATTTCTTTTTATGTAACGTTTCGCAAAATACATTTGTTGAAAATATCTTAATTTTTGTTTCGGAAGCATATATGGAATATTATTTATATACTTCACCTCTTAAATAATTTAATAAAAGTTTTAAGAGGGATTGATTTGTTAATGAGACCTGCCAAGTAAATTTAAAACACCAAATTGTTTATTGTTTCATTATTATTGTCAAAGAAAAATATTCGGAACATTAGATTAAATTTATTTTTTGAGAAAAATATTTATTGATTAAAATGCATTTTTTTAATTGCAAAAATCATTATTTTTATTAGAATTTAAAATATAGTTGTTTTCCGAGACCACATGTGAAAAGAAAAGTATTGTTAAATGACAGTAAAATTTTATTATCAGTATTTTTAATCAAATGATACACGAGAATTGGATGACATATATTAAAAAGTGTTTTCTTACTTATTTGAAAAGAAATTTGTAATATAATTAAAACTTTTATTTATTGTGTAATGTTTGATTTCCTACATATATATATATATATATATATATATATATATATATATATATATATATATATATATATATATATATATATATATATATATATATATATAAGATATATATAATATATATATGTGTTCTAAATGTAAGATTTTTAATTTAAAATATATACTAAAATGGATTTGAAATATTTTATGGCTAAATTTATTTTTTAGATGAAATACATTTTGGTTAATACTAAATAGCATGATAATTTACTATAAAAAATATTATTTTATTATTATATGATTTGTTCCCTTCTTGGAGTTTCAAACTGTGATTTAGTTTGTATGAACAAACATAATTTATGGATTAGATCCAGAGGATGGATTCAATTATTATTTCTTGTATTCAGTATGCTTGACTGCTGATGATATTTGATTTTTATGAAACATTTTAACTCTAATGAAACTTTTAGGATACAAAACAACTAAGTTTAGTAAATGGTACTTGAAAAAAAGCATCATTGATCTGCAAATGATTTAACTCTAAAATGAAATTTGTAATCAAAATATGCTAAACAGGAAAGTTAGTGTAAAAATAAATGAAAGAAAACGTAAATAATGTTTACTGAGCATTTTAACACCATAACTCAAAATATTTAATAATGTCTGACAAAATCTTTATATCTTCATTCCAAATCAACCAATAAACATCAACCATTATTATCGGTAATTTTCTACCAAAATCAAGACAACTAAGATTTCAATCAAGAGGTAAAAAGTAAAAAAAAAAATTATAGTTTACCGCAACATGTATATTTGAAGGGAAAGTGGAGAAGGAGGACCTAATGTCTATAAAAGAGACCTACTGACGTCTTTGTTTATATGTACTGTTACCATGACAACAGTTGTGTGGGATTATCGACGAATCCACTGGGATAAACTAACCCACAACCAGTTACGCTCCGTTTACCCTCTTTCCCATGCATCTCACTCAGGAGCTTAATATTGAACATACGGTCAATTCATATAAATCAGTTTTACAGCTAGAAACTGTCAGATTCTAGTGATCTCTGAAGATTCTGTGCTCATTCAGTGTTAAGAAAACAGTGTTTGGAAATTTTAATAAGAATTTTTAAAAAGAAACTCGTTTTCTAGATATTTACAAAATACGGAACATTTTAAAATGTTTTAAAAATATTTATTTTTATTAAATTTATGTCAACTATATCAATTTTTTTTATATCTTCAAATACAATTAATAAATTATATCAATCTGAAATTGATAAACTATTATTAGAATAGAAATAGATTTATTAATTGTATTTGAAGATATAAAAAAAATTGATATAGTTTATTATTTGACAATTAATAAATTGTATCAAATTGATAAAAAAATTGATATAAATAGAATAGAATTAGAATAGAATATGTGAATAGATATTCTGTTCACATATTCTATTTCTATCCTATTTACAATATACATTGTAATTTAAGTCAACTGTCTTGCAAAAAAATTTAATTTATTAATTAATGTTATGTTTATTGGAATATTTTCAAGTATAATACATGCACGGGAAAATTCATTATTTTTTTTCTAATGATTTTATTTATATGATCTAATTTGTATTTTCCCCTTCGCATAAAAGTCATGAATTCAAATTCCATTTGTATGTATATATTTACATGCAATATGCATTAAAACATCAGGATATAATTCACTCAGATTTAGTTGTTGCAGTATATACATATTAAAAATTTAAAATAAAATTCATCAGACAAAAATATTCGAAGGTGATTAAATGGGAAGTTTCTTTTCGTAAAATAACTCTGATATAATTTCAATTGATTTATAATAATGCATCATTTTGTTCATATTGATGTGAGTGTTCTTTAACATTAGAATAAATGAGTATAATGAAATTATATCATTCGAATATCTTTCTACATTTTGTTAGTTGTAAGATGTTAAATATTTTATAATTGGAAAGATTAAAGGAGTATTTTTATGTGATATACGTATATACATAGCTTTTTATTTAAAATCCTTACATCATATTTGAATTAAATATTTTATTAATGTATGTAGATAAGTGATATATCAGAAAAAGAAAATTTATGTAATGTTTCATCAGTAAAGATAAATTTAAAATGTAATTATGAGATAAAAAGTTTTGGATAGTAAACTTATTACAGTAAAGTGCAGCAGTAATGAAAAGAAATCAATGAATTATGATGAGAAAAACATTATTTAAAATAAAAAATAATTTATTAAGCCTCCAGAATTTATCAAATATTATTGTAGTGCTATTCATAAAACGAGATAGATTTTTAAATCATAAATTTGACATTTATAAAATCTATCAAAAGTAGTAGCAAAATATGTTGAATACTGCTTAATATAATAGAGTATATGTACTCAAAATGTGTAAGTATAGATAGACATTGTTTTAATTCATGATGTGATTCAGTCATAGTCATAATATCGTGAGAGGAGCTGTATCATACAGTTCAAGATTAACATTAATTTGGGAATCGGAATTTAAAACTACTTCTATATTATAAACTTGAACAAAACACAAAAAATTAAGTTTTTATTATATTTATATATCTAAAACATTAAATAATTATTCAAATGGTATTTGAAGTTGAAAAAAAATTAAAAATAGCACGTTCTAAATTTTAAAGGCAAATCAAAAACTTTTTTCTTTCACAACAGGAATAAATATTATTTCAAAACTGTCTGTAATATATAAAGAACTTTATGCCTTTTTAGAATATTTTGTGATACAGTATTCTTTATATCAAGTCTCACCGATTTTCTTAAAGTTGATATATTTTATCTCCAGATTTTAATATAATTTTGCATTTTTAGCGCTGTTTATTCTATTTTTTTCTTCAGCCTTTTATTTAGTGAGTCTAAATGTGTTTTATAATTTGTAGTATATTCATATTTAATAGGTATCATATGAACTTTTTTGATGTGAAAGCATCTGATGTTAGGATTCTAAAGTATTTTATCGATTTTAATGTATGTCAGAGATTCTTTTTTCTTACTGTATGTATTCTTTACAATGAAATTTTTGTTTAGTTTTTCTGAGGACTCTAAGGTTCATTCTTGTTGTCTTCTTTCAGTTACATATTAATATATACTGTAAATTATGTTAATGTATGGCAGATATACTTTTTTCTCACTGTATTTTTATTTATTAAATTTTAAGTATTCCACGCAAATCTTAAAAGGCTTCATGTTGTCGTTGTCTTTCATCTTTTTTTTTTCAGTTGAATACTTAATCTATTATTAGATACTGTATGTTATGTGCAGTAAACTAGTACATATATATATATATATATATATATATATATATATATATATATATATATATATATATATATATATATATATATGCATCTATCTATTTATGTATATTCCGTACTCACTTATTTCTGTTTGACTTTGCCAATCCTGGAAATAAAGTAATAAAGTTATTTTCCTTCAATAATGATTTCAAGTATTTACGAATATGCTGATACAGTAAATGGTGCTTATACAATCATCTTTAAAAGGGATATTACAATATGTATTTCCACCTATCTTGTCAAGTGGTTAGAATAAATGACTGTGGAAATAGAGATCCTGGCTTCGAATACCGGTTTGGGCATGAATGTACTTTCTCTCTCTTTCTCCTGACTCTGTACTTTCCTTACACGAATGAATTGTGAATGATTGCCTTCTCTATAAACGTGTGCCTCTGGCATGTGTGTACTGAGCAAGTCGGACTTCAAATCAAATTACAGTTCAATTGGAAAGTGGTGCAGCACACCATATAAGCTATATAGAATATGGGCCATTAATTTTTGTATGGGCCCATATTCTAGCTACACGATGTGTGCTGCTCCACTTCTGCACATGACAACAACAACAATATGTATTAAATATACGAATTATAATAAAAAAATGGCAAAAATCATTTCATATGCATTAATTTTTGTTTATAAAATTTTTCCAATGCATGACCTCAAGAAATTGTCATCAGATTTCAGCAGTACAAGGAGCGAATGATACTTTTATAACATAGATTACTCAATGGGATTTTCAACGAGAGTCTGAAAGTAAGGAGGTCTCCATATTTTAGAAGCATGAACGAGAGGAGGGTGCCAGTTCAGGTGCGATCTCATCACCTGACAGTGGTTTAAAACTACGAGGCACTTGGTGATGCGCGAATATTCTAAATCCGTTAAGCTAAAGGTACAATCCGGGGTTCATCTATACCGCTATGTCTACATGTATGTATTTTCGAATAAGAATAATGCCTTAATTAACCAAGCCACCATGACTTTTCGATTCCACGAAATTATAATTTTTTATAGTGTATCTTAAATAAATTTTTTTTGATAAAATTTTGGTTATAAATTTCTTAAGTGATGAATTTTCATAACAACTACTGGCATAGCTCTATAAAATTTTAAACCCCAACCAGAGTGCACCATGAACAATAAATTTTTGTTTGTTTTCGTAAACGCTTAATTTCTCCGGTAATTCATTTATGAGCTATAATCATGTAAAATGCTGATCAATTTTTCATAATTTTATAAAATTGTTATTATGTCTTGATTTAATCATTTCGATATCTAATTTTAAAGAAAATCTCAAATTTTAAAATAATGAATATTATAGCCTAATGCTATATTTTCTTATTTTGCATCTTTTAGGTACATAAATTCAATGTAATAAGTACAATAACATCTCAGGATGTAATTATTTTATGTTATTTATATTTTCTTACTTTTAAAAAGGATAAATTATTTTAATAACATGCATAACGTAAAAATATAATAATTTTTTTGGATCTAATGGCGGCTTGATCAAATGCTGGTAGATATATATTATTTTTTGATATTTTTATTTTCCCCAGGAGCCAACCGATGGCTGAGTGGTTAGAGTTCCTGACTCCTGAGCTGTGGGCCCTGAATTCGAATCCCAGTTCGGACATGGATGTTACTTTCTTTCTCTGTTCTCTCTGTTTTTCTCTGCCTTTTCTTCCGTGATGATGTATAAATGTGACCCACGGTGCCAGCGCCATTCCACCATAAACGGGTTTGTGGTGGTATGACGCTGGCAACACTACTCGCCTCCATCACTTGGTTCACAGCTGCCTGCTGGGTAACCACAAGAGAGTAGTAGTTTCTGGCCGTGTTGTGGCATAGGGTTTATCACCCATGTGCCCGCCGTTGGAAAAAAAAAATTCCAAGGTTACTATTTAGCACACTAGATTGCTATATACAGAGATATAATTCTGTTTTCCAAATACTATTTCCTTTAAAAGTCTCACAATTTATAAAAAAATAAAAAATTAAAGTGCATTGAATATTTTTGAATTGTGAAATTTTGTTAGTAATTACTTTATTCGGACTATCTCACAAATTGACAGTAAAATTTGCAGTAGATGTTTTGAGCTATAATTATTGTGTAAATTAATTTCTTCACAGAATCAAATTCACAAGCAGTAAAGCTTATATATTCTTGATAACAAAGATTTTATTTCAATAAGATGTTCATAAGAAATTTACTTGTAAACAAAATTCAGAACTAAAATGGAAAATTAAATAAATAAAACAGAAAAAAAAGTATCGAATCAAAATTTATTTGCTAGTAGCTAACACATTTCTGCAAAAACTGTTCTTCAAATGCAAGTTCTTAAGTTTGTCCCTGGAAGGGAAACAAACAATATAAGCGGTTTTATTATCTGAATCTAGAATGAAATAGACACGCTTGGTGATTCTTAGTTGCTTGTTAGTGTGGGAGTGTCCGCATTGATTTTCAATTCCAAATCGGGGATAGGGCAGTCTGGTGACTTGCATCTCCAATCGTATCGTTCTCTTCATCATAATCGGATACCAGGTCATTTACCACAGAATAAAATATTGCTATATTTTTTCGACCAAAACAAGCTTATAAGGAGTTCTGTTGCTATATGATTTACTTACATCAATATTTCTGAGGATGGTAGTCCCTATTTAAATGTTTTGCGTTTTTATAAGATCGATGCTATTTATCTCTTGTTTTAAACATATTTTTATACAATGATTTAGTGTTTTAGGAAGTTAATGTTAAAAGTTGTTTTAGTAAGTTAGTGTTAAAGTTAGAGTAAAAGTTAATTTTTAAAGTTTTCTCTACTAATGGAAATAAAAACGTATTTAAAACACTTTTCCAGAGCTTAATTATTTAAATTGCCCATGAGATTTCGTGTATAAGTCATACATTTCTTTTATGGATGGAGAAACAGATCAAATTAGTGTTAAACAAATTTTTCAAGATAAAAATTTTTTTTATGTTATTTTAAACCTTGTAAATTTTTTTGGAAGGTGTTTATTAACTAAATTAGAAAAAATACCTTTCATAAAATGTACTTACATTTCATTGCAATATTCAGTACTTTATGTTATAAGATACAAGAAGTGTAAGAATAAATTTTACATTGTTCAATTAATTTTCACAAATTTGAAAGTAATAAGGTTTTGAGAACAATTTTAAAATAAATTGGTTTACAGTTAAAATATAAGATACTATTGTTTACAGTTAAAATATAAGATACATTAGATTAATTAAAAATTTCTTGATTAAGATTTCTTTATTTAACTCTGATTAAAATTTTTTATAGCAGTTATAATCTCTGACCTTTGGATCAACAGTTTGAGGTTTTGATACCAACCTTGAGTTTTGACTACATTTTAAACTGTAAGTGCCGGTATGATTAAAAAATTGACCATATTGTGTGCAAAAATTGACCATTATGTCGCGTGACAAATAGAATTCCTAGGTTATTGAAAGCAGCAATGATTTGAGATTAGAATAAAAATTTGTGAATATAATTTACACAATGCGCATTTTTTATAGCTTCTAAGTAATATTTAATCAAACCTGTACCTTGGTAACAATAAAGAAAATCATCTTTAATGGTTTAAAAACCAGCATATTTTGTCTCTGCCTTAAAATTCTGAGAAATTTTGCGCAAAATGAATACAATGTTATTAAATATTTATAAAAAGGTTTACAAGAAGAAAACTTAGCTCACAATAATAATTTTGAGAAGGAATAAGATAAATCCTCATGATATCTCAACGTCTTATTTTAAATAGTTTTTTTTAAATACCTATGAATATACAAAAATAATTTTTGATTTATTTTGAGTTATTTCTTTAATGTAAAATATAGCTCTTAAAATTTGTATTTCATATTTATGTGACAGTTAATTCATTAAAATAGTAAAGTTCTAAAAGTTGGAAAACTGAATGTAATTAAAATGACTTTATTTATTTTGATTGCATTCATTTTCACTAATTAGTATTTGCTAAATTTGTCTTTACAGCTTATGATATCAAGACAATAAGAGTAAAAAAATGAATTAAAGGTAAAAGTTATATGATGATTTTATTTTAATTTTTTATTGCTTTGTTTATTTGAATAAATATAAATTAGAAATTTTTTTCAGCCAAATCTATTAACTGTAACTGTAAAATATAATTTAAAAATCCTTTCTACATTCAATTATTTCACGTGTGTAAAGAGGAAAATTGAAAATAATAATTAATTAGATTTCTCGCTTTTCAATCCGAAAAAATGTTTGTAATGTTTAATTAGTACTCAGCATAATAGATATTTATTCTTTGTAAAATATAATTTCGAATTGATGAATTGCAAAATAAATGTATAATAAATTCGTTTTTTTTATCAGAATAACGATATTTATTTCATAATGACATTATTTATACATAATTTAATTTGATATGATATTTCTTTTAGATATATAGAGCCAATTCCAGAAAGAATCGGATCAGATGCCATATAATCCTGGATTCTAATTTCTGAATTGTTTTGGCGATGAATAAATGTTGCCAAGATGACGTATTTGTGACGTACGCGATGACGTAAATACTAGGGTTGATAAAATATAATTTTCTGCATCATTCTTATAGGTCTCCATATCTATGACGTATTAAAAGCCAGTTTACCTGATACATAAGAAAATCCGCCAAAACAACCGCCAAACTCAGGATTTGACATCCTGGATTATACAGCACCTGTCTAAAAATAGGGCGTCTTTGCATTAAATTGTGCAGATAAATATAGATTTTATGACGTTATGATCAAATGAACTGGTTAGCATTTTTTCAAGAAAGTTATTTCACTTTATACCTCCGCTTTAATGTATATTCCGATGTACCATGAATATCTATATTGGAGTGGTTAGCCAACAAACGAGCAATAGCAATAAACTACGCATTGCTAATTATTCAACGTCTTCTATATAAATTCATTTAAATAAAGCTGCATGTTTTTATTTATAAGCATTTATAAAATTTTATGCAACTGCTTAAGAGATAAAATTTGATGTTATTAATTTAAATTTTTTTATAATTTAGTATTTGAATGTTTATAACCAACAGAATATATTGTGATGTATAATTAAAAAGTAAAGGGACTTCGAATTATGAATGAATATTGATAAACTATAACTCATTTATTTTTATTTACCATCATATTAAAATGTTATATTTTTAATGAATTTGTTTTCAATCATTAGTGTCCAATTCTTAGAAATAGATATTTGAGACTAAATATTATAGAAAATAATATGTTTTATTCAGAGAATCATTTAGTTTGATACATATTGATTTATTTACATTTTATATAAGGTCACAAAAAATATATATTTATTTTTGAAAGTTTTATAAATTATAAGTTTTCAATAAAGTAACCATTACTATATCACTTTTACAAATTTGCAATCTCTAAATTTGAATCGGCATAAATTTCTTTATGCTTAAAAGTTATTATATTATTTATGATTGCGATGAATGTAATGAGATTATTGTAATTTTTTGGCTTGCTGTAAACATAAAACTTATAAAGAATTTTTGAATATTTTTACGATTCCTCCTTTTGTCATTCATGGTTCAAAACCAACCTGTTTGAATTTAGCTTTTTTAGTTATAAATAGTAAATAAAACCTAATTTCATAAAACACATTTGATAACTCATATGAAATTGTTAGGTTATTTCTAAATGCAAAACAATGTGTTTATTAATTATGCTAAATCGCACGCACGCAGCGCGCGCGCGCACACACACACACACACACACACACACACACACACACACACACACACACACACACACACACACACACACACACACACACACACACACACACACACACACACAGTTTTTAAGGACCTCGAAAAAAATGCCACATTCAACAGGAAGCTTTATATTTCCCAGCTACATTGCGTGAATGAGGCTATTCGACTGAAAAGGCCTGATCTGCATAGTTAAACCATACTCCAAAACAACGCCAGGCCCTATGTTGCCCAAGTCGTAAAACCTCACTCTAAGACAATGGGAGGTCCTTCAGCATCCATCGTATTCATCGGACCTTGCACCGACTGATTACCATCTTTTTCGCTCCTTGTCAAACCATATGAAGGGCGTTACCTTCGATAATAAAGACGTCTTTAAAAATTGGCTCAACAATTTCTTTGATCCCAAACCAGGCAATTTTTGGCGTTACGGCGTCAACAAATTTGTCTAGAGGGAATACATAATTGATCAACAGGGAATATATAATTGATTAACTTATTGATATAATTATTGTTTTTTGTTTAAATAAAAGTCTTTGGTAAAAACGCTATATGAACTTATTCCACACCCTAATGTGTGTGTATATATACACACACACACATTAGGTTGGGATTGATTAAGTATATATATATATATTCTAAATAAGATTGATGCATGTCTGTATACTTTGTTAAGTTAATGTCTAAATACCCAGTTTTTGTTATTTTCAAAAAAATCAAAAATATTTATAAAAAATAAATAAAACTATTGTAACAATATAATTTATAATCTGTTTATTTGCATGAAAGTTGTAAATTTTTGCCTGAAAAAATTTCTACTAGTATCAATCCATTACAGAACAGTTTCATTCTTTTTTTTAAATCTTTTATGTGTTTTTAATTGTTTTTTTAATTTTTCTAGCATAAAGTGTGCTGTTTACATCTTATTCATTATGTAAAGGCAAAATTATGTTACGTTTTCTATTCTGAAATACTGTGTGAATTCCAATAAAAAATGTATCAATTTATGCATTTTGGAAACAAATAAAACTTGTGTAAAATTTATAAATTACTAGTTACAGTATATCTCACTATGCAATTTGCTTATTCATTTAAATTTCAACTTTTAAGTTCAAAACTAACTTTTCATGTCAGTTTAATTGTTTTCTCCAGGCAATGTTGAATAATAACGCGTTAGATTTATAGTTTAAACAAATGCAGTTTCAGAATAGACTCATAAGAAATTGTTTTGGATACATCAAACAAAATGTATAGTTTGTTTTCTTAAATAGAAAAATATTTCTTGGTAAAAGAAGTGTCAATAAATTTCTGGCGATGTTTTCTGTAGTTTACTTTCTGTATCGTTTGAGAATGATTTTATATAAAAAAAGATTCATTACTCATGTTTACCAATAAATCTTTTTATTTATTCACCTCGAAAAAAATTTTTATTCCTTATTCTGAGAAAAAATCCATCAAAATAAGTCAATCTTTTTTACTTTCTTGGACCGATTCTAAGATCCCTTACAAAGAATAAATACCACAATGAAAGCAATACAAATATTTCTTAAATCAGGGTTCCATTTCTCTTGAACCTCATCTCTACCAAAAGTAAACAGAAAATATATATTCGAGAGAAATAATTTTTAGTTGTGTTTTTTTTTCATTCTATATGCTAGCTGATTTGTTATTCAAGTATTCTGCCCTCGAAAGCATTCATATTTCTTTTTTACCCTTACAAAAAGGAAGCCATGAAACCAATAAAAGCTGTTGGTCTTGGGCCAAAAGTGTATTCCGGGCACACAACACGTATTCGTGATTAAAATCTTATCTCGAAGGCACGTTTGAGATCGTTAGAAATGCGTTGAAAGACTTATAAAGCTTATTGATTTCATTAAAAATTAGTTTTTTTTATAGAGCTGCCAAGTCTTTCAAAATAAGTATGTATATACACACATTTATGTTTACTTCATTCTATTGATTCCATTGATTTCTTTTTTTCTCGTGTACTTGAAGTTAAATCATTAATTCAAAATTTATTTTTTCAATGGTGGGCACTTGGATGATGAACTCTAGCCCACATCAAGGTCAGAAACTGATATTCATTTGTCGTTACCCAGCGGGCACCTGTGAACCAAGTGACGGAGGCGAGTAGCGTTGCCTGCGCCATACCAGCACAAACCCGTTCATAGGGTGGACCACATTCATACATCACAGAAGAAAGGACAGAGAAACACACAGAAAGAAAGTAACATCCATGCCCAAACCGGGATTGGAATCCCGGGACCCACAGCTCAGGAGTCAGGAAAGCTAACTACTCAGCCATCGGTCGACTTAAATTCAAAACTAATATGAACCATTTTCATAAATTTAAGCAACTTTTTAAAACTCACCCCGTAAAATTTCATACGAGACATTTTGTACTTTCTTACATCACTCCTGAAAATGAGGAAAAAAAAAAAAAAAAAAAAATTTAAAAAAAAAAAAAAAAAAAAATTCCGCAGAATGGAGGAAAGTGAATGCAATTGAAGCTAGTGATAAAAAATACAAAATTGTCCTCTGAAGTAAAGTGAAATGTTAAGGTAATGTCTATTGGTATTTATATTATCAAAAGTATATTATTATATTTTTATTCATACATTTGTAACTGTAATATACTGTGCCGAGCTTCGGTGTTCGTGTGGATTGAGAGTTGAAGAAAGCAACCACTTAATTAACAAAAGACTTTTATTCGTAAAAAAATTTCACTAGATATACCATCTGCAACAATCATTATTATACAGCTCCAATTCGTCAGATACAATAAGTAACAGCTTCTAATCACAGGTCTCAAATACCTCAGGCAGAGAAGAGCTTCTCTAAACTAGCAGTCACGACTAATCGTCTTCACTCACTGACTGTCTATACAAAACCTGCCTAACTATGTCGGGCTGCGGTATTTATACCTGACTTGGCGGGGAAATCTGCTAATTTCGCCAAGGTTCTGGAAGCTTCTTGGCTATCTCGCTAAATATTGGTCCTAGAGCTTAGGTGATGGATGTTTCCAAAAATACCTATTTCTCGCCAAGTTTCCAAAAATCTCGCCAAATCGCCAAGTTTTTTCGCCAAAATATCGGCAAGTCACCAAATCATTAGAAAACCCGCTTTTAACGTATAGCACCTCTAAATACCACCCAAATGTTTTTGCCCAAAATGTGAGTATTTCCTATCTGTCTGAGATATTTTAAGATATATACAATAATTATTTATAAATTTGTAACAATATCATGTAGATAACATTTGTTGATTTATTATTTTTTTTACATTCACAAACTAATATTTATCATTTTAATTTTCCTGTATTAAAACTTGGTTAATTAAAAGGTAAAATGTTTTAAAATAATCTTTAATTTGTTAGAGTTATCAAATATATATATAAATTTAAGATTTTAAAATATTTGAATTTTATTATTACCTTTCATTTAGTAATGAGTAGTCTAATCGTTTTGTAATGGTAATCTTCTTTAATTATGCTTAGATATATATGTAAACTTCGTTGAATATTCTATACTATCATTCGAATGTAAACATAAAATGGTCAATAAACACACTTGGTAATAAAGGTGATGTTAGAAAAGTAATCGAACATGTAGAATAATTTGCATTTATATGATGACATATCATTATATATCATATGCATAATTCATGAAAATTGCTCGAGAAAGGAGTTCAGCTGATGTCAATGCCAGATTACTTTTTGGTAGAATTAGTTAGAGAAGGATTATTACGCTGCATTTTATACTAGACATTTAAGTGGCCAATTTGAAAATGACTTGTAATTTTCTTTCTTATATTTTAAAGTGGATGATTATTTAATATTTTATTGATTGAAATCCTGATATTTTATTTCCTCCATACAACTAGGTTTCTAAATTTTGTTTAATAGCAAAGAAAGTGAATATTAAGTATCTATAATTGGATACTTTATATACATTTATATTACTCTCAGGAAAAATGTCAAAAATTGGAGGTTTTCAAGGAGTTGTTTTAGTTGCTTCATGAATTAACAAACAATTTAAAATTTCTTTCCCTTGTTTAGCATTATAAATGCAAGCTAAAATACATCAGTGTATTAAAAATTGAAATTAATTTCTCTGGTAGATACTAATAAAAATATTTAAAACTAGAAAATTGCATCGTGTAATTGCTAATGTTACATAATTAAATGTGTTTGTGAGAGAGTTTCACGCCCCCCACGAAAATTTGTCACATTTTATAATATTTCTTTTTTGAAAATCAGATCCGTAAGAAAAGAAAATAATTTTGTTAAAAAGGAAGCACATATTTCTGTTTTTTAAAAAGCTTCGAAGGAAATAGAATGTAGTGAAATAACAGAACCAAAATTCCGAAGAAGCTAATATCTACAAAAAATGTCATATGACATGTTCTATTATTCCTTTTTTTATTGCTGTTAATGTAATTGATTCATATTAAGAAAAAAATAGCAGAAATATTTTATTATACAATAAACATATATGTATTTTATGTTCATAGGGGCTTCACACATATTTATTTCTTTCCTGAAGACGAATCGAAACAACTCAATCAGGATAAAAAATGTTTATATTTTGAGTGGTAACTATTTACTTTTATTTGTAGCTGTAACTGCACCAAACATTTTCGGATATATTTTGTTGCTGTACTAAAATAATTTTGAGAAAAAAAGATCAGATATAGTACCTATTATGAATTGACAATATATTAACATAAAATATTCGTAATCTGAAATTTAAAAAGTATGCTTTGTTAATTTGATATTATGCTTATAGAATAATTGCTCAATAATATCGATTTCTTTTACATAATATGATTGAAATAAACTAATTTCAAACAGGGTTTTTGTAATTTCCGTGTTTTTATCAATTGCATAGATTTCTTCATTATTAAAAAAATTCAGAAATTACTAAAATGGATGCTGTAGTCATTAATGTTTCAGAACATCATTTTTATACTGAAAGATAAGGTTATTAGTATATTATAAATAATAAAGAAATGCACTAGATAAGGCTATTAACATATCATTATTTTCCGAATTTATGCATAAAACTTATAAATTATTATGCATAATATATGATTTTATTTAATAAAATCTCTGTTTGAAAGTTATTTAAGAATACTTAAAATAAAAATATAATTAAAAAGTTAATACGAAAATTTAAGTAAAATCCTTATCTTATGTTTAAAATTCAAATGTTTTGTGAGCATTTGAAATAACTCATGATATATTCATTAGAATATGAATATTATTCAGATATGTAGATATGTATGTCATACATATCTAAATAAGAAAAAAAAAACAGAGATAAATAGGAGCTATCAGATCACATATTTTTTACATTATTAATTTAAGTCAAAGTTTTAATCAATTTTGCAGTTCTGTCTTAAATTTGAAAAAATATTTTAAAAGTCATACACGATAAACTTTACATAAGGAAAAATAATTTTTATGATAACAATGGAGACAAAATTTAACTCTAAGCAATAAGTGTAATGTACCAGTTAGAAAAATTTTAAATGTTGCAAAATTAAAAGAAAATAAATAATAATTACTGATTACCTTGAATTTTTATTCCCTTTTAATTAATGCTTAATGACTTTTTCTTATCTTTGTCTTTCTCTTATAAGAAATTCAAAATCATTCAGGTTTGATATATTTCGGACATCCATGAGTAATTTCATAACATTTATTAAAAAAAAAATGTTGTATTTGATTTATTCCCATTAATTATTCAGTGAGAAAATTTATGATTTAAAAAGCTGTAATTAGATATAATTGTTCATAATGCATTAACTACATCAATTGTAATTTTTAAAGATTAACTAAACTAATGATTATTGACTTATTTTACATCTAAAATAAAACAATTTTACCAAATTTTAATGATTTTTGTGATTTTGTTTGAAAATTTATTTTTAAGTTTAATTGCAATAAGATATTTCCTAAGCAAGATATTATTACTCATTATAGAAACGTGATTGATTAAATCTTTGTCTCTCTGTTAATATCTAAATATTTGAACCTAAAACAAATTAATGTGTAATAAATTGAAAAAATTAATTTTAAGAAAATATTTTTTATAAGACTTATTCTGCATTGGAAAATAACATTAATAATTTTAATATTCATTGAAATTAAACATTATTTAAATAAGTACAAATTAAAGAAATTGTTAATATCTGAGAATAATCCTAAATATTATATTTTTGTGCATTAACTATAACAGACTCATTAGCAATTTTTAAAACTTTTTATATTTATGAAAATTTTTAGTTTGGTTTGTCACAAGGGAAAACTCTCTCATTATGTTTTTCTTCTGAAGGACAAAATAAATTAAAAATGCCATACATTTAAACAATTCATGAAAAATTAATTTCCAAGATTTTTAACTTGAAAAATTTTTCTTTACCACTTATGTTCCCTCAAAGCAGCTGTAAAAGATACCTTTAGTATTTGTAGAAAAACTTCAATAAAAATAATTTTTTTTAACTTTTGAATTTGCTAAAATTCTTTGGTATTTCCATTTCAAAATGGCAAAGTTAAAATCTTCTGCTTTACTTATTATGAAATCTTACGGTGACAGACAGTTACTCTACTAAGAAAATATCACTCTGTTCTAAACAACGTTTGAATTTTATTTCATCTGGCAAAATATTTCGAAAGGGATCTTATACTTCTCTCAAAACAAATATCTGCATCATTTATTGTTGAAAAAACTCTCTTCATAGCTGCGCAATGCAGAAGATACGCTACTTGAAATTTTCATTTCAGTTTTTGGAGGAATAAATTTCGCATACCTATCGTAAAATTGTATTTTTAGTTACATATTTAAGAAAATGTAGATAAATATATGTAGCTGTGGGTGAGTAAAATATACCAAAACATTTTTAAGGAAAACATATTACAGTAAAGGGGACAAAGTAATAGCATTTATATAACATTCTACGTTACTCAAGTTTTAGAGATGCTCAAATTTTATAAGAAGAAACAGGCAGTATGAAAAAAGAAATATTGTGCAGAAAATAATATTTTTGTTATTCTTCTAAACCGAAGACTTAAATGCGTTTTTTTTTACAAATTATGTGATTACTATTTAAAATATAATGTAAATATTTTTTATTCATAAATTTAATTTTACATTAAACATTAAATCATGAATATTATTTTTAGAAAAGAAAATTTTTTGAATTCAAATCTTAAAATATCTTGTTAGTTTTATTGGCATCAGAATACTACATTGAAATTTAACTACTTCTAATGTTCTTATTCCTACTGGAAATTTCCCACTTTTTAATAATATTAATGAATTTTCCAAATAATAATTCCTGAAATTTATTGATTAAATTGAGAGCAAAACTCATTTATAATATATTATACTGTTATATATATATATATATATATATATATATATATATATAGAACATGAGTACTTGTGATCTCTTCGCCTTAAAGTGTGCTTTGGATATTAACCTATCTAAAGTTGACCAGGTATCTAACGGTATCATTATTTTTTCTGACCAAGATCCACCGATAACAAGGAGTAAGTGTCAATTAAGTCATCAGATTATAGAGCTAATCCACAAAATCATTGCTATCCAAAGATCCTGCACCTTACAATGGATACATGCGCACGTTGATACCCCTGGCAACAAGATAGCCGAAGAGATCGCTAAAGGGGCTCATACATCTCTCAGCAATCCAAATGCTTGACCGCCACTGACGCCAATCCAGTTTTCAGTCGAACATTAATTTGCCAGCAAGTTAAAAAAATTTATCATTTCAGAAATAAAAACAGCTACAGAACCATTTCAACTGTAATAGATGGACTTAGAACAAAATACTTGAAAGGCATTTCTACAGATGGACAATGGTGTTCCACCATGCTTTGTCTTCACTGCCCAGGATGACGCTCAACTGTCTCCAGAAACACATCTTCAGGTATCCAGCAATGATGGCCAAGCTTTTTAACATCAGCATAGAGAATCCTATGGAGCTTCTGTCAACAGATAAAGCTGTAGAGATCGCCAGGGCTGTCTTCAACAACTTCGGGGACATTTAGGGATCATCATCATTTGAATATGAAAACATGATAATACTAGCTATTTTTTTTTAAAAACTTTGTAAATGATTTTCATATAATTAACATATCCTTTTATAATGAACAGAAAATTATATATACATTTAAATGAGGTTCTTCTAACTGTTTGAAAAATCGGGCATATTAAGTAATTAAGTTAATATCTATATAGATATTAGATTGTATGATTCACATACCCATATTACATTTTCGATGTGTAAAATTAAATTATTTAAATGTATAAAAAACTTGAAAAGTTTGATTATGCCAATATGTCTATTAAATAGAAATGTTACTGCTGTTGCTAAATATTTTTATCAAGAAAATATTTCTTTCTTCAAAATGTTTAAATAATTTGTAGAGAAATATTTTTATTCTAAAACAATAGCTAGTAATCTAATATTTTAAGTTGTATAAAAATTTTTATTATTCAATGTTTTGAAATTTACTTTTACCATTTATATGAAATTTAACATAAATGTAGGAATCGAAAGAAAATAATATTTTTATTTACTAATGAAAATAAATTATATATACTCTAAACTCTCCGTGGTACGACAGCCCATGTGGGCCAAGTCCTACAATGCCCACCGCTGTTTTCGTGACCGAGAGACTCTGGGGTGCAAAGCATGTCCCGATTAAATGGTCAGCCTAAAGCGAAACCCCCAGTGTTTAGTTCCCAAGCATGCTTGGTACTCAGTTTATTGACGCTTTGAAGGGATGAAAGGTTGAATCGACCTTTTCCAAACCGAGGATTAAATCTCGGACCTGTGTCTTGGGAGCGTGAAGCGCTACCACTAAGCCACAGGGCTACTAAGTTTGGATGCTTTATCTAAGCTTTGTTTTCTGATTTCCGTTGTGTATCTCATTGCCCACTGTGCTCTTTAATTAAGTATTCATTTGACCGGACAGAGAGTTAGTTATTAAATAAGAGTCAGTAAACTCATTAATAACAACCAAGTTTATTCCAGTTATGTTGTAATTTTTAATATTTCTGCAAAATTTATGGTAATTTGAGATCATATTTATTTTTTATACCTTTCATTATTGATTCCTAAATTGAAGACCCCAAATTTCCATTATTGTTTATCGCTTTCCATATATCTTTTTATAGAAACTATTATTTTTGAGCCATCCCCTATTTTACTTACTTAATGGCCTTATTCATTATTGGCCTTATTCATTATTGTCCTTATACAATATCTCATTTGAACATAATATACTATTTTAATTAATTAATACTTAAAAGGAATAATTTAAGAGTATTCAATATTATTATGTTTGAGTAATTGGAAAGAACCAAGGTTCATTATTTGATGTGACGATTATTATTTGAAACTGGGTTTAGAAGATTCATTTTTTAAGAGAGGAACCCCAAAACAAGCTATTAGTTGAAACAATTTATTTTTTAATAAATTTTTAAATAATTAATTTTTATTTAGTAAATAATATCTAAAATATAGTTTAGACAAGCTAATTGTATGAGAATAATAATGATTCTTATGTCGCCTATTCGCAAACAATGCGTTTTGTTTCCACTTATTTCAGCAAATTTAAGAAACGCACTAAATTAACTTCTGGTTTTATGACATGCGCAGAAACCAATCATGCTGTATGAAAAACGTGCTAAAATTATCAGACCACATCTAAACGCGTGGTAAAAGCGACATAAGAGAGATTTTAATGCGTTTTGATGAGTCTTTTCCATCAGAAAGAGTTCCGCCTCGTCTAGACTGTCGCGAACAAGGGGATGGTAAAATTTTCTGGAGGCAGTCCAACTCCAGCTCACACTTTTGAATGGTATACATAATTAGCTTCCTCTCTCGTTAAAGCCAAGGGAAAAGAAATTCCCGGAAATATTTTGAGTTCTACTTTTTCCCCTGTTCACCGAGTCTTAAAAGTCATTCTTAGAAGTAACGAGAAGGGATTGGAGAAGAAATATGTAGCTCGGAGTCCTTCTGAATGAGTAGCAGACATTTTCAATTTTTGATGACATGTATACGCAGCAATCAAAATTTAAATTATTTCTCTCGTAAGCAGAAAGAAAAATTAAGCACTGGATGTCTCGTATTAAAGAGAAAAATGTTATATTTGAGTAATGAGGATATATATTGTTTGAGTTCACTAAATTAATTAGTTTTATTATTCAATATAAGAAACCTTATTCAATTAATTGAATTATTTGTAATTAATAAAATTAATTTAATCGATTATAATTGATTAATTTAATCCGTTATAATAGTTTTCTGAAAGGAACTTTGTATTAAATCTAAAAATTTTTGTTCCAGTGGTTGGCACCTGGGCAACGAACCTAGCCCACAACAAGGCCAGAAACTGCCACTCATTTGTCGTTAACCAGCGAGCACCTACGAACCAAATCACGGAGGGAGGAGAGTAGAGTTGCCAGCGCCATACCACCACAAATCCATTTATGGGATGGACCACATTCATACATCATCACAGAAGAAAGGACAGAGAAAATAACATCCATGCCCGAACCGGGTTTCAAACCCGGGACTCACAGCTCAGGAGTCAGATGCGCTAACCACTCAACCATCGGTCGGCTTAACTCTAACAATATGACAGTGAAAAAATTGGCAGATGAGTCGAAAAATTACATATTTGTCTGAAAAATTAAAAATATAGACACAAAATATAAAATCTATTATATCAATAGATTTCTTGAAATGCATATTTGCTCTTTTTTTTTTTTAGAAAGAAGACTGACTTTTTGTTTCTCAAAATAAAGAAATCAATTGGTAAAACAAAAATTAATATCATTTACATATTTTACTGCAGGATCCAATTATTAGAAAAAGTTTAATAGTTTCATTTGAAAAATTAGAAAACAAACGCTTAAGAGCAAACAGTTATAAATCTTTCTTTAGCACAGCAAAAACTGTAGTAGTATGAAATAAAAAATAACTAGAAAAATATTTTCAAAATTATACACCAAGTGATTACATCCTTTTATATTGTCAACAAATGCTATATAATTAAATGATGATAAAGGAAAGTTGAGTCTCATTAATTTTATGACAAAATTGCTTGAAGCAAAAATCAATAGTTTAATTGTTCTATTAATTTGTTTTTATGCTGTATTTTTATTTTTCTATATTGTTAACATACATTGAAATTATATGCATTCGATTATATTAAATTCTATTAAGATTTCGAAAATCATATAATTGTTTTTTTGATAAATTTTAAAACAGTCATTAAAAAATTACCATTTGGATTATTTTATACTTTATATTAATAAAATAATATTTGGAATGAATTCTTATCATACAAATTTGGTATGGGATTATTCTCAAATTTTAATTGAAACAATATTGCGTTCATATTATTATATATTTAAGCATTAAAAATGATTTTAAAAGTTCAAATTTTTTGCATTTTAGGATTTAAAATTTTTTTTAAAAACTTTCAGTAATCTTAAATTCTAAATCTTGTTAATATTTTAATGTTCGTTACAAAAATAAGAATAAAAATTCCTGGCAAAACCCGGGAACTAAAAGAATTTCTTGTTTTAAAAAATACAACTACTTTTCCTTTTTGTGTTTTAATAAAACATTTAGTCGGAAAAAAAATTCTGTATTTAATAATAAATTTAAAATGAAGCTTATAAATAACAAATTATATTTAAAAAAATGTGTGGAGTTATTTTAAATGAGGAGTAAGAAAATGTATGTTTTAGTTTTTCATGTTTTTATGAAATTTAATACTGCTGTAATATGTAATTTTATTTAACCCTAAGAGAATAAAATGTCAACTATCTTTAATAATTTTTTTCTTTCAGTCATAAAACGATTCATTATTTTCTTAAACACGTCAACAGAAAATCAAAACCTAAAAAAAGAGAGTGAAGCGAGATGATATCATATTATGATATCATTAGAATTGCAAAGCAAAGCGCTAGAAAATATTAACGAGAAGAGAGCAAAGTTCATAATTTTAAAAATATCTTAATGAGTTTTTTTTTTTGCATTTTAACACACACAAATTTTGATAGAAAAAAAATTACGTTTAGTTTTTCATGTTAACCATGAGTTCTTACGATAATATTATTTAAAAAAACAATTCAAAAGTTTTCCTAATCATAGAAATTACCTGTGCTTTTAGATATTTATATTAATACCCTGTAATTTGAAAAAAAATAGTTAACTTAAAAACTTCTCAAAGTATATAAAATCATAATTATTTTAAAGAATATTTTAAGAAATATAAAATATATTTCTTTTCTGGACAATTATATAAAAATATAAAGATTTTTCCTCTTTTTTTAAAAAAAGAAATAGGTGTATTCTATGCAATGATTGTCAACAAATTTTATACATTAACAGAATGTTCACCACTCTAGATAATGTAATGATTTGAGTGTCAGATACTGTAATGGACAGAAAAATGAAAGAATAGAAGGGGAAAGGAACAAAAAAGTAATCCTTTTAGGAAAGAATACGAATAACACATGATTTTACGGGATTGTGAACATGTTATTGAAGTTGTATGAGACAACTTTGGATCGATGTACCAGTACACACAAATCATCCATTTCGTCTTCTGTCTATCTGGACGTACTAGACAATGTGGTCAATGATGCCTAACAGGGTATAAGTAATGTATTCTTTTTCCCTGAATAATTTTTACGTCATATTGGTGTCACAAATTAACGTGAAAAGTTTTGGAACAGGATTCCATTTTTTTTTGTTCGTTTTTGATTTAGAAATAAATTTTTGCAAAAGAAAACATATAATTTTAGCTTTTATGTTATTTCCTGTAAAGTATTTCGTAATTTAAGTAATATCATTTTTGTAACTAATATAAAACTTTATTTAAAATTGTGATTCTTATGTGAGTGAAATATTTATTTATGTGACTGTTATATACAACTATGATAAAGCTTTACCCACACAAAAAACATAATTTATTTAAAATATTCCATGAAATACTGAAAGTAAATCTAAAAGTAATACTGAAAGTAAAGTACAAGAAAAATGTAATATGTTTAGGACAATTTCTATATTTGGAGATTTCATTTTCATTTCTAATAACTGTAGCTACTTTCCTTTTATGCTATCAATTAAACATTGTAATACTTTTTCATATTTTGCTTTTTTCGATACATATTAAAATTAATTTAATGGAAGTATTGAATTTAATGGGCATATTTGTTTTTTTTATTTCAAAGTTTACTGCTAAAATATAAATATTTTGGTGTAATTGATTACATCGATGATTTCATGACTTTTATTGATAAATATTAACCAATATCCGCAGCTTTAACTTCAAAATAGATATACATCTTTGTTATAAAAGAATGATTAAAGCTTAATATAACAAATTCATTGAGTTTCAGAAGTTTAAATCAAAGAATTTGTGATAGGAATAATCACTTTAATGATCACTGAATCCTCTGAGGTTGATTATGATCATATTAGCAATTCTATTCAAAATGCAAATTATATTCCGAATTTTAAATGTTTACATATGTTTGTCCCTAGTATTGTAGTTTTGAGAAAATAACTCGAGATTAATATCCTTGATTTGGCAAGTCACATATGAGTTTAAATTAAAGATTATTATTTATGTACGTTTAAAATACGTTTAACATAATTGTAAGTATTTTATGGTTTTAAGTGAAATCTTGAAACAATTTGAAAAAAAATTTCTAATGTCTCTAAACTGTAGAAATTATTAATATATCTCTTAAGCCTCTTAAAGAATTTAAGATTTTTCTAATATATCTATTTTTGCAATGAATATGTATGAGTGATTCCTTTTAAAACCTAAATATAAAATTTTTCTTTGTTCTTAACAATTCTAACAAATATTTAGCAGCCTCTTAAGGGAAAAATAATTTGTTTTTGTTGTTCTCCAGATTTTAGAGATTTATTCTCAGAATGCATTAAGGTCTATAGTTTTAAGAGAATTGCGAACCAATATGTGTACACTAAATTTAGTTCGAAGTTTAGAACTAAAATCCAGAATACTAATTATTTAGTTTCAAATAAGATAAAGAAGTTGAAGAGCTTATATCATAATGTAGAACTTGTAAGGTTATAGTATACATTATATATAAAATATTAATAAAAATGTACGGATTTATATACATATATATGCCATTTTTTATAACTAATTTTATGATTATCTTAATTTACCTTCTTTGAAATATGGAAAACAATGCAAATGTTGCTAAACTTATATTGTTTGAGAAAATTGTTACAATTTAAGTGGATACATATACAATTTCATAAATATGAAAAGCGTGAATTTTATTTTTTTATAATTTAGAATAAAATTTGTTCATAAAAATTAAAAAAAAGTGTTATGTTTTACATATACATTAAACAATTTATATTTACTTATGAAATATTTGTAACATTTGCGTAAATCTTTAATTTTTGTGAAGTTTCTAAAATCAAGATAATTAATTGTTTGGCATTTTACAGAAAAAATGCATGAAATTAATTTGGATAATACCATAATATATTAATTGTATATTTTTATTTTAAGTGATCATCTATTTAATATATCTTGCTATGATAACAAAGTATAATTTTAAGATGATAAAATAATTTTAGAGATTTGAATTATAAAAATATTTCTTTAGAATTATAAAAATATTTTCCTTTTGGCATTTTAAAATATAATTTTTTGGTTTGGAAGTTTTAGCTGATAAGCAACTTATAACTCTTTATAAATGTTTATGTAACTATATGAAATGCCGTAAGAATTAAAAAATAATCTTCAAATAAAATTATGAATCAAAATAAATTTTTGGGAATTAAAATAATTTGACTACCCTTTTAACCAATTACGTAATTCAGAATAACAAATGTCTATATAAAGAACGATTAATCTTTCCTTAAAATAGCAAAAACGTATTATATAATATTATATATAATGTGTGAAAATTAATATATAGTATGTAGTTAGAATTTAGTGAAAATATCTGTATAAAGTGTGTGCATTAAATATTTTGATGAAAATATTCTGTTTTATATGTAAAAATGGTGAGAATATTTGAAATCATAAAATAATCGCAAATTAATAAGCATTAAAGACAGACATTTTTTTCAGATTTTTCTTTTTTCATTAATAAGCATTAATAAAAAAGAAAAATTGGAAAAAAAATATAAATTCAATCTATTAAAAATAAGGAATATCTTTTCATAGAAAAAACACATTTGAAGTTATGAAATATAAATACATTGAACAAAATATTTTTAACTACTCTAAAAATAATAAACATTTTTTTATAAAATTAATAAGAAAATGAAAACTATAACAGTATTTGTTAAGGATTCTTTTCTGGAAACTATTTATAACATCACTATTTATTTGTAATGTTTTAAATTTCAAAGGTATAATCTCAAAATTTACATATAATATTCCCAAATGCGATATAATGTTCAAGAAATAGTTTGTATTTAGACACTTTGAATATTCTGAGTATTTATTTATGTTATCTATAGTTTAATATTTTCCCTTATGTCCACTGGAATGAAAAAATAAATACTTTTAAAATCAATGTGAAAAATATAGTTTAAATTAATCTCATACAAAAGATTTTCTTTTTTTCTTGATAGCATAATTTTAATTTCATTTATATTTTTCAGAGACAAATATTTTGTGAGTGAAATAATAATATATATTGTGAGTAAAAGTGAAATAATAATATATTGTAACTTTTTATCCTAAGATTTTTATGAGAGGAGAGAAAGTTCGCAATTTCGAGATAATAAATTAGGCTTTTTGAGCAATAAGGATAAATGAAATTGTTATGGCTTATTTTGTATCATCTATAAGCTATAGCCTATAAATGTTCATTTATCTTTCCAAAACATTTATATGATACTCCATTTCCTACAGAATATAAATGGTTACTAATTTTTAAATGTTATTTCAATTATAAATTTGTATACATTTCTGTTTTAAAATAATAAGTAATCTACTATTATATCTACAGATTTTTTTAATGTTTTAAAAATAATAATGATTGTTATCGTAAGATTTATCATAGTGAATTTTATATTTGAACTGGATGACGAGCATTTTATATTTTAACAGGATGACGAATTAAATATTTTGCAGCAGCTATTTTTGTACTTTGCTTTAATACATACTTTTAAAAAATATTGTTTGGAGATTCCCCATCTGCCCAACGTAATTTCGTTAATAGTTCTTAATTTTGGTTCAGAAAACGAGCACGTAATTTCTACATTAACCAAGTGCACAACAGTGAAGGCATTTCGGTGTTTTCCTCTTGCTACACTTTGGACTAATTTAATGTTTATTTTTCGTGTAATGCTTCTTTTTTCATTTTGAAGTTTATTATAGAAAAATTCCAAAAATACATTTACTGAATGAGAACAAAGAAATATTCTTATTTTATTTCGAAACGCCGAGAAACCGTTGTTAAAAACAAAAGTACTCTTCAAGACGAAAGAAAAAAAATTCTCAAAATAAAATCTTAAATATAATTCTATCAGACTCAGTTAATATAATGAGGCTTCGGTCTTTTACCGCTACTAATAAGTGGACTGAATTAAAAACAAAACATTCTTATGCTTCGGAAGTAGAGTTCGTCATGCAAAAAGCCAATTTCGTATTTTCACTACTTCTCTATGCAATACAGGAAAGCCATTTACTTTCCACTCTCAAATTGTAGTTGAGAAAGTGTTTTTTTTATCCAGATTTAATATAATTTCGTTTGTTTAACATTTTCAAAACAGTACTTTAAAAAGTTCAGAAGATAAAGGTACAGAATAGCAACAGCGCTTTAATGCTTTCATTCTAAGTTATGAATAATTATCAAAGAAAACCTTTCTTTTAAAAGCAAAGTTGAGAAAAATAGTATATCTAAAATATACAGATTTAATAAATATATAGATTTTTTTTAATGTTTTTAAACAGCGGGATATTATTTTCTTAATTGCATCTTTTTCTTTAAAGGAAAGCAAAATATCCATTATGTAGAATATAATTAGCACACAAGGAAAATTGTTATGTCACTTAATCTATTTACATTACATTTTTGCAACAGCTTTTATTAACCAACACAACAAATTTACTCTGCATTGGTTCTAAAGTTTAATATTTGTCTCTCTTAAAATCAATATTTCGAGCATTTATTTATAAAGTGCTTAGAAATTTTTTTAAATAAACTTCCTTTGCATCATATTATACTATTATACATACGTATTTATTTAATAGAAGGATTCGAAGCTACTGGAATGGAGACAAAACTAGTCTGTCTTATTATTAATCAATATAAAATTAAATATCTGTCTATTACAAGAAAATGTCTCTCTTCACCTCAACTTACATTTCAATTGGAACTTTTAAATTAAAAACAGTCTAAAATTATTTACCTAGGATCTTTGATCAATGAGATCTTTAAAATCAATGAGAACCAATTCAGAGATTAAGAGATTTACAGTTACAGAAAATAAATATTTTTATGGATTAAAACATTCACTAAGAGCCAGCTTTTTATCTATAGGGAAAAAGCTACCACTTTATAAAAAACTTATTCGTCCTGTGCTAATATATGCCACTAAAGCAAGTGTCATGATTGCAAGAGAGGAAAGGTTGCCTGACACTTTTGAATGTAAGATACTGAGGATTAATTTTGGTGGATTTCAAGAAAATGGTAATTGATGTAGAAAACACTACACTGAACTAAACTAACATCGCAACGCTCATTCATTCTCGGTCTTCAAAAGTGAATTAATTGCAATTGAAAAAGGTCTTGAAGCTATTCTTAATGAAGGTGATTTTGGGGATCTATGGATCCTTTCGGACAGTAGATGCTCTCTTCAGCATCTCCCCAATTGGACTGCAAATGGAGATCAAACTAGCAGTTCCATACTTCTCAAGCTCAAGTTCATTTCAGAGTCCAATGCAGTTTATTTTCAATTGATTTCTTCTCTTGTAGACATATACGGCAATGAGCAGGTGGACAGACTGGCCAAGGAGGGCTGCTATCACGATAATTCTTTCTCATCAACACTTACCTTTTTAGAACATCATTCCATAAATAATTCTGAAATTTCGAAAAGGTGGAGGTTTACTCTCTGCCATCACTGGTAAGTGGGCAAAGAGCCTGGTTCTTCATTTACCCTCAATTGTAACAGAGCCTCTAGAACCACAATTTTCAGACTAGCAAGCGGCCACACTAGGGGTCTCAGGTATTTCGAAGGCAGGAAAATCTTTGAGGTCAGCTCTAAATTTAAAACTGAGTAGGCTTCTCTTAATCACATCCTGGACTTTTTGGGACTTTTTCAGAGAGGATATATGCTCATCTCCTCTTCTGGACCTCGATTCTCTTAGGGTCAACGGTCTGATGGCCCTTGTCTAAATACATCAGACATTTGAATAATAAGCCACAACAGCAACAACAACTAAATCTAATTTTCAAAGAGTCAGATGCTGTTTACTATACTAAATGAAATGGACTCAAATGTGTTTTACAAGTTATCCGCTTGAGCAATAATAAACTTAAAGAAATATTTTAATTTAGACCATATAACACAACGAGAAGAAGAAGATATAAACTTTTATGGCTAGGTACAGTAGAAAATGACTGTCTGTTCCTTAGAACAAAGAATTGGAAGAGTTTAACTGATGGTAGGGTTTGCTGGAAGCATCTAGATCAGAAGTTCTTGGCCTTTCCTAGGCTGTGGGGCCATAAATGACGATGTTTATTCATGAATATTTTAAGAACTTTGAGATTTATCAGCGTACAAGGAAATACATTTATTTTGTTTGTAGAATGAATCGGATTTTTGAAAACGGTTTATTTAAACACTGAAATTTAATTGCAAAAACAAATGAATTTAAATTATTTGTCTATCGATATAATTTGTCAAGTAAAATTAATACATTATTCGTATAAAAATTTTATTAGTTTAATATAAGGCATCATTTTAAGGGGATTTTATTAAGTAATTTGATATAAATAACTACTGTTAAACATTTTCCATTTTAAAATAATTTTATTTATCTAAAAATATAAAATATAAGAAATAAATTCTACTCTGTGCCTTTTGCTCGTATAAAAATGAAAAAAAGAAGAAAACAATTTATCTTTCATTTTTTTCACTGAGAAATAGTTTATTCACTTCTTTTTGTCGAGAGAATGTCTGAAACAGGTGTGAGAAAACACCGTAAAGAAACTGACACCATTCTGAAAAGCTGACTTTGTTTTTTTCATCAAAAGGGGACGCGAAAATGGAAAGAGGATGAAAGAGAGTCTTGACTCGTTTTGAGATTTTTCAACAATGTAGATGAAGCACTATTCTTCATTTTCTGAATCGTCAGATAAGTGTAAATCATATAAAAGGAAAAGAACAGTGATATCAAATTCTATTCAAATGCATTAGCTTCTATATTTGCTTTTTTGTGTTCCATAAATTACATTTCACTTTAATTTCATAAACTAAAATTGTTATATTAATATGTATATATTTTAAACTCTGAATTATGCATTTGTGCTTGCTATGTGTACTATAATGGATAAAAGAATAAAATCACTTACTGCACAATACATACATTATACACTAATTGCATGGATTTATGGATTTTTAATTTTAAAATCTTTATTTAATGCTTTAAACTTAATAGTAATTAATAGTAAAATTAATCAGTGCTCAATATAATTTTTATGAAAACTTGTCGTCAGTGTGAAATTATATCATTAAAGTGAAAAGTTAATTATACTAATTAATCATTTAAAATATTAAAAAAGAAACGTTTAAGAGAAATATGTACTGGAGTAAGAAGCTAAATTCAAATTGCCAATTTCTAATTGATTGAAGCCAATAAGGAATACAAATATGATACGTAGATTTAGTAATTATAATTATTTTTTCATTTTAAATCACATTGTTATTGAAACAAAAAATGTACAAACAACTTTTTCAAAAACTTGAAAAAGTTTGAAAAATATACGAACTTTAAAAATTGAATTCTTTGATTGATCGAAATAAATCGAGTTTTAAAATGGAATGCCAGATACAATATTGTTTTGAAAATAAAGTAGGTAAATTTAGAGTAGAATCATTCATTTAGAGAGTGCTGTAGAAAGGATATTCTATCATTGAAATAAATATCTGTTTAAAAACAAAAAAATAATCTTAAAAAATATAAAAAAGCAATATTTTAGCGAGCTATTAAAAATCATTTATGTGAATATAATTTACTTTTTTTTAGCAGATTTTTTTTAAATATAAATTAATGCTACTAGTATTTAGCATAAATAACAGCATTTAAGCAATATAAATTAGAATAAATTTACATACTTAAGATATTAAAAATAAGGCATATAGTTAATAGTTTTAACTTAAAAATATAACATTTCATATACTTCAATGTTGTTTTGAATTTCTCTTTAAGAACATTTGTAGTTCTGTTTTCACAATATACTTAATTTATACAAGCATTTATATAATCATTAATTTATATAATCGCAACATACTTAATTAATACAAGAAAATGTAATTTTAAGTTTATGATACGCTTTGGAGTAGTCTAATTATGTGCACTGTCATGAATGTGAATTTTATATATTTAGGCAGACACTGTACTTTTATTCAAATGTATTTATATTTGCTTGAATTTTTAAAGTAAAAAGAAATCGCAGTTAAAATTTCCTATTGAATATTGCTGATAAAAAAAACTATAAATATTATAAATGATCAAAATATAATTATGAAGCAATTACTTATTTTATCTGTTTTGGATTGTATTTTTCGTTTATATAAATAAGTAAAATATTGATATTATTGTAACCTTTACATTACGAAACGAGACTAAAATCCCACAGAAAAATGTATTTTAAAATAACAAGTAAGTAGTCAACTGGAAATCCGTTCTTATAATACACGAGGAATTAATTTTTTTCAAAAATATAATTTAAAATATATTAAAATAAAGACATGATTAATGGTTTTATCATAAATATCAACAATATCTTTCTCTGAAATTTTCAATCATCAACATGGGAATCAAAATATTTCTTGGTCCGTCCGTCGTGTAACCTAGTTGTTTTACGCAGGGCCCTATTTCTTCCATCCTTTCACAACCTTGAGTGTTAATTTAGAAAATACTTCGGAGGGAGAAAAAGTAGAACACATCATATATTTTTCTGTTACGTTTTTAACGCCACAAACAACCTCATTGAGACAGGCTTCCAAACAAAACACAGAAACTCGTTACGCACAAACGCCGGCTCAGAGTTTTCATAACATTAATTTTTCTTTTTTCTATCCCATTGGAATTCATACAAGAACGTGTAAGACAAAGTTTCGACAAATCTTGTTGGACTTTGTCGGAAATTTGATACACTTTCTTAAAATTCTATCATTTTCCTGTGTGAATATAATTTAAAAAAAATTATAAATTTTTCAAACAGAAAATTTGTAATTTTTCATTATAAAAATGTTTTATTACTCAAAAACAAAATTATCCAATTATTTGCTTTACCTTTACATACATTTCTGTATCTTTTATAAATAATTTATATATGAATATGTAGTGCATAAATTTAAGTTATCATTGCTTAATTTTAAAATCACAATCAGTTTTCATGAAATTTTTTTGATTAATGTACACTAACAACTTGTTGCATTTTTAGATGTTTTGAAAATTGTTGATGCACTATGTACTAAATATTTCATTATAAAATTTTATAGTTTTTTTAGTATTGTTCTTAATATATAGCTAAATTTTAAAGCCTAAAAATTTAGATATTTAGAAGTAAGTGCTCACTATTTTCTATTAAACATGTGATAAATTTATGTTAAAAAATTAATTTTTAGGGTCTCAGCAAAATTAAAAGAAAATATCTCCAGAATGGTTTCTGCAGGTATGATATCAGAATAAAAATTTTTTTGATAAATACATTACTGCTGTATTAAGAAGAAATTGATTGTAGATACTGAATTATATTTTTTGAGAATTATTGTTTGAAGGTTCCTCAATAAAACTGACAGTTAATTGTATATAATGATATATTTCTTAGCCTTTAACAGTAAATTTTACAAATATGAAACTGTAAGAGAAACATTCAGTGTAAATTACTAATCCATATTTAATAAACATTGCTTTTTAATCAGTAATATAAAATATCGCTATTGATTTTGTTGTTGTTAGGAGTATACTAGACGAAGTCCACAAGCCCACTTACTTTCAGAAAATCAAAAACAAACGTAGAAAATTATCTTTGTTTCCCTGAATAATATATGGGAATATGAACTAAATTTGAATATATTCTAAGAATTTCGTTAAGAAATGAAATCCTTAATCATGAATGGTACTAGTGTTCATTATTATTTGTAAAATATTTTAAGTAATTCGAATGCTTTTTATATTTATTGAAAATTGAGTTGTGTGTATGCAAAACAATGCGAACAAGAGGTAAATTATAACACACTGTTCCTCGTGTTATTTTTTATTTTGAAAAAAAAATTCCAATTTTATATTTACAATCTATAAACTCTCTAAAAGTAACTAACTTTAACTGCAACGAAAATGTAAGCAGGAAAAATAAATCTGCAGACATTTTACATTTCATTTCTCAGGACACTATTGAGAACAGTTAAGCTACAAGTCACGTTCCTTTTTAGAGATTCAAGTACAATCTCATCACGTTAGATGTGTCAACGTCACCTCATAAAAAATATACTCGCCTAGAAGCTGATTTTTCCTAGGATTTTTTTCCCTCTTTTATAGCACAAATCTCATCTAAAAGATCTGACGAAAAAGCCTCCATTTCCGCTGAGCAAAGCCTATATGCACACACACATACACATAAATCTGATACTACAGATCAGCTAGCTTCTGTATTTTCCATCCACCATTCCTAACTAACTGGTTCCGAGGGTATCTGAGAGTTATGAAAAAGCGAAGGAGTATTAATATCCTATCTGCAAACAAGGCGAGAGATGTGTTAGAAAAAGGGATTCTGATCGGAAATTGCATTGCGTGCTTCTTGCATGTTGACTGGGGAATGATGACGTGCTTCACTACTTCCGCAATTGCCAAAAAACTCGCAGGGATGATATTTTTGTTCACAGTGAATTGAATCATTCGCGTGTCACACGCTCATTTGTAATATTCTTCAAGTTGGTGTTTGTTCTTTGGGAGTAGAGATGGGTGTTTGGCACGGGCTTCTTTGAAATTTTGGAAGAAGTTTATGTCTTTCTCAAGTAATGCATTTCTATTGCTGAAGTAATCGTGTAATGAATAAATTTTTCTTTTTATATGTTTTATGGAAATAGAATATGAATGATAAATTTATATATCTCCTAAATAGTGAATTGTTAAATAATGATCATGGCACACACACACACACAATTTTATTCAGATTATTAATTACTTCAATATAAAAATAAATTTACAACTGTTAGCATCTGTATTCATTTACTACAATAAAGTATTCACCAATTACATTAAAATATACATTAACAGGGCATTTTTGTAACTTTTTTATACCATATTTTAATGAAGTAACATTCTATAAATTTAAAAAATAAGAAAATAAATTGTTAACCATTCTTTACGAATCAATTACAATTTGACTTAAATCAATAATTATTATTTTGAATTTTATTTTGATGAATTTTGCTTGATAATAAGAAACATTACTTTAATTAATAATCCCGGATATGAACAAACAAAAATTAAGTCAATGTAATTTGAAGAAATTGTAAGGAAAACCACAAAAGTAAGTAAATTAAAAAGAATTAAGATATTTTGACTAGTCCAAGGTATTTGATTTTATAGAAAAATTATATTTTTTTTATTTAAATTGAAAATTGCATTTTTTAAATCATCATAGCAATAATTTAAATGTCTGAAAATAATTTCTTTTCTAAGTATCTGGCAAATATTTCAAAATATTTAAAAATTTAAACCAAATTTGAGCAAGAAACATTTGTATCTCTTAACTGACTGCTATACGATAGTAGAACTCTGTGATTAAATTCGTTTATGTTTTAGACTTCATTTTTCCTGGATTCACCTTAATTT
This sequence comes from Latrodectus elegans, assembly GCA_030067965.1. Taxonomy (NCBI): domain Eukaryota; kingdom Metazoa; phylum Arthropoda; class Arachnida; order Araneae; family Theridiidae; genus Latrodectus; species Latrodectus elegans. The sequence goes on along the minus strand of CM057818.1, from coordinate 12,262,074 downwards.
GAAATTTGTTAATGTTATTTTTTTCTATTCGTCTGAAAGAAATGGTTAATACTGATGTAGTAGACTTCACAGGATGTATAAGTAAATTAAACTTTCTTGGTGTTTACGTATTCAAAATGATTAACATAAAATATTATTCCTAAGATTGATATTTTTTTCTCTATCCATGTGATACATTTTGAAGTATAAATAAATGTTATATAACATTTTCTTCAGTAATAATGTAAAAGTTATTCACGTGCAAAACAACAGAGTTCACTCATTTTGAAATAATTTTTAAAAGCATTTGAGCATATGTTTACTATTAAAAAACTGTTCTTCAGATCTTCAATCGTTTTTATTAAGAAAAGTTTATAATTATTCTTTTTTTCTACTCCTTCACAATATATTAGTTGCATTTATGCTTATGCATTAAATATGAATTTTAAAAACTATGTACAAATAAAACGCATTTACAATTTGCATTTTTGTTTATATTAAAAAGCAAAATATTATTATTATTATTATTATTTTTTACAAAATGGTGCATACATTTACTGAATTAAAATTTTCCCATTCATATTTCATGTAGTCTTGAGATTATGATAATATATAAGAAACACATTTCATTACAATCATGAAAACACTTTATTATCAATCAATTAATTAATAAACACAGTTTAGAGATTTATCACAAACCAATCGAAAAGTAAGTATTCTTATGTCTAAAGGATAAGGCATTTAGCTTGAATGTTGTAAAAGGCATTGCATAGTATATACATACATACATACAAACATACATACATACATACATATATATATATATATATATCTATATATATATACATATATATATGTATATATATATATATATATATACATATATATATATATATGAATATATAAATATATATATATATATATATAAATATATAAATATATATATACATATATATAAATATATATATATATATATATATATATATATATATATATATATATATATATATATATATATATATATATATATATATATATATATATATATATATATATATATATATATATATATATATATATATATATATATATATATATATATATATATATATATATATATATATATATATATAAATATATATATATATATATATATATGTATATATATATATATATATACATATATATATATATATATATAAATATATATATATATATATATAAATATATAAATATATATATACATATATATAAATATATATATATATATATATATATATATATATATATATATATATATATATATATATATATATATATATATATATATATATATATATATATATATATATATATATATATATATATATATATATATATATATATATATATAATCTAGGTTTTTATGTAAATAAAAAGGATTCTACAATTAAATCAAATTGTTATATAAAATATTGTCCATGGCTATTGTTTATTTTGTTAAAAAAAAAGTAAATTTCTTTCTTACAGATTTTAATTACATGTACAGCCAAATAACATTTCAGATAAATGTTGTGTTAAAATAGCTTTTATTTATTGTCTTGCAAATACCTAAAAGGAATTTAGTATGTTTTAATTTGATTAGTTTTACTTAAAAATTGTTTTTTTTAATCTAAATTTGTGTTTTATTAAAAACAGTGATTATTGTGTTTAAAATTAAAACATATTATTAGAAAACAGTTATATAATCTATAACCCATTGTCTTTGTAATCAGTTTATATTATAATTTAATTTTTTATTAAATATCGATCAACAAGGAAAAAGTTCAATAGTTATAATTGACAAATATATTGTATAGTTCAAATTTGTTGATTTGTTCTGTCACTATTTGATGTACAAAGATGCTTCCATTTTCTTGAAATTACATTAAATTTATTATAATTCTTATTAGAGTTACCTATTCACTGAATTATATTTTGTGGGTATGTATTTGTATTTTATATTTCTCAGTTAAGTGAATTTAAAATTTTTTAAAATAAATTTATCAAAAATATTGATGCTAAAGGTTTTGTAGATTGCAAACAATTAAAATTTTAAATTTATTTTCAGAAATTTACTTGCAGTCAAACATTTGCAGTGATTAAATATTGATCAAATATTTTCGATAATTTTTGTATTGCATGTCGAATGTGTTTAGAAAATATCTACCTTTTCTAACTGTTAAAAGTTTCAAAATCAAGCTTTTGTTAAATAAAGCTATTTGCTACAAAATTTATTAACATTTAAAATTTTTATCATTCAAATAATGCACATTATAAATGCATTTACATTACTTACTTTATACATAAAAAATAATTAAAAAGTGTTCAAACTGCAATATCTATGTGTAATCGAAATAAATATATTTATATAATTCAGCTTCCTTTCCAATTCACTTATTTTTACATAATTTATTTTTCACAGGGAGGCAAAAGATAACTATTTCACTTAAATTAAAAGAACATATAAAATTGTATACTTTGTATACAAACAGTTTATAATTTCTAATGATTTTGCTGCTAAATAATCTATAATTTCAAAATTACACACTTAAAAATAAACTAAAATATACTACAAACTCATTTAAAATTGGAAATTTTAAATGAGTTAGCTCGATGAATAATGCATCTTCTTGCATTACTGGGAAAAGCATAAAATAAAGACCCAATTTCCCTGGCAGAACATTGCAAATTTGCAAAGCTTTGAATTTTAAATTTTGAATAGGAGACGATAGATAAAAATTGCTCAAGAGAGACAGTAAACTTTAATCTTAAATTATCCTGAAGAGTGAAATATATTTGGACTCTAATTACATGTTTAAAGAAGTATTTAAAAGTATAAATTAAAATACTTCTCTTTTGGTTAACATTTTATCAAATACAAAAAATGATTAAATTATGCAAAATTGAAACATTATATTATAAAGAAAAGAATTTTTAATTAAAAATTTGTCGAAATAATTTAATTGAATCTTGTATGCAATTTTTATTTTTAGGCTTAGTAAGTATTTTAAAGGAGAATTATAATTATTTTTTACTTAATTAAATGGTATACTGCTATTATGATATTTGATTTTGACTAAATTCATTTTTATTGATGAGTTTTATTCAGTTAAATGCATTATTGATTAATGTACTGGATTAAAAGTAAAAGGTAGAAGTTGTCTATGCGATTTTATGGAATTATTTGCTACAGTAAGCAATGGAGATGATTTCAAACATAGACTTTTAATAAAATTTAATAAAGAATGTAGAACTATTGAATATTAGAATAAAACTAAAGAATGTAGAACTATTGAATATTAGAATAGAACTAAAGAATGTAGAACTATTGAATATTAGAATGGAACTAAAGAATATAGAACTATTGAATATTAGAATGGAACTAAAGAATGTAGAACTATTGAATATTAGAATGGAACTAAAGAATGTAGAACTGTTGAATATTAGAATGGAACTAAAGAATGTAGAACTGTTGAATATTAGAATGGAACTAAAGAATGTAGAACTATTGAATATTAGAATAGAACTAAAGAATGTAGAACTATTGAATATTAGAATAGAACTAAAGAATGTAGAACTATTGAATATTAGAATAGAACTAAAGAATGTAGAACTATTGAATATTAGAATAGAACTAAAGAATGTAGAACTATTGAACGTAGAACAATATATTATAACTATTGAATATTTTCATTCTATGAAGCCAAAAAATATGTTCAGAAACAAGTTTATGTCGTAAACAGTGATTTCATATTATAATTGTTTTCTTGGTAATGAATATTATTATATATTCTAAAACACATTATTAATTATTTCAACTTCAAAGAAAGTTTCAAGAAATAAATGCCGCAGTCAAAACATGAAATCTAATATTGGAAGAAATAAGCAGAATTCTGAATAGTATAATTAAAGGATTAAATTTTTTCTCTTTAACGATGTCTCGATTTCATAAAAAATACGCATTTTAAAAATTGTAAATTTTATCAAACAATTCTGATTTGAATTTGAAAGTTGAAATACAGTTAGAGTTAAAAAATATTTTTCTAATTCCTTGTTAACTAATTTACTTATGTAAACCATGCTATCTATACAAAACTTTGAATATATTTGCATAGATAATTTTGGCCACTGATAACCGATAGCAAGATGAATAGTGAGAAATTACAAGGCTATTATTATTACCATATTATTATTACCAATATATAATGATGGGCGAGTATTAAAATATTCACGAAGGATAAATGACCCAGATAGATTAAGTCTAATGTTCAAAGTACAATTTTTGTTCAAAAATCAATAGTTTGAATTGTTTATTCGCATTATTCATTTTTCAGTTATTTTTAGTCTCCAAGGGATACCGGTTTGTAGATCAGACGTGATGGTTTCTTCGATCGTTTGATAGATTATTTTGAAGCTTGATATTTTATTTTTTAAGAATTTTTCTCATAATATATCTTATGCCCCAAATGTCATGCATAAGTTTCTGAAGAAATTTAAGTATCATACGCACAACACGAAAACTTAATTAATCGAAATGCATTTAATTTAGTAAGATAATTCATTTTTCAAAGTATACCATTGAAAACAATTTTCCCTTATTTTTATTTGAAATTAAAATTAATAATAAGACTCAGAACCAATTATTTTTTAATGGAGCTCATTCTGATTATTTATAAAATTTGAGATTTTATTTTTAAACAATAACAACAACGTACTAAGAATTTATGTGAAATAAATAAAAGTGTTTCTGTGAAATAAATAAAAGTACATGAAAAATTTGCGCTTAAGCCGAACATATGTCTTTTTATTAAGTGGAAGTTATGGCATTTTCATTTATTGAAGTATTGAACTTAGACAATAAAGTGAAAAATTTGAAGTAGTTAAAAATCATCTAAAAATGTTAATAAATAGTAAATGAATATTTTTTTATCTGCAAAGATCCACTTATTTTTACGTCTATAATCTGTTCAATGATTGTAAATTAAATGAATGTTGTTGTTTTTTAATGCCCGGCTACTAGAATATTTGCTTTTCAGTACAACCAGATTTGTAAATGATAAAATCTGTATACAATGAGGGTCACTCTGATGGTTCCGCCACTGCAGGAAATGTAAATTCTTAATATGCAGAATTGTATAAACATGTGGAAAATGTAAATTTTGATTTCGCTTTTAAAAAATAAAAATTATAAAAACAAAGTTTACTTTTAAAGAATGCTTTATATATATTATTATAATCTAGTTTCTAGTATGATTAAAATAGGAAATAATTTTCCCAATGAACTTTGTATGAATGCAAAAATCATTAAAAATAAAAATTGCTAGTTTCCAAATGTTATGAAATATGGATTTCAAAATAAGATAGTAAAATACACACAGCAAAGTTTTCAGATTGTTTTGATTAAAGATAAATGTTATTCGAAATTGCTTGGAAAAATATAAAACAATTTTTGAGAAATTTTATTGCGTGGTTTTAAAAATGGAATTTATAATATTGAATTCAATTTATTTGAATTAATTTGGGGATATTTTTTGAGGCCATTACGTACAGTAATTATTTTAAAGTATTTAAAAAAGATATGCAAAATAAACTGTTTTAAATACTCATTTAAACAGAATAGACATTCATATGACAGTATCTTAAATTTTTATTGCGTACTTTAATTTCAGTTAAAACAAATTACTTACTCTAAAATTTAATTATGGATTAGTAAAACTAAATATTACCATAGGCATTGTTACTGTGCCCAAATTTGTTTCTCAAATTTTATAAATAATGAATACTGATATTAAATATTTTATTTAACCATCACCCACAAAAATAGTTTTCTTAAAGTTTTTTTTTTTCAAATTTTTAGTATTTTCTCTCACGCACTCAACAATCCTGCCTGGTCAATTATTGCAATAAACTCAACAGTTATGGTTAAGGCAGTCTCACGTCATGTTACCTAAGCAACTGGACTCCGTTCCAAAGATTAAAGAAGCACAGTCCCTTCAGTCTGGTTAACTCACTACACTTAATCGAGAACAATGTCGAACCACATGCCCTTCACTTCGGTCCGAACCCTGCTGAGGCTCTTTCCAATGTTCACTTCAATTACGAACTTTCTACTGTAGTCATCAAAAGGGATTGTTAACCTGAATTGCTAAAACAACTAGCCTTGGAAATCATTAATAATATACCACCAAATGACATAAAAATCTACACTGATGGCAGCAAAATAAATCCCCGAACTGGCAGCAGAATTTTCTCATCGAGACTCCTCATGATAAACTCTCTCTTAGTCAACGTAATCTCGACTTCTGTTCAGTATTTCGCAGAGAACTAATAGCCATCAACATCGGATTGGAATCTATCATGAGTGAAACTAATGATAGTGATGTCTGGATATTAACTGATAGCCATAGTTCAATTCAACATCAGCAAAATTGGAGCTGTTTGGGAGACCAAACAAGCCTTTCTATTCTACACATGCTTAAAATTGTCTCCCTTCGACATAATATCTATTTTCAATGAATCCCATCTCACGTGGATATTGTTGGCAATGAAATAGCAGACACTTTAGCAAAGGAGGGTTCAGGTCATCCTGCTCATTCTTCTTCCACACTTACCTACCTTAAACTCTTTTCCCTGAGAAAAGCCCAGTTTAAAACCGATTGGCAGGTACCTTTGACTCACCACTTCTACAAGGGTGGAAAGCCGAGACTTTCTCTATCTCTACCTGTGATAGGAAATCCAGCACTTGTGTGGCACGTCTCACCTCTGTCCACCTGAAATGCCTCACTCTTGCAGTGGGTAACAAGACCTTCCCCGTCTGTCTTAAATGCCATGGATACCAAGCTTCTCCTGAACATATATATCCTGAACTGTATGAATATACTATTCTCAAATATACCCTTCTTCCCGCCTTGTCATCGATTTCCTCTCCGTCAACGGATTCCTAGATTTGGTCTGATTCCGTCTAACCCTTTGGAGATAAGCAACAACAACAAGTCTTTACATTCCATAATTGGTGTTTATAATAGATGTTATGTAATTTTGTCAGAAATATGATCGATTTATTATTCTTGTGGTAATTAAAACAGGGCAAATATTAATGTCAATCAATATTTGCCCTGTCAACTTGATCCTGAACATGGATTTATATCGTAAAGGTATAATTTCTCAAGGGCATTTTGCTTAAACATTAACATTTAAAGATTCAACTGCATCTCAAATTAAACGTGAAAGACGTTAATTCATTATATAATAAACTTAAAAACGTCATTTCTAACTTAAATTTGTAATTATTACTGTATTATCTTCATGTTATTATTTGTACAACATTATGTGCATGATGAAAAATAAAAAATTCTTTTTCTTAATGTTTAAGTATAGATGTTAAGAGATTTAATACTTGGTAATATACTTCTGAATTTAGACATTTTTTATGATCAATTAATATTTTTTCATGGCTAATTCTCTCCTATTTATGAAATAAATATGAAATAAACAAGTCTTTATATAAGAAAAGTTTCACAGCAAAAGAAAGATAAATTTTTAAACATATAAAATGAATTCGTATAAGCAGAAATAAGCATTAATTTGTTTAGAGAATGATAATATTGCATATAAAACAGTATGTATTATTGCTTAATACAAATTTATAGGCTAAATTTCAAATACTTAAAATTCAATATTTATAAAAATTATGAAAAAAGTTTACAGTTTATTTTTAACAAATCCCTTTGTACTATAATGAAACATCAGATATAAATTTATATGATTGCCAAATTTTATGTTTCAGTTTTGATTCAAGTTTATTTATATTTTTTAAAATTAATCTCAGAATTTATATATTCTTAATTGTTTTCAAGCTAATGCTAATAAAAAATTATGTAAATTAATAAAAATTATTTAAGAAACTAACTTAAATTCTATTTTAAGAAACTAACAGTTTTTAATTATTTTCATTATTGTTGCCAATGAATTTTATATTTTGAAACTGTACATTGAATTTTTATAAAAATGGATACCAGATATATTTTCAAAAATGTAATCATAAGAAGTACTTATTAAATTTAATTTTTCGCAGATTCTTTTTAATAGAGTGATAGGGTTGAGGAAAATGTTAGCGTTTGGCACTGATCTAAAAATATATTTTTCCAACTGTGTCTAAACTTTAAATTTCTAACTAAAAATACTATAGATTTGATACCTAAAGAGTTTTGTGACAAGATAACAGACTTAAAAAAGAAATAAAAATAAAAGCAAATCCTTTGACATACATTAACCTACCTCAATATTTTTCAGCAAAAAATGTTTTCATTGTTTTTTTAAAATATACATTATTTTTTGTTTCATCATTAAAATGCAATGATGAAAATAAAATAAAGTTGAAATAGTATTAATATGCTTTGAACTTTTTTCAAATAAATTCTTTTATTAGTTCAAAAAATTAAAATAAATAAATAAATACTAGTTTTTGATTGTGATTCAACTTTTTATTGTAAATAATTGTAAAGGCTTTGAATTAATAATATTACGAAATAGCTTGAATGGAATTAATTCATTGTACATAGAATCTATTAATAAGATACAGGAATAAAATAAATAACTAAAAATTAGAACGAAAAAAATTCATTGGATTTTAATCTATTAATTTTAAGTAGAAATCCTCAAAGGGAAATGAAAATAATATAAATCATGTGAAAATATGATAAATTAAATTATAGCAGCATATTACATTATTACATGAGATTAATATAGGTTTAATATCCAAGAAATTTTCTATAAAAATTGTATCTATTATTAATTTCCCGTGTGTTTAAGCTATGTCTATTTTAACTATAGGTTATGTTACTAGAATAAAATATATACTCAAGGGCTGATAAAATGCCTAATACATGTAATTTTGATTTGCAGTTTTTTTTTCCCAATTGGTTGAACAAAATTTCCAATTTCAAATAATATAAATGTATAGTAAAAATTTCTGTAATAATTTATTTTGGGTGGTATAATATTTCATTGTCAAATACTAGTATTTAATTGATGAATTTTAAGAAGACAAATAATTCTTTTAGACAATATTTATCTGCAATCTTGTTAAGGTTCAAAAAATATTTTATAATATAAATAAAGTTAATTAAAAAGTTATTTTTAAATGTATATTTATATATTAATATTCCATTTCATTTAAACTTGGTCATGAAAGTTTAAATGAAATGAAATATAATATAAGTTAAGTTAAGTTAATGAAATATAGTTTAACTAATATTTTCATGTTCTCATGTTAGAAATATTTTATATTGGGATGATTAAGCAGAACACGGATAATTTTGTTTACATTTTTAAAGGAAATTTGTAAATATCAGATAGTTTCTTTTAATTATTTAATTTATTTGAAACCAAATAAAAATTTAACTATGAATTTAGATATAAAGTTACATGTTATTTAAATATAATATTTATGACAACTTTTAAAATGTTTAAATTTATACTCCACTTTTGATTTTCCATAGATCAATTCATTGACACCTGTTTGAAGGGAATGTTGTATGTTGATGAAATATATTAAGAGAAATTAACTTAGTTGTCACAGGTGCCGTATAATCCACGGTTCCAAATTCTGAATTTTTTTGGTGATGAAGAAATTTTGCCAAAATGACGTATTGTAACGTGTGCGATGACGTAAATACTTGGGTTACCATAATAAGATTTTCTGCATAATTCTTATAGGTCTCCATATGTATGAAGTAATAAAAACGAGGCTGCAAGATACATAAGAAAATCCGCCAAAAATCGCCAATCTCAGAATTTGGCGTTATGTGTTATATAGCACATGTGCCACTTAGTTTATAATCTGAAATTGAGTTTATAGATTAAGCAGAGCTTTATGAACTTAAGGATGATCAAAATATATTGAAAATAATCCATGAGAGCTTCAATATGGAAGCAACATTAATAAACCTCAAATGCTTATTCTTCAGAATTCTTTTATTGAAAGTAATGCAACAAAACTCTTAATAACACTGTAATTCACATTCGTTAAATTAATGTTTAGGCAGTTTTGAGAAAATGATAATTTTAGAAATTATTCTGTCCTCAGTAACTTTAAAGTTCAACGGGCAGTATGTCATAAGGTAGATATGATCTAAGAGTAATAACTAGAAAAAGCCATTTTGCTCATTTATCTTAACTATGACATTGTAATTTTAAACTAATTCTGAAAGCAATTATAATTTATTTTAATATCATGCAGACGAAAGTAATCTTAAAGTACGTTTCTGCCTTTGTTAATATATTAAATCATGTTAACAACGGTTAATATATTCAAATAAGAAATATTCTTTTATTTCCGTTTTAAAATAACTAAGAATTTAAAGTTTCTCTGTTGTGAATAATTAATTTAAGAAATAAGCAGCATCTTATAAGCTATGCTTAGAAACATATGCATTTAAATACACAACTTGATAGATATTATTTTGAAAGATTCCTCGCAAAATGCACTTAAACAGTTACTCATTATATAAAATAATACAAATTATTCTTACAGATATATAATCACCGAATACCTTCGGGTGGGATGGTGCTTATCTTAACTTACAGATATATGATTAAAATAAATATAAGGAATTAGAATGTAACTTTTCCTCAATTCAATATAATTACATATCCTTTAATTATGAAATATATTATTACATTCAAAGTTTATTGAAGTCAATGCCATACTTTGTATCACTTAATGTTCAAAATGCTTAATCTAATATAATCTAATTTTTAATTAAAGATTTGTATTCGAGATAAAAAAAATATTAATTTGTTCTGATTTAAATAAATATGAACTGTAATATAAATTACAATAAAATATTTTATTCGATTTCTAAAAGCATTTTACTTTTATTAAAATACAATACAGTTAATTAATATACAACATAACTCTCATTTTTCTTTATTCTGTTGAATTTCATATAAATTTATAAATGTTGTCCTAAAATTTATGTTCATTAAATTATGTATTGTTTCCTAACATAAAAGTAAGTATAATATTTGTATATTTTTATATATAAAATTACAATTTATTAAAATTGTGAAGGTATTTTTTCTCACAATAACGAATGTATACATTCGTTATTGTGATATATAATATATATATATGTATATATATATATATATATATATATATATATATATATATATATATATATATATATATATATATATATATATATATATATATATATATATATATATATATATATATATATATATATATATATATATATATATATATATATATATATATATATATATATATATATATATATATATATATATATATATAAAATTTTATTTCTCAAACCATAAGTACAAAAAATAGTAATATTAAGGCACCCGAACACGTTCAGAGCACTTTTTTTTAAATACACTGATATATACATTGTAATGATTTTTTTCTCATTTCCCTTTAGAAAACATTAATATTGATTTACTAAAATTCGATGTATATTATTCTTCAGAAATGTTAAATATGTATACAAATTTTTAAGCATTTTTTTAAAAAAGTTTAAAATGTGCTACATCAAAAACTATTAAACATATTTGAAAAAAAAATTAATGCTAAATAATCTATATGTTATTATCTAGAGCATGTACTAAAATTTTAAGTTTTTGTTAAAAAATAAAAAAATAGAGCCAGTTGAATATTTATACTGAAATTTTAGCCAAATTTCCATGCCTTATTCGAATAACAAGGCCGTAATTCAGGAAATATTTTAGCGATTAAAATTCTTTTCGTACATTCCCTAGCAAACAATATATAGATTACGCGCATGAAATTTCATACTGATATTATAAAAATATTTTGAGTTATCATTTTTGAAGCGTGCAAATTATAGGTAAAAAAAAGCCAGTTCAGAGAAAATCGCATTTAAAGTTTAAAGTGTTGTGTCTTTATAAGAAATTCTCATATTTGCTGATTAATTTTTTTATTTGATTTTCTGATTGATTTCCAGAACAGTAATTATTTTATGTATCTTTTAAAAGCTTCATAAATTTATATTTCAAAATTAAACACTGTTTAAACTAATTTTTTAACATTATTGTGGCCCTCTAAGCGCCCAATTCCGGTCCTTTAAATATGTCCACTTTTGGTTTCCTAATCTTTACAAAATCCTTTATATCTTGGAATCTATAATTAATGTAGAGGCAAAAAACAACCAGTTTTAGAAAGCTATTTAAATTCCTTATTTAACGAAAGAGTAAAATAAATTTATCATTTTTGGTCGAAATTGACGTTTTCAGCGTGTACGGGTGTCTTAAATGATAATTTTATTTTATTTATTTATATATTTGGAGAAAATAATATATGGGACTTAATAGTATTTATTAATATAACGTTATAAACGCATGTAGTATTACTTTTGAAAATGGATAGTTTATTTCATATATGACTTTCTTTAAAGTTACAGTGTATGTGAAATAAATGTATTGAGTCAAAAGTTAATGATATATCGATAATGTATTTATTGAAGAAATAAAAAAAAATAAATTTAGGGTGGTAACCGTTACCATAGTAGAATCATTCTCCTCAGTGTGGTAAGTCACGAGTTCGATTCTAACCATAGTTAATATGAAAGAAAAAAGTTGTGTTTCCTTCCCACATGAAAATAGGCAGTTGAATGCTTAAGAGTTTGCCACATTCTATTCCTTTCATTAATTGAAAAGGCTTCATTGAATGAAAAAATCGACTGAGATTTAATGCCTTTCAATAATAATCGATTATTATACATATAAAATTTTAACTATAAGAAATGAGAAAATTTAAAAACTCAAAAATTCAAATTGCATATTAATAGAAATTTAAACAATATACACATAATCAGAAATATATATATATATGTATATATATATATAATAAACACTATTAAAACCAGATAAATATCCATTATGTGTATAAAGTTACAGAAATAAAATTTAAAACCTATGATTTTACTGAAACATTTTAAGAAATGATTTATATTTAAAAGGAACTTTCTGAAGCCTTGAGTTTGATGTGTCAACAAATCAAAATGTTAAATAAATATGCAGTTCCAAATGCAGTCTAGAAAAGATCGTGCTTAATGATATAAATCTGAGATAGATTGTTGATATAGTGAATTTAAAATAAGTATTTATTTTTGAAAAAGTTACTGCAAAACATAGCAAAAATCCATTAATGTAATATTTTTATCAAATGTTGAATTATTTAATTTTTTTAAGCTATACAGCCTTAAATTTTAATACACATTGGTTTGTTTCATATCTTATTTAAATAAAAAATATTTTATACATATTCAGTGGTTTCAAAATTACTAAGTTTGAGTATAATATATATGTATAAATTTATTTACATGTAAGTATATCATTATTTTGAAAACGATTTTGATTTTTATTATTGAAAATTATCGTAAAATATATTTTTATTTTATGCAAAATAGTTATTTTCTGTTAAATAAAGAATATCAAAATTTATCTACATTTTTAGTAAAATTAAATCGTATTGTGTGGCATTTGTAATATAAATTTAATTCAATAAATGTATTTTCTTTTTATAAATAAAAAGATTTAATAAAAAATTATACGCACATCATTGTGAATAAAAATGTGAAGTTTCATCAATATTGGCATTATCTTCCATTAAATAACCAATATCTTTGAAATTGAAATTGTTTTATGAAATAAAATCTTTATTATTACAATGAAATAAATAAATTTTTACAAAAATAATTTAAAATAATTTTTCAGTTTTTATAATAAAATTAGTGAGTAAACATATGTTCCTAAAAATAAAATTATCACAATAAATACATTATATGTGCGTTTATTACTTTTTCATCCCATTATTTACCTCTCTTTATTATTATTTGAACGACACTTCACAAAATGATATGAATGAAAGTGTTTATTATTTAGCTATTTTACATTTCACCCAAACTTTTTTTTATGAAACTTTCAAATGAAAATTAAATTAGATTTTATTAATTAAGAACTTAAGAAGTGAGTACTTTTCATTAGAAATCCAGACTTTTAGAAACATTTTTTACGAGTAGATAGTTATTATTTAAAAATTTGATGCGCTATAAGAAATAATTACTAAAATAATAATTTCAGTTAAATAATAATGCTACTTATTTGGGATTATTTCTGAATGAAAAAACTTGTAATATGTTGATTATACCATTCGTGTATGTGTATAGCTTGTTTTAAAATATTATTAAAATTTAGAGCTAGTATAACATGTGAGAAAATGCAGATAAAATTGCTTCAATTTTTTAGGAACTCTGTTTTTGAAAAATATTTACAATATCTGCACAATAAAACTAAATTTTAAAGTTACATATATTCCTCATTATGAAAAAAGTTTTACTTCTTTTAATTATCCTGCCATTTTTCTTAAAATTGTCTTAATTTTATATTAAAAAATGTACATGAATTTTTTATTTCACTAGAGTAATTTTTTTAAGCAATAATAAACGTTTGAAATAACTTAAGTTTATTTATAAATCACGAATATAATTTAAGAAAAATATTTCAATTAAAATCACTTTTCATGTTAAAAACCATTAATTACTTTCGCTATTTGAAATAAATTCCTAACTCTGTACTGAAAGAACAAGCTATTAATAACTGTTTAGGTTTATTTGCTGCAATTTCTATTAGAATGAGTTGAGACTAAAGAGGACGTTTCTGATTATACTTTGTTATTTTCCATTCTGCCCACCCGTCAGTTAAATTCTACATAAATTCTATTTTCTTTGCTTAGTAGAATATAAATGAAAAATGAATAGTATGCTTTGAAAATCTTATCAGCATGAAGAATTCCCTCAAATCAAATTAAAGAAATATTTGCTTTCATTCTTTCGGATAATATTGAGTCAATGCTATTTATCAATGCTTGTCACTCGAATAATTAAGTAAAAAAGTCCATGAATTGATTTGTTAAACTTATGTTAAAGTCTAGAATAAAAAAAATAGAATCTTAATTTTTCAGCTATTTATTAATTTGAAATAATTTACAAAAAAAAAAAAAAAAAAAAAAAAAAAAAAAAAACAATTTCAAATATGTTTTTAAATAAATTTTTTGTCTATATTTTTATAAAAAACTAATATTCGTATTTATAGTTTTCTTTAAGAATCTTATTTTTTATATAAAGATCTATTTATGCTCCTGTAAAATGAAAAAAAATATTTTATCATCATTCTTATGGGAATAAATGAGTTTATTTCTATCGGCCTTGTTAATTTCATCAATAAGAAAATCCTTTGTTTTTAATTAAATTCTAATTATTGTGCAATTTTTGGTTACAATATGTTGTTCATGATTTCAGTGAAATGCTGTACTTTCTATTTAAAGCCTATAAAGAAGAAAATATTAAATATTTATGAAAACATTTAAAATAATGTTTTTTCAATTTTTAAATCTTTTTTTATTTTTTGAGGGTAAATGTATATTATTTACAACTATATACATGCTTCATAGTCTTTGTTAAAAACATACACTGATGTTTGCATATTTTATTTTGTACAGAGTTTCAGCGAGAATGTAACATATATATTTTAGCAGTTTAAAATACCATTTATATGCCCCTAGATATATGGCAATTTTATACTAGAGTACAATAATAGCTAAATAATAAATATTTTTTACTAGAGTATTATAATATACGTAAAAACTTCTTTACATAAAAAAGTAATTTTTTAGTTGTAATAAAATAAACCACGCAAGCGTTTTCAGTCAAGATAATTATAACGAAATTTTTTTATCCATGGCAATGCACATTTATTTCTGGAAAGAACATGGAATAATATGCATGTGTATGCAAGTACTGTAATTTGTTTGAAAAAGTTAAAAAATTATTATGTGTTGTGCTTAAGGAGAATAAAGTATGATGCAATAGTTTAAATTATATATTAAAAATAGAAATAAAGCTTATATTATTAATTGCAAAATGCCACATTTTTTACAGACAACATAAATTAAACTAATTAAAACTAGCATCTTTTCCTTCTCTTGCATACATCATGTCAAACATAAGCTTTATTATGCTTAGCTTTTACATTTACTTAAAATAAAAAAAGTTCATTTAATTAAAATTAAAAATTTAATAAAAATTCCAGTAAATATAAAAAATGATATCCTTTGTATAATTTGACAGACTTTGTGACACTTTAAGAATACTTTTTACATTGAATATTGTTTCACCATTACATTATTTTATAGGTGATTTATAGGTATATATATATATATATATATATATATATATATATATATATATATATATATATATATATATATATATATATATATATATATATATATATATATATATGTATATATATGTATATATATATATACATATATATATATGAACATATATATATATATCTGTATATATATGTATGTATATATATATATACATACATATATATATACATACATATATATACATATATATAAATATGTATATATATATATACATACATATATATACATATATATATATATATATATATATATATATATATATATATATATATATATATATATATATATATATATATATATATATATATATATATATATATATATATATATATATATATACATGAAATATAATATATTTTAATCCTACTCTTATAATTTGAAACATACTCTGAAATAATTATGTCTCTAGTTACTAAACAGTAATATTCATTAAGGATAATATTGAAAATACAATGTAATTGCTTTATTTATATTTGTGCATTACAATAAACATAATTAACTTGCACTTGTGAAATTAAATTACATACTGAGAAATATTACATGTAACCATGTAATACAAGATAAGGATAAAAAAGTAATAAATACACAAATAAAGTAAAAAGTAATTCCTTCAGTGCAAAGATATTATTATAATTATCATATATATATATATATATATATATATATATATATATATATATATATATATATATATATATATATATATATATATATATATATATATATATATATATATATATATATATACATATATAAATGTATATATAAAATATATATATATATATCTATCTATATATAGATATATATATATATATATATATATCATGCACTTTAATTAAGACATTTGGATAAAGTAAACGTGTTACAACTTAAAATGAAGAAATAGAAATGAAAATTAAATTAAAATGCGAATGCTTGAAAGTCTAGATGATAAAAAATTTAAAACTTTAATAAAATATTTTGATGTAAAATATGAATCTTTTGTTTAATTTATTTAAAGAAGATTAAAAGCAAATATTCCTGTATTTGATTACAAACGCAATTGAGTAAATTCTGAGCCAGTTTCTTTGTTAGCGGTCTTAAAATAACATATCCAAATCCATGACGTACTCTTTACTGCATTTTTTATAACAAATGAAATACAGCAGGAAAGGAAATGGAGAAAAAAATTTTTTGCAGCCGGCAGCGGAATCTAAGAAATGACTTTTTAATTAAAACTTTCAATTTTTTATGTTTTTGTTACCCCCTTTGCTCCACTTATCTGTAAGGCAATTGTCGTTTTCCGTGTCGCTGCCTTCTGGTGGCAGTCTCTGGGGTGGGCTCTAATCCAAAAAGTTGGTCGGATGTGTAAAATGGGAACTCCTTCAGAATCTCTGCTCTCAACAAAACAATGTCTGAATATAGAGAAAGGCAGGATATAAATGTGAAATAAGGATTTCCAGATTGTAAATTTCCCTCACATGATTTTCTTTGGAGATTTAAATTGCTCAGATTCTAAATTTTAAATATTATTCTAATATGGAAGTAGATACAAATATTTAACAGACTACTGAACTCTTAAATTAATTTGTTTGAAATATATAAATCATAATTGAAAAGTTAAACGTATCTGATAAAACTGATATAGCTATGAAACAACTACAGAATCAAGTTAAACATGCTTTGATTTACTAATTCAATAATTTTATAAAAGAGTTATATTATTTTTTGCTTATTGTACGAAAGGTAAAATATTAGTTTTTATATAAATATAATATATGAAACTAATACAAAGAGAAATTATATGTTTTTATATTAGTTGTGCGCAGAACTTTAAAAATCTTAACTTTTGTTTAGTTTCAGAAACACATTTGAATAAATAACAGGACATTAACTATCCTTAAGGCAATGTTGTCATTTTTAATATTGTTATATTTTAAAGAATTACCATCTTTAATCATGTCATCTTCCATGAGTTGTAGGCTGATAAAAAATATGAAGTTCACATAAAAAGTTATTGACATAAATAGAGGGGTAAGATGCTTATGATTAATTTATATGAAATAGAAATATTATGAGGGTATTGTAATATTTTACAAATATGAGAGAAATGGTTTTAACAAATAAATTAATATATCTGGATGGATAGAACAAATAAAATGCGTAAGTTTTGCACAAAAAGTGTACAATTCCATTGAAATAAAAAAGTAATCCGCACAGAGGAATCAATTAGGTACTATAAGTTTCCCCAGAGTGCCTTTATATATTCAATATATATTATATAATTTATAATATATATAATATATAATATATATATATATTATATATTATATAATTTATATATATACATATATATATATATATATATATATAATCAAGAACTAACTATTAAAAACATTAAACACATAACTTTATTTAAAAAAAAATTTTGCAAAAAAAAAAAAAAAAAAAAATATATATATATATATATATATATATATATATATATATATATATATATATATATATATATATATATATATATATATATATATATATATATATATATATATATATATATATATATATATATATATATATAGCAGCATTCAGATTTTTGAAAGATATTTTGGTTTATCTTAATTTAATATAAATATCAGTTTATTGCTTCTTAACTGCCAATTTAATGTTAAAGTTTTTTTAAAAATTAATTCCATCTATTACTGATATTTTTAGGAATTTAAATTATTCTAAATTAGCCAGGAAGTATTTAATCAATTTTTATATATATTTGTGCACATGAAAAAATTAGCATAAAATCTGCATCTAAAATATCTGCCTTTAAGGAAATTGGATTTTTCAATTGTTTACCATAAATTATCATAACTCTATAAAAATATTTTCTAAATGGATTCTTTATTGCTAAATATTTTAAATTATTCTAGAATATAATAATGAAATACAGTATTTTATACAAATAAAAAGTTTCGTTGTGGAATTCAACTAGTACATTTACTTAATGATTTTATAAAACTTATTTTTATAAATTACTTTATATTTAACTTATTTTCAAAATTATTTTATAATTACTTTATTTAGCTTATATTTAAAACTATTTGATAAAACAATTTTTATACATCTTATCAAAATTTTATATTTACAAGAAACACCTGCTTCTTGAAATATCTTTAAAATAATAATTACTTTTATAGATATGGTGATCGACAGGAAAATAATATATTTTGTGACAGTCAAATAGCAGATTAAAAGTTATGTTGATAGAAATTACTAATATTATCATGCTTAAAAAATTTAAATAAAACAGTAAATGAAAAAATAATGTGCCCATTTAATCTATTTAATGAAAATATTTTTTTAAAATATATTTATATTTTATTTTTAAACGCACTGAATATATTATCATTTAAAATAGTTTCAGACTTCTAATGTTAAAAAAATTGTAAAACAATTAAAATTAAAAATATTTTTTTTCATTCTTTCTATTTTTAAGGAGAATGTTTAGAAAATGAAAATGTGAATTTATTGTTTTACTTCTCAACATATTAAATATTGTTATGATAATCCAGAGTTGTTTTTGATAATGAAAAGATATAATCGAGATTTTTGCATCATTATTTACAGTTATCAATTAATTCAAAATTATCTCAAAAATAGAAATTTGTATCTTTGGCTTTATTTGTTTTTAACTACACTTGATTTTGAAAATATAAATTAAAATTATTTGTAGTGAAGCGTCATTTTGATTTCCTTGAAAACTATACTAAAATAGTTCACTTTACATGAAGTAAAAGTTACTAGGCTTATACATATACATTGGTTCTTATATATCATCTCCATAACCCAGAAAAATCATAGAACTATTTATACCTCAAATGGGGGAGACTTAAAATGTTTCTCTATCTCCAAAAAGATAGCTAGCTTGGTTCTGACTAATATTTTCCTTTCAGCGCGTCCATCCTTTACAAGGACATGTTGTCGCCAGAAAAAAGAAAAGGGTTTAAATAACTAAAAGAATCGCGTCGCAGTGGGAGTTAACGCCTGTTTTCTCCATCACTCTGAAAGTAAGAAAGACAAATAAAGAAAAAGATCTCAAAAGGAAATTCTTTCCCTTTTAGGACTAATCCCGGTGTAAGTAACGGAATTCTCTTTAAGTACCCCTTTTCACACCACATTCAATTAAAGCGGCAGTAGCTCCTGATGAACATTTTCACTAAATTACCCGATTCTGTAGCTGAGAAGAGTGTGTGAAAGTAATTACATTTAAAATGATTATTTGTTAAGACAATGATTGCATAAAACGAGGCTTGATCTCATTAACACTTTACGCTTGGATGAAAACAAGCGCCATCTATTTTAAACTTTCATAAGATATCAAATTTCGTTGATTGAGTTCAAAGTTACCAGCTTATTTTTCACTTTGTATGAAGAAAGTACTAGAGAATTAAGTTAGTGAAGAGGAAAATGTGATAATTAATATTTGTTAAGGTTGACTTAACAAGCTTAATTAATTTTTTTTCGACTGGCAAAACTTCTTCGCGGTGTCAGTCGAAAAACTAAATGATTCTAGTGAAATATTTTTAATAAATTTATGATAGCAAGGGTAAAGCTATTGAGATTTATAATGCATAGTATCTCTTATATACTTAACTTTTAATAAAAAAATACTAATCCTTAATGTTAAGTGTGTAAGCAAACATTTTGCATGAATGATTTGGTTAATTCATAGTTGGTTTGATAATCGTCAAGTTTAAGGTCCAGCGTTGCATCTAATATCCTTTTATACTAAATGTGAATGAAGTGAATATTATATTAGACATACCACCCCCCCCCTTTTCACATTTGGTATTCATATAATTAATTATTTTAATCCTATTTATGTTTCAGTTAAATGTTTTGTGATAATGATTCTTAATTATTTCATTTGAAAAGTATTACTTATAAACAGATTACTTTTCAAATGAAATAAATGAAGTTTTTTCTCCAAAATACTATTTGTGATAATAAAAATCACAAATAGTATTTTGGAGAAAAATCTTGTGATGTACAATTTAGTTGAAAATCAAAGCATTTGTTATTTAATTATAAAATTATTTTCCTAGCAACGAATAAAACTAATTTTATATTATATTTAATGAATGAATGAATTAATTTATTATTTGGGAAAACAAAAATATTTCTCTGGGCACCAAGGAATACCACACCGGGCACGACGGTGCAACAAATGTTTATTTCATTTGTCCTATATTTTTGAGGTACAAAATATTTTAACAGATGTCATGATAATCCTGAAAAGAAAGTGCGTGACTTATTACACGTAATATATATATTTTCTTGCAAATATTTTTGTAAGAGTGATCTGTCAATTCTAAGCAGTTTTACAACTTTTTCTGAAAATAACTTAATTATTGGAGAACTTATTTATGAAAAACTTTTCAAATTATTAAAATTTATTTGAAAATTTGAAATATGAAATAGTAAGTGTATCAAAGCCTTCGGTAAATGAATCTATCAAATTTCATGCAAAATTTAATATAATATTAGGTACTTTAATTTAGAAAATGAATTTATGTTACATCATAATGGTGTATTAAACACACAATTAAGTTTTAAAACCTAATTGGGGAATTTTCACTACGTGCAATTAATGTTTAATGTTTAAAAGTTAAAACCACATTTTAAAGCTGCTTCAACTCTTTTGCACTAACAAAGTTACGAATTTATTATTCAATCATAAAAGTAATTAATGCTTCAAGGCTCGAAAGTAAATTATTTAACTTTTCATTGGATAATAAAATAACTTTTCACAGTTTATCTGAAATTTTACTGTGGTAAAATTTCAGATAAACTGTGAGTGTAAAAAGCAGCAAAATAAAAATACTTTTAAAAGGAAAATTTAATTAAAGTATTTCCCCCGATTTATTAGCAAACCAAAAAGAACTTTAGCTACCTGCTTAATCACATTTTAAATATTATAGTGCGTAATTTTAACTATTACAATGTGCAATATAATTTTATTATGCATAATTATAATGTGATGAATGCACAGCTAAACAATGGTATTAAAATATATTGTTTCATATTGCTAAATAACATTAAAATAAGTAATATACATATGCCATTTTATGTGCATTATATGAAGAAGTATAAACTTGAAACTTACACTATAACTGTATATTTTCTCTCTCATTATAAATGTTTTAAAATTTAATTAACTTAAGTACAAAATAATTATAATAGCTTTTATTTTATTCCTTAAAAATGAAGAGTAATGCTATTTTGTTATATTTCATAATTTATTCCGATATTGATTTGAATGTGACAGCGCTATGCAAATTAATATCAATGAAAATTTTATTATTGAACAAAATATTAATTTCAATGCTATAATTAATATGAATGCCATACATAACATTCACGAGCACGAATAATAATTTCCATATTTCTTCCTTGAAATATAAAAATTGAAAAAAATACTGAAATAAATCTAAGAATTAACAAACTTTAGCCAACATTATTTACACACGAGTTTCTTTTATGAACTGAAATGATTGAGAAATACTTTTATACATTTTAATTTCTTCAATATTAACCTTCTACACCAATATAAATAGTAATATACAATATAAAGTAGTCATTCTTAAATCAATTTTTGAGATTCTAAATGCCAGTTGGATTTTATTAAGAGGATATTTTAAACGAGGATCACCTTAAGCCTTAAAATTAAGATAAAAGAAAATTCATTGTTTTCCTGACAGAATATAACTTCTTGACCCACAAAATATTCACATGTTAATATTGTTTTGTATCAAAGTAAACTACGAATTTTTTACTATAAAAATTCTAAATAAGACAATATAACTGAAACGAAATTTGTTATAATATTCCCATTTTTCCTTTAAATTTGAGCTTTTCAGAGTAAATGAATTTTATAAAAATTATAATAAATGAAAACAAAATTTCCAAATCAATTTTGACGTTTACATTTGAATTTCATTTGAAAAATGCGCCTCCTTTTTCTAAAAATTTAAGAAATCTTTCATGAAAGAAAATGTTTTTTATGTTTTTTAATTATTTCGAATTAGTGGAAAGTATTTATAATGGAAATTGTGTTGCAATCTTTTTTTAAGTATATAATTCACACGTTATTCTTCCACTTTTTAAAGACAGTGAATTGAGCTCATAGAAGTGCACATGGGTTGTGCTGATAGAAATGCACATGGGTTGTGCTGATAGAAATGCACATGGGTTGTGCTGATAGAAATGCACATGGGTTGTGCTGATAGAAATGCACATGGGTTGTGCTGATAGAAATGCATATGGGTTGCACTCATAGAGCAGTATCTTTTACATATTTTATAAAAAATCTTTAGTATATAGTATTGTCAAATAATACTACTATTTTTATATACAAATTTTTCTCTTAAATTTTTTTAACAGATTGAAGTTTTTACTGATTAGTGAATTAAAAATCATTACATTAATTAATAAGATAAAAAAATGGTTTTAATAAAGAATATCATGAGTGAAATATTATTATATGAAAACAATAAATTATATTCAATATTATAAATACAATGGTCGTGTTTTTATAAATAATCCAAGAATTCCTTATTATTATGAGAAAAATTAAAAGTATAATTTCAAGCAAAAACTTGAAACTATATTTTAAAAAAGAACCAAATTAAGGAAAACTTAAAATATTTAAAAAAGATACTTAAAATGATTGAAATCACAAATCTATTATTAGTTCTTTATTTCATATCTTATTCAATTTTTTAGGATCAAATATTTTGCTTATTTGAAGATTTTCCGAACCTTTACAGCATACCTAATATAAAATGTAGCAAAATATTTAGTACCAAGCTTTGAAACTGTTGAAACTACATTTAGTAAAAATTCTTTTGTTAACAGTTGAAACAAGCATGGACTGGTATACTTAACAATACTAAAAAAGTTAAAAGAAATTTCAGCTTTTCTTGCTTATTTCGCTTAGGGTTGAGCGACAAGTTACGACTGCAGAATTATTCATTATTTGAAGTATCTGTGTCACAAATTAGTAACACTTACGATTCTTTCAATAAAAGGAGATGTCTAAAGTACACCAAAATTACTTGTAATTTTATCAAAATATTGCAACCAATAATTTTGCTAATAGAGAGAAATACGTTTCTTAAATTATATTCTTCAGTAAATATATTTTTTCGTATTTGAAATAATATTGTTTTCCATGATTATACTTCGGAGAAAACAAATGAACTCTTTTGAAAATAATATTAATGTAAGATTTATCAGGAACATGATTTATTAAATTAGGGATAAAATTTTAGAATAAGATACATTTTGAAGAAAATAATTATATTATACATTACAAATTTGCAAATATATGTATTTTGACTTTATCTTGTTTTTTTTCTATATATATTTTTCTTTAGTATTTCTATTATAATTGTTTATTCTTTTATTGAAATTTTGCGGAATGATTTAGAGGAAAGTAGTCTTCTAAGCTGTGTCGCGTATAAAAACTCAAAAATTGAATAAAATATCACACTTTATAAAAATAAAATGATTAAACTCTGTAGGCAAAAATAAAAAAATAACAAATGAAACATTTTATAAACTTCTTAGATCTTATTTTAAGTAGTATCTTTCTTTTAATAAAGTTATTTACATGTGCTTGAATGATTATTGTTCTCTTCAAAATATATTCCCAATTTAACTTTACCCGTGTATACTGTTAAAACAGAAATTAAGTTACTTGTATCATTAATTTCTAACTATTTATAATGAATAAAATTTATGATTTGCAACATAAGAATTAATACAATATGAATACTTTATTATATATAATTTTTTTATACACCACAATATAATGACAATTATTTCATCACTGGAATAAGATAACAATAAAGCAAAGCATATATGAATAAAAACATGCCCCATACCTGTTTTGATAAGTTTGAAATTGATAGCATTGTGGTCCTCTAAATGTCCAGTGAGTCCGGGAGACGTCAGTTGTCTAATGCTCAGATCCGAACTTGGACTTGTGTGGTCAATATTTGACAAGGAGGATCTCATTCCCCCTGATGCTTGTGATTTGTGTCGGTGGTTCTTAGATTCCATTTTATCACAATTAAATAAGATTTATATGAGTTATATTTCTTATCTCACATTCAAAACAGAATGTAACATTTAAGTGATTTCAAAAAAGGACTGTTTTCTGTTATCAACAGTAATGACAGAACCGGAATTTTGAATGGCTTTTAAAATGGTAATCCTTAAGGATTTTCTTAATATATATTCACCTCAGAGAGACAGTATTTTCCTAGAGCGCGTAAAAGAGTTTTATAATGTAGCTGCACTACGAAGTCTTAATATCACATTTAATTTTATAATTAATGCAATATTAATTATAATTGATATAGATGTTTTATATATATCTGTAAACATAGATCAATAGATTATTTTAAACTTGAATCATACAGCCTTTTTCAAAGACGGATATACATACAATATATTTTTTTAACTGTATAGATTGAGTTAAGGATAAGGAATGTAAAGTTCTTAAAAATGATAATTTCTTAAGAATTATTTTTCAAAGTGTGTAAAGTATTTGACAATTTACCTAGAACGAAAATGTTTTAACTTTATGACTATCGTCAAAATATTATTAAACATATACTCCGTAATCTGTTCATGATAGTATTATTTAATGCTATGAG
This sequence comes from Latrodectus elegans, assembly GCA_030067965.1. Taxonomy (NCBI): domain Eukaryota; kingdom Metazoa; phylum Arthropoda; class Arachnida; order Araneae; family Theridiidae; genus Latrodectus; species Latrodectus elegans. The sequence goes on along the minus strand of CM057818.1, from coordinate 12,236,091 downwards.
AAAATTTCACTTGGCAATACTTAGAAAATTGGAACATTTCTGTCAAATATGTAGATAACATCTTTATAGATTTATAGCAGTAAAACACTCTTGCATATAATAGAATATGAACAATATATATTTTGTATAAATTCAGATAAATCGTAATTTTGTTGTGGCAGTAAGTAAAAAGAGTTTAACTACTAAAACACTTTTCACACCACGTTAGTAACATTATATCTTATATAAAAGTTTTAATTTTGATAGTTTTTTAATATAAGATATATACTTAAACATAGAATACACTCTTATTTCTTCAGATTTAATAAAGCTGAAGAATTGTTCAATGCTTTTTCTAAAATGGATTCTTCTGTGCGAAAGTTATTTTCTTTTATTCTGATATATTACTTTAAGATTAAAGATAATTTTCTTTACTTTTAACACACACGCATTTCATAAATATAATATAGATTTCTGTAGCAGTAATAGAAATTTAAGCACCATATACATATATATTTATGTATATAAAGACTGAAATAGATTTTTTGAACACTTACGATTATTTTCCATCACGCATGAAATATATTCCAACAATTTTTTTTGATAGTTTTATTTTTCTCTCTCTAAAAAGATTGGAAACTATTTTCAGGAGAATACTTTTTTTTCCAAAAATAAATAAAAATGCAAGATGATAAACTCTTCTCTCTTTTTTTTTTCTCACATTGAAAACGACTCCGATGCTGTTGCCATTTCCACAATCTAAAAAAAAAAATAAATAAATAACCCCAAACAAAATGGAAGATTTAAAAGATGATGTTGATGTAATTCTATCCGAAAGACATGGGCACACTCGCAGCTCAAGATGTACACACACCGTCAACAGAACAGATGCACGCACAAATGTGAAATGGAAGGAAAATTGCGGAATTCTATTTCAGGTCCCTCTCTTGACGAACCAGAAATCGGGAGAAAAGAGAGCAGACGATGAAGAGGGTATCTCAAAAGAAAGAAGAAGAAAAGAAAGACCGCGGGAAAATCAAAGTACAAGTCAGATAGGAAGATTGTGTTTTTTTTATTCACTTTATTCGTTTTTGTTTTTTTAACTTTCACCATGCACCGCGCACGTTTCGTTCTGCGCCAAGTCTTCGTCTGGCAGATAGGGAAGAATAGAACGTTGGCATGGGTTTTCTGGGGGTCGTGCGTGTGTAGACAGCGCCGTACTGCGGTAGATATAATGACCAACTCAAAGAAAAAATGAGAGCCAGACGTAAATGAGTTTCGATATCGGAAATATTTAAATGCGTTTTAAGCTACTCACCTGTTATACTTCCAATTAACAAGCTTAAAATATAATTAATTTATAATTACTATAGTAAAAGATAGGGAGAATATATTTAACGCATAAAGAAATTCATACAAAATGGGTTGGATGTATAATAGGATAAATATTTATCCGGTAACGTTGATGGATTTTATTATATTATAGCTATAAGCCTTTTGAAAGAAATTGAAATTTAATATTATATTTTAATTACTAATTTAGGATGACTTATTCAAGTAAAACTGTAGAAGATTTTTATAAGGAAATATCATGTTATTGCTATGCAATATTAATACATTTAGATATTTTTATCATTCTTATCATGCAATATGTGGAATGAAAACTAAAAAGAGTGAATAATTATATCAAATATAATTTTCTGAAATTGTGGAACCATAAGTGTTTTTTTCCATTCATAAATGAACACAACAAATTTCATAATTAAAGATTTCGGTGTTACAATACCTATTTGTAAAACAAATTTAAAATTTCCAAAACATTCACGTAATTTTTACTTTACATTGTAAAAGTTATATTGTTCTAATCATAAGGTGAAGTTGTTTAAAATAACGACTATTTTACTACATTCTTAATAACATTTACATATAAATTAATCTTAAAATGCTGAAAAGATGTTTCACTTGAGAGTATAAGAAAAAGTGTTTTCAGACACCTTATTAAATTAGTTCACTTATTTTAGTTTTAGCAAATATTTTTCTAAAAATTTACTTTATAATAAATATATATAAAAAAATGTCCTAAAAATATTAAAAAATGTCCTAATTAATACATGCTGAGCACAAAGTTTGGTGTAAAAGTATTTATAATAAATGTCACACACACAAGTAAAGAAATAATGTAAATGCTTTTATTCATGTTAGACATCGACAACAGCTTTGCCTTTTATCAACTCTGATAAGAATGTCATTTTATTTACTCTTCCAGTTATAAATAAAATAAAAATTCAAATGAGTGTTGTTGACATATTAGGAAAAATGTTGAAATGAAAAAAAAAAAAAAAACATTTGTTTGTATTTAGCTATGAAATTGTAAGAGATTTGAAAAATTATATAAATTTGAAATAATTTATAAATGGGAGGTACTGCCTCCTCTTATTTAAAATAATTTCAAAATGAAAAGCTCCTCTGAATTCAAATGTTTTGATACTTCATGAATTTAAACTGCAATTTAATTTTCAATTTTCTTTTGAGTTTTATACTTTCTTTTAAAATCAAATTTACATCAATTTAACGTAAGACATAGTTAATTGGAAGGTAAAGGTTTTAATTGGTAAAGGATATTATATGGCATATCCTATTTTTTTTTTATCATATTTAAAATCTAAAGTTTCCTCCGGTGTTGCTAGTAATATCATTATCAATGTTTATTGTAATCTAAGATCAATTCAAAAGTAATATTTAAAGAAAATGCATGCGAATTGAAATTTCATTTTCATGTGATTAAACGCTTACTTATTTTAATATATTATACTGATTCTCGGCAGAAGAAAATAGAAAACTACAAACTAATGAATATAAAATTTATGAATATGAGGATCTAAGTTAAGCAGAGAATAAAAAGGTGCTTGATTGTAAGGATAATTAATAAACAGACGGAGACAACTACTGACATATAACAACTTGTGATCAGATTCTCCAATTTATCTAAATGAGAAATCATAATTATCATTGTACTTTTAATGCGTTTAAAAGTAATTTATTATTTTTTATCACAATTTTTATTTTTATATCAAAAATATTCTACAAAACCTTAATATGTCTATTGAGTACAAACAAACCAAAAGCAATTGTTTTCTTTCCTAATTATTACACCAAATATCCTTTTCAAGATAGCATTATTAAAGATATTTTTCCTGATATCGTTCACTATAAGAAATTTAATAAATTTATTTGACAGAGAGAAAATATAATTTTCCGTACAACACCATGTTAATAGAAGCACTATATGGAGGATATTGTAATCAAACCCAGACATCGTTGAACATCAGAAGATGATCATTGCGTTTCGATTTTTTATGTGCATCCGTAATGTACATTTTTGTTGTTTTTCGATTTTTCCCTTACAACAAGTGAAAACAGTCACTATCCATGAAAAATATTTCCAAACCTGGCAAAAGTGTTAGATATTCAAATGATTTATAGCTAACATCAGTAGTTCAGCTATTAGTTATAGAACTTCAAAACCTGGATTGTCATCTTTTCCCTTTTTATCAGACTTAAATTATCTTTTAATCTATCAACATAATTTCTAATAAAAGAAGATTAAATGTACTATTTTTTATTTAACTGTTATCTGAAAAAAAAAACAGTTATGGGAAAAACATTACCCCAAATTTTGAGTTACTGAAATTAGGGAAAAAATTACCTAAATTTCACAGTTTGCATAATACTTTTGAAATAAGTTTTGAAGCTTATTTCAGTTTTTGCTTGTAATATAAAATTATTTTTTTATCAGTTTGTTTCTATCAAGAATGAGAAATTTATTCATAACTTCATTTACAAATACAAAATTTTGTATAACATAACTATTCAATTGTATCATTCAAAGTTACCCTAATCTTTACACATATCGTACAGGAAAACACATAAATTGATGTCACAGTGATAATAAAATAAGCATGAAGCGAGTAATTTTATCGTCATTCATCTCATTCTATCATCCAAAATTTCGACTGATTTAATGGATAAGCTAAACTTTGATCCATCCATTATTCAATGCGGAACTATTATTATGTCTATTTCTAGACAAAAACTTTAAAAGATGACATTATTCTTCTCGTATATCTCATATGTTCATTCATTAAACGTTTTCATTTTAAGCTTTTGTTAAACATAACATTAACTACTACCTTTACCAATAACATTTAAAAAATTTTAAGAAAAGAAATTTGATCTGATATATATGATCTAAAACAAATAAAAGAATTAAGCAAATTGCTTAAAATACGCATAAAACGAATATAGTATTCCATATTTGATAAATCTAGGAATTGAACAGGAAATGTGAAAAATAAATTACGAGTCGGAAGTATCTTTATAAGTACACTTGTTTACATAAAGATAATTGATAACTATAATAGTTTTATTTATATTGATTTTTAGCCATTTTCTTAAAATTTCATTTCAGTAAAATGGCTAAAAAGTACAAAATTTAAGCAAAACTAGTCTTATAAGCAGTAGAAAAAATCGTATTCAGGTTGCCTTGCTTACGACATCAATAAAATTAATCTATGAGGAGAAGATATTATTTGTAACCTTGCTAGCCACAACAATAGTTGAAAAAGGACAATTGGAAAGCGAAGATATCTAATATAGCGGTCTTCATGCAGACTGTCATTTCCCTCTGTATAAATTATAAAAGCCCAGCCGAATGACTCTGAATGAATGAATTACAAAATTTTTTATTGCTATAAATTCATGACTATATATTTAAAAAAAGGAGTTCTCTCTTGGTAATATTTCTCAATTGTTGTATCCTTTTTAATAACATAATATATACCACTTTGACTATTTTGTAATCAATATAATGTTTTGCGAATCGATGTAAGATAAAATTCAAAAACATTAAAGTGATTTCTTGCCACAAAATCACTTTCTGAAAGACAGTTTAAATAATGAAGCATTTGTGAAGTTTATTAATACCAAGATACATTTTTGAATGCCCTGCCTTTTTAAGATCTTTGGATCAACTCGAGCGATTCCCCCTTCTTGACATCGATAAGAGTATATACCCCGAAAACATTAAGGAGATAGCCAGCTGCGTTCTGCACACTCATGGTTATCTTTACTTCTCCCCATGGACATGAAACATACTAACCAACCAAGTAACTTATGAAGTTTAATATAAAAAAGAGAGAGAGCAATGTAATATCTTTTATATTTCTAATTTGCTCAAAAAAAATTATTGTTAATTATAAAATTCAAATTTTCAGTGCATTGTGTAAAAATGTCTTAGAATTTCTGTATGTAGTATAAACATTATGTTACAACACCTTACAAAAAGAAATACACTGAAATTATTATATATTTTATATAATAAAACACATCCATCATGTAATGCTATTTTGATTTTTCATTTCATTTAAAAATTATTTGCATCCCTTGCCAATTTTAAATTTTTCTGTTTTTATAATATTAAAATGAAAATTACTGACAATGTCCCATAATTTATTTACATTTTATATCTCCAAAAATGTTTTTCAAATAATCCTATATTTTCAAAAATAATTCTTCATCTTCTTAAAAAGACTTGATTTATTATTTATACCTAAGAATACGATAAAACATATAAAAAGATTATTAATTGTTTTATTTGATTTGCTACTTACCATTTTAACTGGAATACATATTTAAATTACGTAACATTATGCAAATACACTTGTTGGTGGGATTTAACATAAAATATTATACAACTTTAAATTCTTTCTTTACAAATAAGTTTTCTTTGCTTTCCAAAAACTTATTTAAAAGTTATAATTAATTTTTATTTTACTAAATTTTAACGCTTATAAAATTTTACAATTTGTGGTTTGAATTCTTTTTCAGTAAAATATGAATACAAAAAAATAATTGTGTTATGAATTTGTCACTGTTTTTCTTGAAAAAGTAGAAAACTCATAGCTTTTTCTTTTGTGGCAGGAGATTATGCATTAAACTTAAAGAAATAGAAAAATTAATATTGGAAAGAAATTGAAATGTAGCTTAATAATAATTAAATATTCATACATAATTATAAAATTTAATTTTATTTTAAAATATTAAGCTATTTTCTTAGAAAATATTAAAAAGATCTGCAATAATAATAAATATATTTTTTTATTGTTACACATTTTTTAGAAATAATAAGAAACTTACGTTTGGAAATATAAATAACTTTTAACCCCGTTAGATTGAATATAAAATGAAACAATAAGAAAATTATAATTTTCATTTAGGATTCAAACTTTTACATAATCTTACGAAGAAATACACTACAATTATGTTAAGATGTTTTCGATCACGATCTTATATATCAACTTTATGCAAGGAATAATATTATATATTGATAAAATATTTAACATCTTCACTAACAATATGTTAAATAGAGTTTCACAAAATTTTAACTCTACCTTCAATTTTAATGTATTTTTATAATTTCCTTTTATAAATCTTTAGTTTTGCTGAGTAAAAATACATTTTTTTGAAAACATTTGCTCATTAAATGTAAATTCTAATATGAAATAAAAAAAATTTAGGTTAAAATATAATTTAAAGAAATTTAAATTATTTACTTGATGTTTTAAAAATATTTTTATTTTAAAATCTCCTTAATAAAGTCACAGTTATATTATTATCATTTGCAATGTTGATGTAATATTATAATAAGTCAAATAATTTTAAAAATGTTGTATTATAGTTATCTCCTGACTAAAAGAGAAATTCTAAACAATATATGGTACTAGAGCTGATATTTTATCACTTGTTTTTAGGTAGACTATTGAACAAACCTTAGAAATTTATTGTAATTGCTTAAAAATTTACATAAAAACATTTTATAATAATTTTAATATGTATGACAATGTGCTTTTAAGAATAATTTCTTGAAAAGAATTTCAAGAAATATATTAATAAAAGAATAATGCACAATGAGAGAAATAGACATGCTATGTAAAAGACTCAAAACTTAAATATTTGTGTACATTTTTAGAGAATTTGCAGATCTTTTTATAAATTAATTGACTTAAATGCATTTTAAGCAATAATACTCCAATAAATTATTTTTCCTAGTTTCAAAGACAGTGGAATTTGTCTTAATTATAATAATTATAATCAAATTCCATTTGCTATTGAATTATCTTTTCACAATAATTCAATAGCAAATGGAATTTGAAAATGCTTAGCAAAAGTATATATAAATTAAATGTAATTGAAAGTGATGCTTAAAAGAGAATGAATTACACAAATTACACCACGTAAATTGAAATGAACTTGAATACTGGAAAACAGTGGTGCTAATTTTATCAAATGTTAGTGAACCTTTCATATAATATTAATGTCCTTGTTAAGATTATATTTTTAGAGAAAGCTGAGAATTTTAATGAATCCATAGTTTGGACAGTAATTTCTGCTGTGAATTGGACATTTGATAAAATAAATTGTAATAAAAAAAACCTTTTAAAAAAAGATTTTGGATAGAAAAACAATTTACTGTTCTTTTAAACGTAAAGTACCTAATTTACAAATTTGACTAAGGGTCATTCATCTTTTAACATTTAAAAACTTTCCTGATTCTATTTTAAAAATCATATTAGAGTTTAATAAACTATTGTCACCGATAAAATTATTTTCTATGTTTTAAAGAAAAAATAAAGTGTAAAGTATTTATATATATATACAAATACATATACATATATACACACACATATATTTATATATACATATATATACATACATATATATATATATATATATATATATATATATATATATATATATATATATATATATATATATATATATATATATATATATATATATATATATATATATATATATATACTGAAATCATAACGAGGCATTGCAAATAACATGAAATTTACAACATGCATTAGTGGGATATGCAAATGCTTAGAGTTTCTGCGCAGACGCACATAATGCATGCCTGTAGTGCCACTTCAAATCAATATTTAAGGCTTGAAGATTTTAAGAATTTCATATTCAGCCATTTTTTCTTGTTTTTTCAAAAAAAAAATGCTTAATTATGCCTCATAGAAAACAGCGAATATTTTTGGATCATGTATCCGACCGACAGAGGGAAGGATAATGACCTACCGAGATTCAGGATTGTCTTTTAGCGAAATCAGTTGTCATGTTGGATAAAACCAAGGAACTATAATGCGTATATGTGATCATTGGAAACAGGAGAGTACAACGGACCGACGTGTTCGGTAGTATCCGCCTCAGTGCACTACTTCTCGTGATGACAGGCAAATGTTCCGCATTGTAGCTCTGGCGTTTCACAGCGCATTCAGTCTGTAACGCATCATCCAGTGTCTGCGCGTACGATTCGACATCGTTAACAGCAGAGTCGTCTGCCAGCAAGACGTCCATTGCTTCTTCTACCTTTGACGCTGAGCCACAGACGTCTCCGCCGCCAACGGTGCGACGATAGAAGAATGTGGACAACAGAATATATTGAAATTGTCCTTACTGACGAGTAATACTTCCACTTGAAACACTATGATGGTTGCATTCGAGTCTGGAGACACCGTGGAGAGTATATGCTGAACTGCTACGTTATGCACTTACACACTGGGCCTGCATCAGGTATTTTGGTATGGAGTAGCATTGGATATCAATCTCGCACTCCTCTTGTATGTATTGCCGGTATTTTAAACAGCCAGTATTGCATCTCCAAAATGTTGGAGAGAGTTGTCCTTCCTTATCTTCAGGGCTTGCCTACAGCCATATTTCAACAGGATAATGCACAACTACAAGTAGCACACATTGCGCAAGGACGCTTCGTCAGTCGCAAGATTTAATTGCTTCTCTGGTCGGCTCGCTCTCCGGATCTTTTGTCGAAAGAAAACATGTGAGTCCATGGTTGTTCAACGATTGACCCAGATTACATCCCCAGCTGCCACACCAGATCAACTAGGGAAACGTGTGGAAGCTGCTTGGTCTGTACCCCAAGAATACATACAAAGTCTCTTTGAATCAATGCCAAGGATTATCACAGCGGCAATATCCAACGGTTGTGGCCACTCTGGCTACTGATTTTGGCTGGAGCCACACTTCACAGAAGTCTATAAATTTAACAATTTGATACTTGCTCAACATATTATCTACAAAATAAATTTTGTTGTGATGTCTCTTGTTTTCCTTGGTGTTGCAATTTGGGAGGCCAGCAGAGTAAATATTTATTTTTGACGAAGGATTATTGCAAAGGTATATGATGTTGAAAAAAAAAAATAAAACATGCAAATTTTACTTACAGAATTTTCTGAATTTCATTAATTGAAGTAATAGAACTTTGATAAATTTGATGAAAATTTCGTTGTATTTTGATTTCTATAATTATTGATGAGTATTTTATTTGAAGAAAAAATACAAAACCTTAGAAATAACAAAATGTAAGTTGGTGCACTAAGATCTTATAAAGATTGCATAGGTAAATACATTGCTTATATAATTCTAAGCGTTTTATTTATGAAGTATATTAAATAAGCTATTCAAATTAATTTAACTGTGTAACTATACAAAATAATAAATTACCTATATTTGAATAATGACCAAGATCTTAATGCATTTGATTGTTCTTAGTACGAGTATATGTAACAAAATAACGTAAGTATAATTTTCTTATATTTTATTATTTTTATTTTAACGTAACATTTTCGCAATAATTTAAAATATTTCATAAAATAATTCAAAATAGAATATTAGAATGTCCTAAAGATTGTTGCTCTCTAAATAATTATGTGAATCTTATGTGTAAAAATTTGCTTTATGAGGATAAAGACATAATGATTGTGATTTTTTTTTTTTTGCATTTTATTTCTGAGAAATTAATTTTAATTTTATCAACAATAATTTTTGATAAATGGAATTATTTGAAATAAAATTTAACAATTTCTTATACGTATTTCATAAAATATTTAACTTACAAAAAACATCAAACTTTTCTATTAAGAAGAGATTTTGATATACTACAGTTATAAAGAATACAAGTGACAAAAATTTATTTTTGATATATAATGTATTTAGTGTTAACTTTTTAATTCTTATTATATTCTTCACCGCATATTGGATTTATTTACTGTGTAAAAGGTAATTTATGATAAAACGTACTTCTAATTTCTTTTCTTGATGGGAGAAGGAAATGAAAATAAATTGCCGAATATTTATTCATAAAATTCTTTGTTGCTCGGTATAGACTCTTATGAAGTGATTGAGCATTTGTTAAAAACTCATCAATGATTGAGCATTTGTTAAAGCTCATCAGTGATTGAGCATTTGTTAAAAACATTTAAACCAAATGTATGTTTAATTGATGAAAAATAAAGCATTAATATTTGATTTTGCTATAACTACTGCCGAAAAAATTAGTTATGCTGATTTCTTTTTATGTTTATAGGAAACTTCTACCTTCATTCGTAATTATTTCATATTATTTAAGAAGTTTCTATTAGGATAAATAAAGTTCCTGATATCTAGAAAAACAATTTCCTGAAGCAATTACAGGGTGACAACTTTATGCTGTTGTTCTAATTGTACTGCTTTTGATTGGTTTAATTCATATCCCCCACTTTTTATAAAAATTTCATTTGCTTATGAGATTTTAATGTTAGTAAAACAAATAATTAGTTTTTATTTCCTTGTTTGAAATAATATGCCAAACAAACGATGGCATTGCTTTATTTGAGGCTGGATTAAAGCAAATTCAGATTGTGAGAATATGGCCCCCCTATTCACCTGACTTAAACCCAATGGATTATAGTGTTTGGTCTTTTCTGCAATCAAGCGTATGCTCAAAGACGCATCGAAATTTGGGAGTGCCTAAAGTCTATTTTTAAGAAGGAATGGGTTAAATTAACGCCTGATGAACTGTGGGGTCCATTGCAAAAAATTCTGCGATACGTTTAAGGCTCTGTATCGATGCCCAAGAGAGCCATTTTGAAAATACTTAAATACGTTGTATCTCGGTAACAAATGACTTAAGCAAATTTAGTTTTCTGAAAATAAGTTCCATGTTTATTGTTTAATACAATATGTTTTTGTCAACAGGATAAAGTTGTCATTCTGTATTTTTAAGAATTGAATGTATTCATAATGATAAGCAATTTTTTGAGATATTTTAATTTCTTAATTTCTCCCTAACATATTTCCTATTCCTTTTGAGGTATGGGTATTTATTAAAATTAAATGACGTTTCATGGTAAAACTTTGTTTTCAATTCTGTATTATTAAGAACATATGTTTATTTACATTGCATTTTTAAAATCTTATTAAAATTAGTTTAAATTTCAATATTTTTCCATGAATATAAGTATAGTTTAATTGAAATTTACAAAAAATGAATACGAAAAATGAATTTAAGTATAATGTTGTAACTTGTAATTAAAAATTACTATGCGTTTCCATCAATCATATATTGTAAGAAATAGATGATAAATTAAAAAAAAATAGTTATTTTTATTTAAAGAAATAATTTTTGTTGTTCAAATACGTTTCTTTGAAAATGTTTGATATTTTTTTGTTCAAATACTTAAAAAATTTTGAAGAGGAAAAATATTGACTTATGATTATTTTGAATAATGAGAAATGAGCTTTTGAAAAAATTATAACATATTATTTTTTTAATATTCATGTTAAAAGACTTTTGTGAGTTAAATTCTTTGAAAGTATTAAAAGCTTCATATATTAAAAAAAGCTCTCTTTTTTTAAAAATGTAATTTCTTTTATAAAAAATTGACTAAAATAATTAATAAAATTTAATTCATATATCTTCAAAAATATTTCACAAGAGTATCATTGTTTGAATATAAAAAATTTATACGAATTTTGCATTTTTATCTTACAAACTTTCTCGATGTATAATATCAAAAAAAGTGTTTTAAATAATGATAAATAAAAGTAGTTTTAGATAATTTTATGTATTATTGGAAAATTTTGAATCAAGCTATTAATAGTTCTGTTTAAAATAAATGAACATATCAAATATTATTTTGTAAATTTACCCAGTTCTATTGAAAATTAGAGATTATTTGAAATCAACAATATTAATTTGTACTATGTTCTCTAAGTTAAAGATGATCATATGACATTTTAAAGCGTAAATTCAAGATTTTTAAAAATACCCAAGAACACATTATAGCTTAAAATTAGTGCTTTCAAATTGTTGTGAATGAAAGAAAAATCGTTTTATAAAGTGAATAGAATAAAAAATAAATTTTTGTATAGATCAAAATGCATCTACAATTAAGATAAATTCAATAGGATTATAATCGGTATTAAAGTTAAAGTGATTAAAAAAAAACCCTTTATAAATGAAATACAGTTGTAAAGTGCGCAATAATATATAGAAAATGTTTTGATTTCAGGAAAATGTGCGTTGATTTAACAATTCATGATACATGAAAATATGATACAGATATTATTTAAAACTTATTAAGAACCTGAATTATTTTAATTTTGCAACTGCCTCAAACTGGAGGAATGGTTTTTATGTACTTGTTATTATTTAATAAAAACTCAATTCATTTATAGAAAATGTATTTATTGAAACTAGATAAACTTTAACTTTATACTTAACAAATTTATTATTATGATATTTTAGGATCTTTGTGAATAATTATTTGGAAAAAATAAATATCTCCTACCTGCTCCACTTTAAGATACAATTTTTTTTAATCAAAATATTCAATATTTTTCAATGTAAATGTTTTAGTAAAATTTATTTTTGTCCTAAAATATTTGTAATTAAATTTCCATGGTTTTATTTTATGATATTCGTTTTGTTTTCTAGGGTATTTTTATAAATACATTTTAATAAATGCTCCTTTATATAATAAAATGAAAATTTAATCAAAAAATTAGCATTTTGTGATTGCATATAAAATTAATGAAAAAGAAAAAAAAATTATCTTATCTTACAGTAAGCAGTTTACTTTCATTGTAAATACTTAGAAAACTATTAAAATTATAGTTTTAGCAGGAAATTGCTGATCAAGGTTTAATCAAAAAATAAATGTTTTTAAAGCTCTAAAGTATTTATGTATAATAATTAAACACTTTTACTACACAAAATTTTCTGGAAAAAGTTTTTCTTAGAAATGAATAAACAGCAATTTATTTCACTTGCACACAATGATTAAATTAGATAGTTAAATGAGAATGTTTAGTAAAAAAATTAAAAGTATTTGTTGACTAAGATTGTTAAAAGTTATGTTAAGACCTGTTATTCTTTTCAAGTTCATCATAAAAAATGACGTTAAAAAGAATATTAAAGCTTTGTATTTTTTTCAAACGGAAGAAACCGAATTATACTGCAATAATTTTTGCTTTTCTATATCTGTTTCAAAAGATATGGATAATTTAACAATGTATCTGGAAAATATGATCGTTATTGAAAATCACTGTATTGTGATTTAGAACTTTTAAATCAAATACATTTCTTTAGTTGAAATTTTTTATATATTATAACTTCATTACTCACTGCTTCTTTGGGATAAGAACTAAATTTTCACGAGTATAAAAGGAGATCTAAGTAAAATTGTAAATTGAAACATTATTCGAACTAACTTCAAAGTTAATAAAATCTTCGTGAAACCTAAATGACATGTTCCTATTTTACTGCAAAAAGGATTTTATTTATATTTGATAGAAAAAAATTATCTTATGAAATAAGATTACAATAATTTTTGTTGCTACTTATATTCATCTTTTACTATACTCACACACACACACACATATTATTTGAAATCAGAGTTGAAAGGTTTTATTTTTAAAACTATTAAATAATAAAATGTTCATAATTTGAAGGTTATTGCATATGTGCATGTCACGGTGATAACACAACTAAATAGCATTATATTATAATAATTATATAATATTTATATAATATTCCTCTTTTATATTTCATATAGATGATTTTATCATTTATTATTATAATTTAATGTCATAATTATTTCATGTCTATCATAAGTATACATATATATATAAATATATAATATATAAACATATATATATATATATATATATATATATATATATATATATATCTAAATTATCTATATATACATATATATATATATATATATATATATATATATATATATATATATATATATATATATATATACGCGTGAGGAAACTACAGCCTTAATCATCCGAGACATGCTTTCTAGAAATGTTTGGATGATGAAGCTAAGTATTTTCTTTATTTCGTCTTGCTAAGTGTTTTCAACGATTTTGGATATTTTCTTCTGAATTCTGAAATTCAACTGATCCCCGAGGTGTTTTATAGGATTCAACTCTGGAACCTGTTCAGACAGTCCAATAAGTTCAACCTCTATTTGGTATACTAATCAAAGTAGATGTCGCAATATGACATTTCTCTTTGGCGTGCTGGAAGTAATAATGATCTAACCAGTAAAAATGCCACAGCTTAGGAATCACATTATTATCCAGAGCAATGGAGCAAGAATCAACTTTAAATCTACTCCTACTATAAATTGGGGTCAAGAGTTCCAGCCCACACCACGAGAAACATCTCTAGACAATAATCCTAATGCCATTTCCGTCAAATTTCATTGTAGGTACATTGTATCCTGATTTTTTTTTGCTAGAATACCTTGCGCCTCCAAGCATACGTCAAATACAGATTCTACCATCCAGCTGGTAAACATTGCACCTGCATACTTCATTCTAGAGAACTTGTTTTTATCATATACAGTCCAATTTCGACATGCTTCTCTCCACTTTAACCGAGCACCGCTATTGGATAATGCAATCAAAGGCTGATACTGTAATACGAATATGGAAACCAAGCAAATGTACTTCCTTGGGATTTTTATTTATTGAAAAAATAGTCTTGTTTGCTTGCTGTAAATTTTGGAATATGCGGGCTTTATATTCTGTGTGGTTTTTACGAATTTCCTTGGACAGCTCTTGTCGGACTCCATCTCTTATATTCATGGGTCTACAGAGTCGAAGATCATTCCTACAATAACCCTTCATATACTGCTTCTTAATAACAAAAGCCACTTATGATTCTGAAATGTTTTACTCACTAGATATGTCCCTTAAAATTCCTCCATTTGTATAGTATCCCACAAATACGCCTTTCGCAAAATCAGATAATTCTGAAGTACTTGGCATCTTGAATGAGACTATTATCAGTGCAATGATATTTTCTACACGATATTTAAGTGCAGAAGACATTACGAAGATCAGAACCACAGATATCTTCAGTTGTATTGATATAGTAGAAGATATCAAACGTCTTCCGAATAAATTTCTGAGTTCAATGAATAAAGAATATTATCTTTTAGAGTTTATCGGATAATCCTTTATCTAAACTGATTATTGTGTTCAACGAAACCAAGTAACTATGTTGCAAATCTATAATCGCTGGATGCAAGAGGAAACGGTGAATATACGGGACCATTCACACTTACCTCATTGCAGAATGGCATGTGACGAAAGGCCTACTATGGGCATGGCATTGATATATCACTTAACAATATCACGAACAATTGCTCAGTCTGTTAAACTGCATTTAGTGTCCATTCGTACAACTCATTAAATTTTGCAAATTATTGGAATATTTGCAAAGAGCATATTGCGTCGTTTACATTTGCCTCAGTACTACATGTTCTTGAGCCGTTAATGTAGTGACGGAAGCAAAATATAATAGAAGAAAATTATTTTACTGGACTATTCTACTTTTGCTGCAACACTCCGGAAGTTTGATTCAAATCTGGAAATACTTTGGTGAATCACTGTTAAACTGTTGAGTTATGCATCGTGGTGATGCATAACTTGGTCTTGCACTTAACACCATGGTTTGAGGTCATATAGAGTTTTACTCCCGCCAGTACTTGTTGCCGGTAACTGGAACAACCAAGGATATATCTTAGAGGTGGTTAGAGTCTGTGAATCAGCCATACTTTCAGAGCTTAATATCAGTCGTATTCCAATAGGATAATGCACGATCACAGATGATATGCGATGTTCAAGAGTTGTTAACCAATCAGTTTGAATTGCTTCATTGATCTGTTTGTTCTCCCTACTATCATTAAACGAAACGTGTAGCTCGCACAACTGGCTTAAGCATTGAAGAATAATTTGCCAGTCTTTATACACAATGTTTAAAAATACACAAAAAGGAAGTATACAATCTAATAACTAAAAAAGATAATTTTTTAAATGTATTCATTACCCACAGCTGTTAAATGTGGAATCTGCATTGAACATAAACTTTGGGAAAATGTGGACGCTGCATTGAACTTATACTTTGGGAATATGTGGACGCTTCATTGAACATAAACTTTGGGAATATGGAGACGCTTCATTGAGCATAACTTTGGAAATATGTGGATGTTGCATGGAATGCTTACTGCAAGAATAAATCTAAAACCTCTTTCATTCCATATTGATGCGTATGACAACATTTATAACAAAGAAAAATATGTTTCAGTGACGTAGCAACTATATATATATATATATATATATATATATATATATATATATATATATATATATATATATATATATATAGATATATATATATATATAGTTATACATCACTGAAACATATTTTTCTTATATATATATATATATATATATATATATATATATATATATATATATATATATATAAGAAAAAATATGTTTCAGTGATGTAGCAACTATATATATATATATATATATATATATATATAGTTGCATTATATATATATATTTATACATTTATACATACATTTATACATTTATGTTTAGGAATTAAATGTAAATAATTTCAAATGCTTATAGTTTTAAACTTGATTCAATTTACTTTACACAATATAATTGTGAAAATTGATAATTAATTTTGATTTTATAAATTACATAATATGGCAGTAAAAAGGTAAAAATAACCGCACGAAAAATACAAAGTGCGACATTCTAAATTTTTAATCAGCTTTTCGTAATACCATCATATACTAAAGCTCTTTTTTGTTTTGGATGTCTTTTCGATAATTATGAACAAAAGAAGGTTGGAGAAAAGTGCATCTCTGACGTTCGGTGGTTAACCTTCAGATGGCGCCAGAAGGGATTGAATCTTTCTATTGTTTATAGCTCTTTTACAATATGCATTCTTGAATGCAAGACACCCAGCAAAGCTGGATCTGGCAAAAAGCCAATTCGAATCTCGCGATGAAAAAATCTTTTACAAGGGAATAAATAGATTTGATTTTGTATTTTATTGTCAGTTTTTTTTTTTTTACCAAATATCTGTCTATTATGTAATATATTTCCTTTGCCTACATAATTGCGTAAATATATGAATTTTATCAGTGTGAAAGGACCAGAAATTGAAACAATAGATTTAATAAATTTCAAATTTAGAAGAAACTTCCTTATGGGAATGTGAACAGAAATGTCTGTAATATCTTTAACTATGGAATGAAGTACTTATTAGAACTTCAAACTATATTTAACAGAATAATCTCAAAAATGGTTTTCTTAAAAGTGAAAAAGTTTAATTCAGTAAAGATATAGAATAGTTTTTTATTCTAAATTTCTTGATTGTGTGTGTATATCGACACAAAGATAGATAAAACTTTTTTCTAATGGTAATTTTTGTTAGAATGCTAATTTGTCTCAAATATTATAATGAAATTAGAATAAATTTAAAATTTATTCTGTTCAAAACCTCACTTAAAATTTTTAAAATGTATGAAACTGCGCTAATTTAAACATAATTTATCTTTTATAAAATATGTATATATAAAATTAATATAATAACTTATATATTTAAAATTTCCCATTGTATGCAACAGTAATATAAATTCATGCATATGTAATATGTGAACTAATACAACGTACGGCATTAAATAAAATAGTTTTCAATAATAGTTTAACCATTTCGTTATGAGTAATGTTAGATATTTTTTTTTTAATCTTTCTTTTTCTGATAAACTTTATGTATCTTTTTCATTGTTTGCTGACATCATTTATTCACTAAGAAAAAAAAATTATAAAGTATGTTAAAATTTGCTTAACAATTATATTCATAGAGGTAAAATTAATTAAAGAAGTTTTTATATATTATAGAAGATTTTACTCTTACACTTTCTTACTTTATTCATAAACATTTTATATTCATATGTTGTTCAAAATTAAGAGCATAAATGTATTAATATTTTCTATTTCCGTTAGGCATAGTTTAGTATTTTATTGTAAACTATATTTCTAAGAAACTTATATCGATAATAAAGAATTTAAATCTTATTTTGTAATTTGTTTTTATAATTATTTAACATTGGTTTGATTTCTTGTCATCGCGAAGTTAAATTTTCTCATTAACCTTTTTTCAACAACTTACAATATACAGCTTGCAATCTATCACTATAATGATAATTTATGCACAAAATTTATATTTAACGTAAAGTCCTAAAAATAAATGGATGTAGTTAATGTAATTTAAACATATTTATTTACCTTCAGCAAAATAAAATAAAAAGGGATATCAAGCTAAAATAGGGACCACAATTACCTGGTTCGGAAAGACAAAATTCTCACCGCCAAAAGACAGGGACTCAACCATATGCAACTCAACGGAAAGTTGTTGGGTTCATCAAAATAATTCAAGGCACATAAAATATGGCAATGCCGCAATGTATTTCACTTGAAATGATACCTTCGGTATGATATCTCAGAGATAACATTATTGTAAATTAAGATGACCCTCTCATTTTCAGAGTTACTGTGATACCCATTGAGATCTTTATTATATGAAAATTCCATTATTTCTAACGCTTGTGATGAAAGGCGAAACCTAATGATTTTATTAACAGTTGTCCGGACACTTGAAATAAAAAATAATCGAATCAAAAATATATAAAATGTTTGAAATATATGGATAGAATCTCATTTATGTGAAACATTTCGCTGGCTTTCAAATATTCAAAAGGAATAAACTGCGGCATCATTTTAAAATACTGCTTGCAATGAAGATTTGATGTACTGCGCTAGTAAGCTGGAGGACGAACCTGATCTTTTGAAGCAGTTAGTCTTAGAGGTCATTAATGATATACATTCTGAGGCGTTGGCTATTTACACGGATGCAAGCAAATTTGAAGACGGTAGAGCTAAAAGCAGTGTTTTCATTTTTATCTCCAAGGAAGAAAGTAAATTTTGTATCCGTAATCCTAACTTTTGCCCAGTTTCTGCATTCAAAATTATTGCTATTGAGAGAGCTCTTGAATTCACTTTTACTATGATATTTGTATTTTATGGATTTTGAAGGATTCTCCAATGCTTAAAAAATGTCCAAAAATATATTATAAATATGATCTGATTAATTAAGTACTTTTCTTCGAGCTAAGTTTGAAGAAACCTGTTTGTTTTCAATGGATACCATCACTTGTTGGAATATAAACAAGAGTTTTCATATACATTTGTTAGATATGGTTGTGATCTTCCGACCACCAACTATTCAGTCTCCTTTGGAAATTCAACCCCTCTATAAAAGTAGCACACTTTCTACTTAGCGCCTTACTTTTATTTATGACTGGTATACTGTTACGATCCCATGTATGTACCTGCTTTGCAGTGACCCCAAGCCATTGCAAATGAATTTGGAATGGTTCAGAGGTGGTGATTTGAAGCGTAATTAATTTCATAATCGGGAAAATATTTATTATTCTTTTTTTTATTTCCTACTTTACAGTTCTTCCCAACTTCTTGCTTTCGTAGAAGGCTACGGGAGGCGTGTGTTGGATAAGCTGGAGAGGATTTTTGAAACTCTCATACGACGGGATCCGGTGGAATTGGTGTGTTTTTCGGAGCACTGGAGATGTGTGACAACAATGCAAACTGAATTTATTTAAATTGAAGAACTGAAGTGGACCAGATACAACAAAAATTGATAGTGCAGATCTGACAATTTCGTACTATCCTAATGAAGAATGATGAGAGCTAGACAAATAATTTTTGTTTACTTTAATTTAAAAATAAATTATACGCCCACGTTACTTTATTAAATTTATATTTGTTTGATATTTTAACTCTTAACTAAACTAAACATTTTAATTACGATTTTTATTTTATTGTATTATATTTCTTCTTATTTTTCTCTAGTGATGTAGCATTATATTTTGATAGTGACTTATTATGAATGATATAGTTAATATAGATATAATTAATAATATAAATTCTGAGGATATAATACTAGGAATATGTTGGCAAAAAATGAAACATTAGTCAAAAAATTTGTTTTTTCTTGGTTTTTAACCACGTCGAATTGAATGATAAATGTAAAATGTTAACGATTATAATGATTTTGTGGCAAAACAGTTAAATAACACATTAGTATTTCTGTAAAATAAAAACTTGCTATTTCATCTGCTTTAAATAAAATATTTTTTTATTACTTATGCTCTTTATTAAAAATCTATTAATATTAAATATTCTTTACAATAAACATATATAACTTTTACATTGGTATTAGGCATTTGCAAAAATAAATATAATGATTTTAGGGTAAAAAAATTATTATTGAAATGCTTTTAAATATTTTTTTTATTTAAATGTACATTAAATGATGATTTATATTTTTGTAACATAATTCATATAATATTTTCATGTTCTGTTATAGTGCTTAACATAAATAAAATTAAAAATGTTATAGATTTATTGAATCTAAAATAATATTTTTACTTTTAAGAAAATTGCAAGATTTTTTTAAAATAAAATTATAAAAGAACTTTGGACTAAATCTTTTAAAATTTCATCACTAGATGTCTCTGTTCACATTACAAAATATTCAATATCACATTTATCATTCCATTTATTGGGTTAGCTTTGAAATTAAATTCTTAATTTAAAATTCGACATAAAATTAAAGTATGATGTATTTTTGCTCAAATTGTCTTACAAAATCAAGGATTGTTTTTAGATATTAAAAAAGAATATTCTAAATATTTATAAATTTAAGCTATTAAATGAATTAGAACAATTACATTCTACGAAGACATTGAAGAAAAACAAATAAAATATGATTCTTCTATGCAAAATGTTGATTAGAACAATAAGAACATGACTGAAGAATACTTTTTAGAAACCTGTTGAACTACTTTATGCTACTGAAATAGTGCTTTGATTGAGTAAAACGTTCATTACATTCAGTGCTAAACAATATTAGAATAATAAGAATATGGTTTTATTTGAATCATCTATAATGAAGAATGAGCTAATATCATTTGCATGGTCAAACTTCAAACTTCTTTCAGTGCAGCATGTCTATTTTGGACCTTGCACAATGAAACCCAACCAATCAACCAACCAACTTCAATATTCCTTATTAAGAGTAATCGAAAAGTCATACGGCGCCTTCATTTGAACTCAAATTCAAGCATTAATGGCTACAGCTGGAATTGCGATGGTGATTACCCATTTCGTTAAATGATACTCATGGCTAAGAAAATGAAATCTTATTCGTATAAGAATCGTTTATTGCAATAAGTTTTATATAATTAGAGGATATTTTGTTCAAAGATTTAACCATGTTAACGATTCATTTGATTGGTATGTACCCGTTATTGCTATGTGTAAACATACGTAAACACATGGCCGTGGTAGCCTAATGGTTAAGTCATCGGTCTTTCGTCTGGGAGTATGAGGTTCGATTCTCAACGCCTCCAAAGACCCAACGAGTACATGTGAAACACGTACTCGTTAAATCTGTGGATTCCAAAGTCCAGTGTTCGGTTGTTGAGCAGTCACCAAGAGTGTTATGATCTGGAAAAATTTCTTCCCCTCTACATCAATGTCAAAATTAAGGAAGTGGATCCCCTGGTGGTGCCATCTATCGGAGTAGTTTAGAGCAAAGTCGTATCATTCACTTTCCTGGTGCTCTAGTTAAACGAAAGACGCACTCTACTGACTTAAATTCTACTAGCTTGTTCAAAAGTAATAAGTAACAACAACAACAACTGTTGGTATTGCCAGTTGATAATAACTAAAATAACACACACACTGTTGTTTTAATTATAATTAGTTTTAAACTGTTGACAAATTGAAGCTATTTGTATTCTGCATTTTGTTTTGTTACTGGTGAACATCAGTGCGTTAAACAATGCTTAAAATAGTAGTGTATTAAACTTTACTTATGCGCCGTTGATATATCTTAAAGTTAAAATTCTATGTACCGATCCCATAGCAGTTTTGCTTTGTGAAATTTAAATATTTTAATTTATTTTATAAATTTAAACATTGTACAACTTAGATCTTACTTATTTTTATGAATTGAATGCATAGAGCAACTATATTCACTTTAATATCGCTTGTTAAAAAACAATTATTCTGAATTTAATTTGTTTAAGAAATAATTAAATAATTAGAATGATATATTTTTAAAAGTAAAAATAACTATCATCCTAAATACATAAGAAATTTCTATTTTCAAAAAATATTTATTATAACACAATGTGAATAAATATTTATTTCTTTTTTAAAACAGTTATTCTACTCTCAAAAGAAATAAATACTTCTTTACTTATATAAAAACAAATTTTAACATTTATTTTGATTTATTTATTTATTTTTTTGCTTTTTAGAATTGTTTTGTTATTAAATGCTACGCGTCAAATCTTAAAAAAAGTTAAATTTTTAAATTATGTACAAAACATGGAATAAAATTATACATTTTTAAATGATCTTCGGTTTTTTATCATTAGATAATAGCATTTCTAATAATGAGAATTTTTCAATACCTAACTGAATTTTTCTTTTGCCAAAATTTATTATATATATATATATATATACATACAAGAAAAATATATAATAAATAAACCAAATAAAAAATATAAATAATAAACAAACAAAAACAAATCGGAAAAAAAGAACAGTTTACGATGTTTGGATGCTGGCGACAACGAAACACAACAACAAACGTGGAACAAAAAATTCGAATTGAAAGTAAAACGAAAACTTTAAATGCTGTTACAACTGAAAAGAACCATATATATGACGTAAAAATGATGTAAAACACGAGCAAAACCAAATCTGGCAACAAAAAATCTAAAAAACAAGGAAAACTTAAATTGGCAACAGGACGATCAAAACAAAGAACGCTAGATTTGGCGAGAAATCACTTGGGGGTATATCATACTTACATTTTAATATTTATAAAGCAAATTAATTATTCGTAAGTATAATGTTACCTCTGTAAATAGATAAATCCGGTTTTATGAGCAGATTAACTTAATGATTAGTTATTGTAATAAGATATAGGGTACATTATATATCAATGAATACGCTTTTAGTAATTATAATCTTAAATTGAAAACGTTAATTTAAAGCTTTTTCATATTCTGTGGCAGAAATTTAACACATTATTTTGAAGTGATGACGCAAAATGTTAGCCTATATTTGCATTTATAGGCATGAGAAGGAAATCAATTTAAGATAACAAGGCACATCCTATAGGACATTTAATTATGCTTTTTTCATAAGTTTTAAAGTTGTTTAGTTTGATATCTTTACATCTTTGAAAATTATACGAGAAACTCTCTTCTGCTACTATAAAAATGTTAAATGTATAATGTAGTTTTATTTTAAAGTTTATGTGAGTAAAATATATAGTTAAAAAATTCTCAGAGACATTCATGGAATTATTCCAATGTATGCTGATTCATTTAAAAAAATAACGAAAAACTAAAACAAAAGGAATTTTTGACAAATATATATATGTATCCTAATTGTAACATTAACGGAAGTTTTCAGATATCTTATAGTAACATTACTATCATTTTGTTTAGAAAAAGGTTAAAAATCCTTATTTAGTTGTTCAAGAGTTTAAAAAAAAGTTTGTAGAAACTATATGTAAAACAAATTTATGATATATCAAGTGTGTCTACTTTTTGAAATTAAATTGATGAAAATTATCCAACAAACTTCTTGCAAATTTATAAAAATTTATATTTTTAATTTAAAACTTAATTATTTCTGTATATCATAATTTCTTACTTCCCTCCATATTGAAATTCATATTAAGAACTCTTTCATTAAAATATTTGCTAACGTTTATATTACCTATAATGGAATAAATTCAAGTTAACGAGCAATGTTTAATGAAATTTGAATAAAAATTATCTTAAATTAATATTTTATTTAGACCTGAACAAAAACTTTGTTTTTTTATATGTTGAAGTATTATTTTGTTTTGGATTCTTTTATTTATTTTTAGGAATAATTTTCAAAGAGGTGGTTTTGAACAAATATCAAACGGAAAAGATCATAATTCCAAAGGAAATTTGTAAAAGTTAATTGAATTTTTCTCAATTATTTCTAATAAAACATTTTAATAAGAAAAATCAAAAAATTTTTTCGAATTTTTATGCATATTTATTGCGATAAGAGTTTAATATTTGATCTAATGGTTGTTTAATTATTCTCTTTTAAAAATATGAATGAAAAAGAAATTAATGTGGTTTTCCATTAATCACAATTTCTAAATACAGTTTTTTTTTGTGTCAGATTTACAAAATTTTAAAAATTTACAACTATATTTACATATTTCTTACAAAAGTTAAATAATAAATATTTTTGAAAATGTTTGGAGCAATAGCAAATGAATCACAGAAAAATATTTATAAGCAATAGTTTAATGAGTTTTAAGATAACTAAAAGATATTACTTTAAAAGAAAATCTATAAATGTTCTGAAATTTAAAAATACTTTTTACTATTACTTTAAAATACGCCAAATTAATTTGCTAATAAAAGGAGAAATAAATGGATAAGTTTAATTTAAGTCGCACTAATTTCCGGCGCCTTATTTAATTATTTATGTATTACCTAACTTCTTAATTATCTTACTTTTGAATTCAACATTTGTTGAAAGTGTTCTTTACTAAATGTAATAAGTAATTTAATAAAGAAATAATTTAATTTACTACGTTACGGTTAAATTATAAATTTAACAAATTAACTAAATAGTTTGTTAATATACAAAAGAAATTGAAAAAAAATTAACCACAGATTTTACAAGAATATTAAATCCGAAAGGACCCTAAGGAGTTTTATGAGAAAAAATAACTCATACTTCTTAAATCTTTTCTCAACTTTTTTGCTGATTTAGTAACTTAGAGTCAAATTATTTATCTTAAATATATAAAGAAACTATTAAAGAAAAACAATTGGTGAGTAAAAGAATTCATGTTAAAGAAATGTGAGCATAAGAGACGATATTAATGACAAATTTAACAATAGGAAAATTTGTTGCATCATTATTTTTATCAACCAATTATCAATTAAATTATTGATATAAAATTATGAATTTACGTGAAAAGGGGACTAAAAATTCCTTATATCAATTTTTAAAATTAATTATTTTTTCTATGAACTTGAAAAAAACTTAAATTTAATTTGACATAATTATATCCTTTGAAAATTTTATTTTATTTTTAAAGCATCAATTAATTTTTATAGATAAAGTTTTTATTAAAACAAGACAATGATTAACCAAATAAAAAATGTAAATAAATTTTTTGAAATCAATATTTTTGTTAAAATTTGTTATGACTTTCATATTTATTACATTTTCAATAAGCTGAAGCACTTAGATGGGTATATAACACACCAGAACTTCGATTTCGTTCTAATATTTTTTGTGTAATTTTTATTTATAGTTTTTAATTTCTAGGTGGTGATAGTTTAATAAGTTAATTCCTTTTATCTCTACTGGTGTTTTTTTAAAAAAAATCATTAAAATTAAGCAATAAAATTTTTAATTTATCCGATGTTGAGGTTTTCAGATAGCATGTGTAAAACTGGACTGTAAAATTGTTTGTATCATAAAAGAATTTAAGTATAAAGTAACTATAAATGAATTTGAAATTTTCACTAAAAATTTGAGCATAGATACTGATTTTACTAATGGAAAAATGGCAGTGATATAATGAAACATAGTTAGTTGTTTTTTTTATCACAAATACAAATTAATATTGTAAAATATGTTAGTAAATGTAACGCTTAAAACGAATTTCCATTAAAAATGGG
This sequence comes from Latrodectus elegans, assembly GCA_030067965.1. Classification (NCBI taxonomy): domain Eukaryota; kingdom Metazoa; phylum Arthropoda; class Arachnida; order Araneae; family Theridiidae; genus Latrodectus; species Latrodectus elegans. Next base: position 12,210,022 of record CM057818.1, on the reverse strand, counting down.
TGAGAAAAATAATTGCTATTATACTTTTCAGTAAATATATAGCTTAATAAAATAGCATAAGAGCTGATAAAGTTAGATATTCTTTTATATCTGTTTAAAAAATTTATAGGATCATAACAGGAAAAATAAAGCTGCTGACATAGCAATTTTGAATAATATGACAATATAATGTGCTTCGAAAAGACTTCTGCGCAATGTAAGAAGTGATAGAATTTTTACAACTTGTTTGTTGCACCAAGGGAAAGGAATAATAGTATTTAAAAAATATATTTTCTTTGAAAATAATTAAGATAGGAAATTGGAATATAAATTACTCTCAAATAAAAAAATTATAATTGCGTATTTATAAGTATCATCTTTTTTTCCCTTACATACTTTTTAACATATTTTGTATTATAAGCTGTAAGTTTGAATTTTCGTATCCATGCTTTGTGAAATACATTTTACCTTAAAAAATAAGATTGATGTAAAAATAGAAAATAATTCTTTTTAAAATTCATTTAGATAAATCTTTTTGGATAATTTTATTGGTTAATTAATGATTAAAATGTTTTATTTATTGCACAAATATTTTGTAAAATAAGCGTTACTTAGGGAAACTAAACAAACAGAATTTGCTTAAAAATGGCGCAAGGCTTAAGTCATGATCGTACAATGGTGTACCCAGTAATAACAGTTTGCTTTAGTTTCATTAGAATCCTGTGAAAAGTAAAAACATTAACTCACGCTTACTAAATGAAAACGTAACTGAACAAACTCCATTTTTTTTATTTAATCAGGTTCTTGCAAGGATAATTGCAGGATCACAAATTTGAAATTTTTTCTGAGCATGCACTAATAAAGTTTTGATTTATGATACATGCTTCTGAAGAAAAATGGTTCAAATATATTTGAAAAGGGGAAAAAAAGGAATAAAATCAAGAAAAAATAAACAAAGAAAAATAAATTACCGAGGTGAAGACATCGCCAAATATTCTATTTTTAATGAAAAAGCCTGGGTTAACGAAACTACAACATCGCAATATCAAATAAAACGACAGACTGCTGAAAATTCGAACAAAACCACTGAAAACCAATTTTGCGTTGCCACAATAATGCTTCTAAAAATTTTTTTTGAATAAAAAAATTCCACCAGAAGAAGATATATAGAAAGTAAATGATGTACAAAGCAGACGATAAAATCAGCTGCGAGATTAACGATATTATTTTTTACATGTATTCCAGTCGCAATTAGTATGCCTTAAAAATGAGACAATCATTCGGTATAAAATAAATGTTAGAACTCATTTCAATTCTTCAATTAACTTTTAATTTTACAATTTCATAAAATATTTAGTATGAAAGGAATAATTTAATTTTAACAGAAAGTTTTTCTTCAAAATTAAACACTTTTTTTTTTATGAAAGATAATGAAGAGTTTCATACACACTAAATATAATATTATTAATTATAGCACTATATTTTCGGTAAAAATCAAATTATATTTTTACTCACTGATTCTACTATAGGTTTTAAACCTAAGATTTAAAATTGAGAAAATGAGAAAAAGAATTTTTTTGCATTTAAAGAGTAAAATATATCAATTATAAATTACAAATTTTAATCTTAAAACTGAATGCAAATCCTCTCTAAGCTTGGATTTTATTAAAATCATATTAAGAGCAATCTTTAAAGTAATATACATGTGTATGTGCGTGTGTGGCGAGGGGACTTAACCCATAAAGTAAACATAATTTATTTTTAATTTTTAAGCAAACTCTTAACGTGGAATAAGTGTGTGCTTCTATAATCTAAAATTTATTGACATAGTCCCTATCTGAAAGTTACATTTCAACCTATGGCTTACTGAGCAAAGAAGATTAGTAGATTTCAAAACATGTTTGTGTAAGCAATGCGGAATATGAATGAATTTGACTGTTCTATATCAGTGAAATAACATTATACATTAATGAAATATATCATTGAGAATATTTCGACTCCAGCATATTTAAACATATATATATATATATATGTATATATATATTTATTATGTTATATGTATATGCTTAATTAATTGTAACAATCTCAGATTGAAAAGTGCAATACATTGCTGGATAATGATGGACGTTTTGCCCAAAATGACAAGGAGGCCGCAGATTTACTTGGTTCACATTATCAAAAGTGAGCAGATTGGAATTCTCTGCTGAAGATAAACCAGTAATGAAAAAGGCCTCTAATATCTTTCATGGTTGCCGCACTTCTCAGGGGGGCTTGACAATCTTCAAGAAGGAATTCGGCTTGAATGAGCTTAAAATGGCGCTTAAAGACTGTAATTTGGATAGGTCTCTTGAACCTACATGGAGTTCACGGGCAGATGATAGTTCATCTTGGAATTGAGGGAAATCAGAGACTCTTAGACATTATTAACGCGACTTGGAATCTAAGTCGTCTCTCGCATGATTGCAAAAGGGAAGTTATTGTCCCAGTTAAAAAAATGAACAAAGGGGCCAGCCTCACCTGAGAGATACAGGCTAATTGCCTTGACTTGCATTGCTTGTAAAATAATGGGAAAATGCTTTTAAGTCGTCTGAACTTTTACTTGAATTCTCACGATTTTCTGCCGAAGGGACAATTTGGTTTTAGGAAAGGACATAGCACGCACTACTGAACAGGTGCTTTATTTTTGTCAAAGAATTAGAGATGCTCCTAACACGAAGCCTACTAATCATACTATAGCAGCCTTCTTGGACCTTTCCAAAGCTTTTGATTGGGTGTGAAGACAAAAGCTTGTTGTAAAACTCTTTGAATGTTTTGGCATCCATGGAAGTGTATTGACCTGGATTTATGATTTCTTAAGAGATAGGATAATCAGGGTGAAATTCAATAACACCCTGCCTGAGAGCTTTAAGCTGTACAAGGGATTATCTCAGGGTTCTGTTCTGAGCCTTACTTTGTTTTCTTTGTTCATGGCTGGCTTTAAAAAGGTGATTTCAAAGAGATGCGAGGTCGGTGTTTTTCTTGATGATATAGTACTGTGGAATTCTTGCTCTGACATTCAGAGTTCGCAGTCTAAAGTTAATCTTACTTTTTCTGACGCCTGGAAACGTGCAGAAAATCATAAGCTGCTTTTTAACCCATCCAAATCTACTGTTAGTCTTTTTACAACTAACAGGAAGATTTTTAATTACCAACCTCGAGTTTGAATGAATGGCCCGGCCTTGCAAATTAAAAAGTAAAGAAAGTACTTGGGTTTTATATTGGACTCTGAAATTGTCTGCCATTGACACATAGAACAATTGCTTTTGAAGAGCAGAAAGGGCTTAAAAATCTTAAAATACATATCAGGACGTGATTGGGGTGCTGATGCTGTCACACTTAGGACAACCTACAAGACACTTGTAAGGCCTTTGCCTTACAAGCGTCAGAATATGGGTTTTCTATGTATTGATGTGCCTCAGAGGCTAATCTACAAAGGCTTGAAAGGTTCCAGCTTAGTGCATCCCGTACCATCACTAGATTTCGAAATTGCTGCCCAAACGAGATTGTTCTTTTTAAAGCTGATTTACAGCCACATGGCCTACGGAAAAATTCAGGCTTGGTGATATATTTTTCAAAACTTTTCAGCTATGGATCTCAGAATAGAACTTCTGAGTACCTGCGAGTTTGGAGCAATAACCAAAGATTAAAAAAGAATAGCCTTTTTAATTATATCGATTCTAACAATTTTATCAACAGGAATGTTCTGCAGCATAGTCTAAAACACTGCATCGACCATTCGGAGGGTCTCTCTGACATCTTTTTTTATACAGAACTTTCCCCCAGTGTTAATAAGAAATTTAAGACAATTAGCTCTTGAAATAATAAATAATATCCCAGACGAAGCTATTCTCATTTATACTGATGGAAGCAGAGATGAGCGGGACTGCTCCGGTAGTGGAATATTTACCACTTCTGACAATTTCTCTGTAAAACTTAAGAAGAGAAATACTGATGGTTGTTCTGTCTTTAGAAGTGAGCTGATCTCCATTGATACAGGGCTCAGTTAGGTTTCGTCTTATCCCGGTACTCCGGACATTTGAATTCTATCGGACAGTCGAAGCTCCTTTCAACACCTAACTGGCACAAAGTGGGAGCTGAAATTAGCGTGGCAATTCTTGACAAGCTGAAGCAATTTTCTTCCTCTCGGGAAATACATCTTCAATGGGTACCCTCTCATGTGGATATTTACGGCAATGAAATTGCGGACGCCTTGGCTAAACATGGTTCTGCTGAGCATTTGGTTACTCCTGACTCTCTGACCTACCTCGAACTATTTTCAAAGGCAAAACAGATTGATAGAGTCATTTGGACCACTCCACCACCAGTGCATCAGAAGTATAGGGGACGGTATCCGGGGTGTGCTCTGTCACTTCAATGTTGTAGAACTGACCAAACAGCCATAAGTAGATTGATCAATGGTCACCTCATATCGCTGTCTTTTTCTAACGGTGTTCAAACCCTCCTGATCTGCACCAAGGGCAATATTAACCAGGCCTATTATGACCACATTTTGGATTGTTTGGGGCTTTCTCGGGAAGATATGTATTTAAAACCGTTACTCGTTTTAGATTTTTTAAGAATTAGAGGTGGCATTATGGATCTGGTCTAGCTTTGCGGACCAATTGGAGGTTTGAAACAACAACATAATTAATTGTAAACTTTTTTTATAAAATTAATCAAATGCCAAATGAAGAATAATGAAGTGAAGATACGAAATATAATAAACAGATGGAACATATATTCAATATATAGTTCAAAATTTAAAAAGAAAGAATAAAATGAAAAGAAACTAGGTATATTGGCGCTTCATTTAATTTTTTGTTTTATGCTTCTCTTAAAAATTTAAACTATCTATTGAGAATATATATTTCGTAATTCTATTTTTCCATTCATTCATTTTTCATTTGATTCATTTTATAAAAATATTTACGATTAATTATATTTTAGTACTTCTCTTTAAGCTGCAGTCGCTTTGAACGTATTGTTAAGCATGTGATTTTTGTATTTATTCTTATATATTTTCAATTTATGCTTATATTATTTCTAATGATCTGCTTTATATATATATATATATATATATATATATATATATATATATATATATATATATATATATATATATATATATATATATATCTATATATAAATGTCTATATGAATCCTATAGTTTGTACCTTTTAATATATATAGGGCTCCTTTTAACAAATACATGAGTTACATCACCCCTGTTGTGGAATTCCAAAGCATACATTTCCAAATACAGTTAAGGAATTCAGAACTGACAGATGATGTCATCACCGCTATTATTCTCAACGAATGAGTGAGAAATATGCTGTATCCTTCTGAGGAGGCTAAGTTTTCTCGAGGCTTTTTTGGTTTAGCTCTTCCTGTGAGCAGACGTACTACAGAGTCCTAATTGGTCTTCACAGAAAGAAAATGTTCATTCACCAATGAAAGTCATTCTCGAAAATCTGCATGTTCAATCTTTCTTAATTTCACCAAGATAAAAGGGTAACTCTACGAAATACATCACACACACACACACGCACTCACTCACACACACACACACACACACACACACACACACACACACACACACACACACACACACACACACACACACACACACACACACACACATACACACACACACACACACACACACACACACACACACACACACACACACACACACACACACACACACACACACACACACACACACACACACACACACACACACACACACACACACACACACACACACACACACACACACACACACACACACACACACACACACACACACACACACACACACACACACACACACACACACACACACACACACACACACACACACACACACACACACACACACACACACACACACACACACACACACACACACACACACACACACACACACACACACACACACACACACACACACACACACACACACACACACACACACACACACACACACACACACACACACACACACACACACACACACACACACACACACACACACACACACACACACACACACACACACACACACACACACACACACACACACACACACACACACACACACACACACACACACACACACACACACACACACACACACACACACACACACACACACACACACACACACACACACACACACACACACACACACACACACACACACACACACACACACACACACACACACACACACACACACACACACACACACACACACACACACACACACACACACACACACACACACACACACACACACACACACACACACACACACACACCAGCATTAAACATAAATGATATTCTAAGAATATGAGAAATAAAGTACTAATCATAAATAATATATCTGAAAGAAAAACAAAATGAAAAATCACAATTTTGTTAGTATAATGTTGATGGTCTTAGTGATATAGAATAAAATATTGATAAGGCTAAAGTTTTGCAGTTAGAAGCTAAATGATATTAATAACATGTTAAGCAGTGTTTTACTCTTAAAACCTCTAATTATTTTCTAAATTTATATTGGTATGATTTGTTCTATTTACAAATAAGAGGATTTGATATTTATTTAATTTCGTTATACTTTCAGGAATGCTGTTTAATAATTAGCTGATTAAATTTGAATACCATCTCTTTAAAATGTGCGAAATTGAGTTAATTTCGTTTTCATTGCTTGCATAAATTACAGTTGGTTAATCATTGAATAGAAGGACTCAAGTCTAATGAATAATTTGCTTTTCAATTGGAATATTTGCTATGTTTTAATTTGCTTGCATAAAGATTATTTGCATGATAATTTAAATGGAGGTTTAAAATAATGAAATAAAAACGCTCACAAATTTAATTAAGTAGCTTATGTAAATTTATTTTGCAAGGAAAAATATATATTTATATTTCTTCTTGTGAAATAAAATTATTCAACATTATATAATTGAAGTGTAATGTGATATTTTTAAGATCTTTGTACTTTGTAATCAATTAAACACGTTGCTAAGAATTTTGAAAAACTTGATGTACTTCATTATTTTATGATTACAATCGAAACATACTTATATGATAAATATATACAAAATTCTTGCAAAAATTCTTCTCACCTACTTTTAATGAGATGATAAATATTCAAATGCTTTTACACAAAACTAAATACATAAATGTAAAAATGGATAATATCAATTTATCAGTTTAAAATGTAAGAGCTACATATGTGCAGGTCACTTAGAAGTTTCTCGAGTTACGCTAAGACAAGATGTTACCAAAATCAGTTGTTAGTTTTGAAAATATGAAACATTTTATCCAAGCAGATAATGTTTCACAAACTAATTGTAAGAAGGCTGCTTCATCGTGGTGAGGGGGTGTCACTGGGTGGAATAGACTAAGTATATTAAAATTATATACTCCTGGTAGTTATAACTAATGAAGAATTCTTGATATCATTTTATAATAAAACACTTCAAGAAAAACGTTATATTTACAATACTGAAAATGTAACTTGTATTACAAAACATGTGTATCATTTTCTTCTAAAATACAGAACTAATCAAAGTAATGAAGCCGATAAAATAGAAGGCAATTACAAATAAATTGGACAATATTAACTATCCTCAAGAAACTCTTCGAGCAATGAATGTTAAAGGATTCAATGTCCACCATTACAACATGTCTTCTCATTCAGCAAAACTGAATTCGAAATTTTTAAGCAAAAATATATTAAAATAGAATAAACATCCACCACATTCATCTAATTTAGATACACGTGAATTTTGACTGCTTAAAATTGAAAATATATAGTGCTTTCAAAAAGTAAGTTACACTTGTCTGGCAAGATATGGTGTCATTCCAAAAGTAGAGCGAAACTTGCGCAGATGATAATTGAGTTCTATGGCTTACGTCTGTAGCAAATTCATTCCAATTATTGTAACCGTTGCTACGCAGTATGAGAAACATAATGGCTCGTCAGCTAGAAACTTACACTAGCGTTGAAGTTCACAGAGCAATACGGTTTTGTGGGCTAAACGTTTATTGAGAACAGAGAATATTGGCTACGTATGGGTGACGTGCAATGTCACGTCCAACCAGTTCGAAGATGATCACATAATCGATTCTGAAATGCAGGAAATCCAAACAAGCACGTTGAAAATAATAGTGGAAATTATTTTTCTCACCAATCACAGAATGAGCGTTGCACATATTGCGCAGCAGTTGTAAATATGTGTTGGCAGTGTTCATACCATCCTCCGTTACCTACTGGACTATCGCAAATTGCATTGATATGTGTTCCTTATTCTTTGAGTTTTGAACACAAAGGTGAAAGGTTTGCAGCTTCCCTGGTATTCCTTCAACGTTATTCTGAAAACGGCAATGATTTCTTAATCCGCATCATTACAGGTGATGAGACATTTGTACATCACATCACTTGAGAACCAAAATAAGTATAAATGGAATAAAGGCAAACATTGTGGCCCGTGGGAACAAAATCCATATTTTTCTCATCATCGGATAAATTCATGGTTACTGTTTTTTTCGATAGAGAAGGAATTGTCTACACAAAGTGTTTATGCGAAAGAGTGAATAGCAATTAATAATATGTCTTACTGAAAAACACTAAGAAGTTTGGGCAAAGCAGTGAAAAATAAGTGAATTAAGGAAAGTTAAATTAAGGCATTGTCCTCTTGCATGACAATGGAAAACCTTACAATGCCCTCACAGCGGAAAATTTGCCTCACAGCTTAAGATCGGAGGTTTTGAAGAAGCCACGGAACAGTTCCGATCTGTCGTTCGGTGACTTTCATGTGTTAAGCAAGCTCAAAGAACATTTCTAACAGTACGCTATGAAAGAAAATAAAATTTAGGCACCTCCAATTTGAAATTCATTTTTGCTTAAAAATGCAAACCATCAGTGTTCAGTATTTACGGTGTGTGTGATTTGATAATACCCATGCAGAATATTATTCACACTTTCCAAAGTAAGTTCAGCGCAGTTTTCATGTATATTTAAGCATTCATTTGAAATGAAAGAGGTGGACATGTAATAAATACGTGTCTTAAAATTACAGTGATACTATTATAATAAACATATTTAGCATTTGTTTTTACCATGTTTAAATTTAACTCACGACTTCTTACATGTTATTTTTTTGCACATCATTAATCATGAATTAAAATGAAGCTTACATGGCAAATATATTTCATTCTTTTGAAATTTGAAACGAAATATATAGTAACATTAAAAAATTATTGAATATATATATTCTTAGAATAATGCATTGAATTTCAAATTTCAAATTTTATCATAAAAAATTTATTTTATCAAATAATTGTTTTAAAATACACATATTTTATTTCAATAAATGCATATTTTTTTTTAAAAAAAATATTCATAATATACTATCAAAGTTTGCTTGAATACTGTATTTAACAATTTTAAATTTTTATAAATATGGAATACACTGATACTTTTGCATATTTATATCATTTCCTTTAAGTTTTAGAGAAATATTTTTATTTTAATTATTACTTTTTATATTTTAATTACTATCCTATGTGAATTTAAGAAATTGAAAAACAAATATACCTAAGCATCACAATGAAGTTAAAAAATCAGGAAAAAATTTTCCTTAAAGCAAATAAGCAATCAAAGTTAATTTCAAACATCTTCTTTTATTATTGCCTTCTTTCATCTAAGCAGACTTCTATTGTTGCATATTTTAAAAAATATTTTTGGACAGTTTGAAGTAGACTAATTATTAATGTTAGAAAAGGAAACAAGCACACACACACACACACACACACACACACACACACACACACACACACACACACACACACACACACACACACACACACACACACACACACACACACACACACACACACACACACGCACGCACGCACGCACACATTCAGTCTTAAAATGAAAAAATAAAGAGCAAAAAGTTATTTAATGTTTGTCTCAAAAATGCTGCAATTGAATAAATTTTCTTATGTGCCACCAGAAGCATTTGTATTTTGAAGATTAAAAATTTGTTTGGAACTTGTTCTTATAAATATGTGTCCTTCAACTATGAATAGTTACAAAATTTTTGCTTTAATTATTAAAAACACAATTATAAATTCTTTATTTTAATAAAAATCTTTATTAAGTCAATTATTGACATTTTTGCAAGTACCAAGCTCAAAAGGAAGTTTATGCAGGTTTAAAAAAAATATGGCAGTATAGATCAAATATGAAAAAAAAAATTATTTAGTCTAGAGACTTTAATCCGGACTATTACATGAGCTGTCAGGAAGAATGGCGAGATAATTAAAATGTCTACTCACTGAGAAAAATCAGTGAACCACTGAAAAACTAATATTTTGCAGAAGTTCACTGTTTTTGTGAACAAATTTGAATCACTAATTCTCCATGTATAAAATTAAGACAAAAATGTTCGACAAATGCAATAAATTCTGCGAAACGTTTTTGCGAAAACAAAAGAATTGCTCTCAGTTCAGTTCTTTTGAACTTTGACATGTAATAAATTCTGAGATCCATATTTGCATTACTGTTAAAAAAAAAACTACATTATTTTTTATTTAATCATGAGTCTGTTTTGTGTCAGTGATTGAAAATTTATCGTCAATGACTGTCGAGCATTTAAAACATTTTTATGCAGTATTGTGTTCCTTCTCCAGCATACTTCTCTATGTTTCCTCCAGAGTTGGTCTCTACTGGCTGGATAGAAGTATTTGGGTTGGAATCTTCATAAATTAAAAGTAGTTTCTAAGCAGAAAACCCCCAATACTTGATGTATCATGTCACTTGGAGGACATTGTGACCATGACCTTTTTAATATGATATTATTGTATGTAGTGAACATGATGGATATTTAGTTAAGCCAGAATTTGAATTCACTATCTTTCGGTAATGACAATGACAAAATTATTAGTCATGGGGTCATTTAAATTTCAAATGTTGTGATTCTGTCTCTCCATTTTATCAAAAAAACCCATTATTATTTTAAATTTATAATATGCTTCAATTCTTTTAGATTTTTGGTACCCAATACTGCTGATCCTTTCCTATGCAAAGCAAACATTTTTGTGCAAAATCAAGAAACCGAATTTTTTTAGTTTTATTTATTTTTATAAATAAATGTGTGGATACTATATTTGTTTGTTATAAACTTTTAAGTTATTTTAAATATTATAGATGCGTTTTATTAATTTTTATATATTTACTTATTGGAACTAGATAATTATTTTAAATATTTAGTTGAAATTATTCACCAGAAATATAACAACGAAGTAGGTGTTCTTTATTTTAAATAAATGTATATATCATTATGTATTTACAATAAGTAAATTTTAAATAAAATCTCAGTCACTAGAAAAATCAACAATTTCAATAAAATAATTTAAGAAAATATATTTTCTTACTCGAAGATTTCCTATAAATTCCTTTATTTTTAAAATATCTTAATCCTAAAGACGAAGAAAATTATGTTAATATTTTATCATGGGACATAATACCAGAATTACTGACTTATTTATATACATTATACAAATTTCTTTCTCCAGAATTTTTTTCATAAAATTTAGGTTTTTATTAGTATTAACTAATTGTTTTACAAAAACAAATCTACAATACATCACATTTGCATTTAACGTTTGTTCATAATTATTTTATTGTTATGAGAACCTAAACATCATTATGTAATTTCTAAATATGAATAAAATTCATACATACTTACACAGATGTGTTTCAAAATCTGTGACAGGTAACATAAACTTCACACGTAAGAAAATAACAGTCAATAGAAATATCAATGATTTTACAAATCCATTGAAGATAATTATTATTTTTAGTAATTATATATTTTAAGAATTATTGATTTCTTTTGAAAATATTGTAATTCATCTTTCAAAACTTTTGTATAAATAATGGATTTTTTCAAAAATACTAAAATTATTCTGTTTGATATGCACAGAGTAATATCGATTTTTTAAGTAATACAGAACTTATGAATACAGAACTAATAATAATAAACAGGTAATACAGAACTTATGAATTCACATTAATATTTTTATATTTATGATCTATTTTGAAGTAAAGAAAATAATTTTCTTCACATCGGAGAATCTAATAATTCAATATCTCTTCAGACATCAAAGAAGGTACTCGTTTCAAACTTGCTTTCCACAGAAATCAAGTTGTCTGTATATGCAAATGCGTCTTTATTAAGAATAAAGAAATAAATGAATCATGAAATGAATTTAGGGATAGATATCTGAAAAAAAAACAAAATTATTTAGATCAATAATTTGAATAAACTGAAATTTTGATTTATTGAAATAACAAAAAAATTAAGAGAAGTTTCCTTATTGATTTCTATAAATTTTTCATCATTGATATTTATAAGAATCCATCCTTTCAAGCAAATGCATATGCATAACAAACTATCAGTCAACAATACATTTGCAAATTTATTCTAATTTTAAACTGTTCATTATTGAAATAATTTAATTGATCAACTCATGATATCATGCAAATTCTCCAATGTTTAATATATTACTTAAAAATATAATTTACGTCATGTTTTGTTTTAATAAAACTATTATTGATCTCTTGGAGGTAGAATCTTGTAATAATTAACTATTTGACTTTTATCGCTGAAACTGCTTGAAAAGTATATAGTAAATACACAAAATGTTGACTTTGGGATAAAAATACTCTGTTAACACATATAAACTTTCCAGTTTTAATTATTATTTGTTGCATACAAAATAAAATTTTAACTTTGTTTCTTGTTTATTTTGCCTTTAAAATTCGGTTGAATTTAGCATTAATATTTTATTTTTGTGCATGTAAATTTTATTAGTTAAAACCTTTTTCGTGGTTTGCTTTTGCTTATCATCGTACAAGAATTTAAATACGCAGTATGATTGTATGAAACAGAATTATTTGAAATTTTTGATCTAAAATAATTATCTCGAATGATAATTTTGCTGTATAAAGATGTCATAAATATTTATGCTTCTTGTATATCTACTAAAAATTAAACACAATACACAACGCTATCTATACGTGAGAAACACAGGTTGTGTGGTCAATCTATAATTTATTAAACTTTTACAATTAAGTTATGAATATTTCAGTGGAAAAATTATGCAAATGGAGGAAATTTTTTTCTTTCATGTCAACAATACTTTTCATACGCTGAATTATCACCAAAGGAAGAGAAACATTTTTTAATTTTCTGGCAGATCCAAACTAAAAAGTAAGCAATGAAATAGAAATACCATTTCATAACGATAAAATCAATATAATTAAGTTGAATTAAAAGTTGTTTAAATGTTTCAAATTTATATTGATTTGTTTTAAAATTTTTCATCTGAAGATTTTACTACTTTAAAAAATAGAAACCAATATTTGAATTACTGACATAAACAAAGGAATCGGGCAAGAAATATTGAATATACTGTCTTATATTTCTCATTTTTTGCATGCACATAAAACAAATATGTTATATGGAATTTAATTTGCTGCATTTATTGGTAATGAAATAGTTACCTTGTATTTATCTTTTAAAAAAAATGGTTGTGTGGTTTGTGTTTCTTTTCTGAAATAATCTCTCGTCCAATTTCTGAATGAGACACTAAAACGCCAAAAAAAGCTTTTAAATACATAGGGAGTTTTTTTATATAACATGCACACTATTATAGATATGGTTTTAAAATGCACTATCAAGTTCGGTATAAGAAATTCATTTATCTTGGAAACAAATTTCTCAAACATGATTTTAAATTAATTTGCAGTTCATACTCATTTTGAAGCAACTGATTCATAATATTGATCAAAAACATTTATAAATCAATTTTAAAGTTGAAAAGAAGTATGTAAAAGGAAATATTACAAGTTAAACAGAAGCCTTTACAAAATAAAACTATAAAGCTAAAAGTTAGAGTTGTTCAAGAAAGTAGACATTGTCTTAGTAATAAATCTTCACGAGAATATTTTGCACTTTATTTTATTTAAAATTGATTTCTTAGAACTATATAAAAATAAAATGTGGCGTATGATATCTGCTTCTAGCAGCAGCATGAACAAACTATGCAGAAATTTTTTTTATGTCAAGAAAAAGGCGAATGTAATTCTTTACACATTTATCATAATTGCAAATCAATATTGGAAAAGAGAAGCTTTTAAATAATTGAAAAATATCGTAAAAGTTAGTAATCTTAAAACAGAGAAATGTATTTTAAGCAATTGAAAATATCGCTCTCACTTCCAGAGTTTTTAAACAATTGATATATTTGATATTGTCTTTATAGATATATTTGATAAATATGATTAGTGTAAATTGCCAATATAGTCATTTTTAAATGACAATTTTAATTAAATTTTAATAACATTTTTGGAGAAACATAAGCAAAACAGCTTTTTCTTAAAGTATTTGTTTTAAGGACCAAGCTTAAAAAGTATTTATTTTCAATTAACTCTTAAATAAATGTGATTTTTATATTTTATACAAACAATAATTTTTATAACTTCAGTTACTCTAAGTTAAATCTTTGATAGGGACAAAACGTATTCATTTAAAAATCCCCAAGATAAAATCAAAAAGACTTTTTATATAGTAAGTTCTTCTTACACTGTGCCGGCCAACTTGTCTAGTGGTCAGCGTGCCTGACTACAGATACGGAGGTCCTGGGCTCGAATGCCGGTTCAGGCATGGAGGTTCTTTCTCTATCCTGTCTTTGTCCTTTTCTTGAGTGTGAATGAGGTATGAATGGTGCCTACACTATAAATGGGTCCCTATCGCATGTGTGAGGGTGCGATGGTGGCCCATCCCCTGTGGTGCCACACGGGACAACACCTCGGCGACAAAGAGTTCGCTGATTCTGGCCGGTTCCTTGGGTGTAAGGGGACAATACATTCTTGTATACCTTGACCATTGGAAAAAAATCTTTTTACGCCGTTTTAAGACTTTCTATAATCAAAATTTCATAGATTTTAAAAACTTTCCTCGCTATACATTGAGTTTAATATAATTTTTCTAAACATTTTTATCTGTCAATTTAGTTTTAAGAGATGTTTATGTTACATTTTTTGTTAGTAGCTTTAACTTTCTCTAAATCAAATATTATATTTAAAAAGTATATTTAGTTAATAAATGTTTCACAATAAATCTGGAATTATAAAGAATTTTAAAAATTGGTTAAGATATTTATGAAGGTTTAATAAATGTGCCTATAGTTTCTACGAAATTGAAAATAATACACTTGGAATTTAACTATGAAAAATAAAACTCCCTTATTGAAGGGTATTTAATAATTAAAGAATTCTGAACTTACAAAATTGTATAATTTAATATTAATTAAGATTCAAATTAAGATCTGAAATTAAAATTTTAGAATTAATGATTGCAAAATATCTAGCTCGATATCCCATTGTCATAGGAAACGTTAAGATTTTTTAAAATCTTAGCGTTAAGAAACGTTAAGATTATAAAATGTGTTTCTGAATTTAAAAATAAACATTTTTTCTCATAACATTGAAACAATGTCTATTAAAATCAAGAATATTAAAAATAGTTCCTAAAGAATAAAAACATTTATTTTTTTAAAGACATTTATATCTATGGCTGAATAAATACCATAGATTTGAAATAATGTATAGTGTCAAATGATTAATAAATGAAATTTAAAATATTTTCAATTGTGAGTGATTTTGAATGAATTTTAAGTTATGAAATTTTGGTGAAATAATATCTCAATGCTGTTCGATATAATGAATAAAATTTTTAAAAAATGTTCCATTTTAGTGTGTTAGTACTTTTAACTGCTGGTATTCGGAATCATGATATAATGAATGTTCAGTTTTTCATAAACTAAATGAAAGTTATTTCCTCGTGAAATTTTCTGTTACAAATTACTCTTTTAAAAAATAACTCTTTTATGACACAAACTTTAAAAGATAATATTTATTTTAAAATGCATTATATTTTTACATCAGTTACAATACTTTTCTAAATTCAGATAATTTGAAAGTTCGTACAAATATTAATAATCAGTGATAAATTAATAAGAAATATATTTTATTACATGAGAATTACGTTTTATTGAAGCAAACATAGTTATAAATAAATAAATAAATAAATAAATATATATATATATATATATATATATATATATATATATATATATATATATATATATATATATATATATATATATATATATATATATATATATATATATATATATATATATATATATATATATATATACATATATATATATTTTCTAAATTTAATTTTATTTATTGAATAAATCGAATTTTAAGATTTTAGTTATTTTATTATATTATAAGATATTATATTCAATGATAATTAAATGTTTCATTTTCTCAAAGTATCTCTTAAATTTAAGCTTTTTAAGTATTTCCTTTTTAAAACAGAAATGGAATTATAAATTATACGCTTGTTTTTAAATGTTTGTAATCGCGTATGACATTTAAAATAAGAAAAACTTAAAAATGTTATCAAAAATTATACTGAATTTTACGTCACAATATTTATTCTGAAAAGATTCTGACAAATGTAATTCAAGTATATTAATAACTTGGAATAAAACCAATTTATTATGCCCAATTATCTAATTATTTGTAAACATTATGATCAAGTGACGATGTTTCAAATTATATACAACTATTAATTAATAAATTAAATTTGCCTGGCCATGTTTCAAGTTGCTTTGTCACTTATATAATTTACTCGTGCTTAGGGTTTATTTAATTATGTTTATACCGGAAAAAAAATATGAAACATACAATGATTAAAATTTAACGTACATAGCTTGGGAAAATTAAAATAGCATTTTTTATATCTTTTTATACTTAAAGAAGATGTAAGAAGAAATAGAAATTATTACTATTATGAATTAAATATCAAAATACACCACAAAATACTATTTTAATTTCCACAACTTTTGTAGTTTAATTTTTGAACCCTATATATATGTTTCATTTTATTTCTCTGGTATTCTAAAAAATTACACAAAACCTTAACACAAATAAATTGTTTCCTTCAAAACATTTTGTGAATAAAAGCATCCTTACATCGGAATATTTATAAGAAGATTTTTAAATATAAGAACTATTTAGTTTTATAAATAAAATTATCAAGCATTTTTTGATAAATGTAACTATAAATCATAGTTTATTTAAGATGAATATTTCCAATAATTTATCAGCACCTAGTAGTAAAATCCATAGTCATTTTGAAAAGTATTTTACTTAGACTTTGAATAATTTAATTCTATCGTGCTCTTATCTCCGTAAAAGATTATATTATTGCAAAATTAATGTTAGTTTCTTTTAAAAAGAACTATTAAACTTTTTTAGAGATGAAAAATCAATAATACTGAGAACGTATGATTACCGAATCAAACATTTTTACGAAAAGCTAAAAGATTTTATTAAAAATGACAGATGTTGAAATGATCAGGAGGTAGAATTCATATCTTGAAAAGAAAAAGTAAAAAACGCGAAAAAAAGAAAAGTAGTTTAAGCGTATGTTCTTATATTTGACTACAAATAGAAATAAAGAAATTTTTTAGATTTAATCCAAGTATTTTAATCAGTTAAGTTCAAGGTTTTCCAAAAAGTAATGCCAAAAAAGGATTTCGAAAAAATGTGGAATTTTAAATATCTGTAACTAATTTTTACCAGTTTTTTTAAAAAGGCTTTTAAGTTTTACATTTTATATGAATTCTTCAAAGTAGGAAATGCAAAATGAAATATTTATTTTTAGAAATATTTAAATGCTTTATTTTATTTAAATATTGAAGGTGTACATTTTTATTCAATTCAATTAATAATATTAATAATATTTTCTTCCTTACATAAATTCCGCATGTGATAGTTTTCAATAAATATTTTAAAAATAGAATAATAACAGCAAATCTGATAATATGATGTATTGTAAAAAGTATGCACATCAGAACACTAGGCTATGACGATGAATTTGCGTTTGTGAACAGGTTTTTTATAAATGAGAGCACTTAAAATGCTAATTTACTTACATTGTAAAGAAACGTTGAATGTATGGAATGGTTTCTTTTTATAAATAACTTTTAGCATTTTTTTTTATATAGCAGGATAATCAATGTTAACTCGATTGTATGAATACGACTCTCTCATTATATATATATATATATATATATATATATATATATATATATATATATATGTATATATATATATATATATATATATATATATATATATATATATATATATATATATATATATATATATATATATATATATATATAAAGAAGAAAACAAATACATATGGCCATGATTATTAAAGTAATACTATTTAGACTCTTTTAGAGAACCCGTCCTGTTTTTGGATCTTTAGCTATATATGTTAAGATGATTATGGTTATATGTTAAAAAATATGTTAAGAATGTATGTATATGTTAAGGAGATTATGAGTAAATTTTTTTGCAATAGATTATAATTCAAATTTGTTCACTAAATGTTTTCAAATTCTTTATGAAATTATTGAAATATTTGAGAAGACTTAAAGTCAAGAATCTCTTTCTACTTTTGTCATTATTAATTATATCTAATTTGAAGAAAGATCGAGCTTGACTGGTAAAACTGTATTATCAACTGTATTATAGTTATAGCTTAGCTGCTGTATTATAGTTATAGCTTAGCAAACTGTATTATAGTTATAGCTTAGCTGCACTACATAAATATTGTCTCTTAAGAGAATTACTAATAGGACATATTTAAGAATGGTTTGGAAATAGTATTAAAATCTTAAGAGATTAAAGAATTGGGTTTGTTGCAAGAAGAAAGGAAAAATATTGCGTTGAAAAAGTTGTTATTGCTATGGTTGAAAAAATCTCCAGTTCTCTCTATTCTTTATAAAGTTCTTATTGATTGATAAGTTTGGGATTCCTTTGTCAACATTAAGAAAATTCTGTGATCCAGTTTAAAGTAGTATCCTTTTTAGAGATTAGGTATACATAATGCAAATGATACAAATTTAAGATCTTGAAGCATTGGCTGGTTTTGATTCCGATTTTTTGGCAACAATGATTGTTGATTACTCATGATCGTGGAAAATCCTATCGTTGATAAGATTCATTTTTCCTTAGAAAGTGCTGTGAATAATCAAGTGCTTCACATCTCAATGTCCAATACCACCAACTACTGCATCCGGCTTAAGCAATTGGATGGTGTGGATATATTGCTAATTTTATCCGCGAGTTTTAATTTAATCCTTCCTCAAGGTCTTAAGGCATTTTCTGTCAGGGTTGCAATTTACAGTAAACGTTTTGATCACAAGTCATTTCTTCCTTACTGGAATGCAATGTTTGAAGACCTGAAACGAAATGGAATAATCGTCCACATTTGTTTCCAAGGTTAAGAAGTATTTCGAGAAATGTATGTAACGCGTATTTTTGATGAGAATAGTGTAGCATCTAGAGATTTTCCGCGAATGCCTGTCTTTTTCATTCACCCGACGTAAGCTCCTGTAATTTCTGGTTGTAAAAAATTCCTAAAAATTTGTTGTTTATAGAGGAGAAATTGAGACCTCATCTGAGTTGAAAGTTAACATCCATTCCATATTGCTGAAATACCTTGATAGATTTTTCTTTGTGCAATTAACGATGCCATAATGCATTTGCAACACATAATTTATATCAAGGACGCATTTCTTGAGGACATTTTGTAACCGAATAAGTTTCAATGTTTCTGGAAGATTGTTTTTTTTTCCTCTTTAAGTGGCACAAATATTTCTGCTATTCAAAAATAATTTACTTTTTAACTGCTGAAATCTTTTCTCCCGTAGTCATTGTAACATATAAACTAAGTTTCACAAAAATGAATAGCAGAGGAGCTCTACAGGATATTAAATAGGATCACATTAACTCTAAACACACTGAATATATAAAGTGTTTTTTTTTTTTCTAAAAAATTCTGAACTTACAAACCAAAATTAATTTTGTGAGTATTAGAATATTGTTTTTAAATTTTCTTACATGGTTAAAGGTATTTAAAATCATATTTAAATTTTTTTTTGCTTTTTTGGTTATGATTTCTGTTTTATGTATTCATAATAAATAATAAGTTGTTCCTTGTCATATAATGCTGTACTTCAATGTGGTGTTTAAATGGAAAAGAATAAAAGTTTTCGTTTCTCTTATGAACAATTTCCCAATGCTTATGAATTTACAATGGTTTTTGGTCCATCCACTCTCTATGCCGTTATAAAAATTGTCTGATTTGTTGATTCTGTGGCAAAATACGTAATTGTCCCAGGGAGAATAAATTCCTTTCTGCACAAGTACTTTAATATATAAGGAAAACCTTATTAACCTTATTATTAGTGCTTTTATCTGCACAAGTTCTGAATTGGTGATAAAGAATGCTAGCTGACCCCTCATTTTGCAGAACATCTATATTTAAATATTATAATTAATTTTCACGTCCTTACACGTCGAGAGAGACAGAAGGGACAGAAGGGGATCGAGTTTGCGAGGCTTAGTGCCAGAAGCTGAGGCTTCTATAACTAATTTTCATACCTTGCAACTCGAAGCTTTGAACTCAAGTCTACCTTCCAGCAGCCGCCACCTGCCTCAGTAGACGAGCCACAGAACCATACCTTGATGAGGCGAGTAGTCTCGCCGGCACCTACACTCTTATTATGGCAAACATTCTCGTAGAAGATTTGTAACAATTCCTTTACGAACCGTCAAGTCCTATACTATTCCTCAATATCCCAGCTCTCGACCGGACCATCGTCAGAAGCACGCTGGTATTCCATCATAGGAATGTCGTCCGACGCAATGGACATTATCCTTTTCAAGATAGACCAGTTGCGCCGGTCCAGGATGGTACTCAAGCTTTCGCTCTTGTACACCAGCTTACTCCTTTCCTCCGAGGTCCTGGTACAAGTCAGCACGAAGTGGAGACAATCTCCCACAACATTGCACGAGCGACATAACTCGCTAATCGGATACCCTCGCTTATGAAGGTATTCCGGCACACGTCCGTGTCCTGTCGCTATTTGGGCAACGATAGCATTACCGAAGACTCTTTTGTCAGAGACAGTTTCAAAGAATTTGTAGGTCTGACGACCCACCTCTTCATTATCCCATCTCAGCTGCCATACACGCAGTGCTTCTTTTATGCAGCACCTTTGACAGAGTGCGACCTTGGACGTGACAGGTCCAGCGTTGGCTCTGGAAGATTCGCAGCCTCTTTGGCCAGTAAGTCGGCTCTTTCGTTTCCGAAAGTGCCAACATGTGCTCGCACGTAATGCAAGCGTACCTCTCTTTTGCTAATGGCTTCCTGGTATGAGTCCTTCGCTTTATTAACCAAGATGTTCTGGTTATTTGGATCGGCCAGGGAGTAAAGGGAAGTCACTGTATATGTGACAAGTGCCGTTGCCTGGGTGTACTTTGAGCCAGTCTAGCGCCAGCCTCAGCGCAGAAATCTCCGCCTGGAAGACGGAGTTCTCGTTACCAAGTCGAGCACCAAAATTTGCAATCTCATGCCCAAAGTACAAGATGGTGAACCCAATACCAATTTTACCATCAATGCCTGATCCATCAGTAAAAATTTCCAGACCCTCGCCAGTAGGCTTTTCACTATCGAAAGGCACACTACAGCGCTCCGCTGGGTGACATGACAGAATGTCTACCCTCTGCTCAATCTCATCTGGCCGCAGATTAACCTCGTAAAAGACATATGGCCTGCGCTCCACCAATACCATCAGCTTTGCATATTCTATGCCTGCTTTAATATCCAGCGGTAGGACGCCCGCTAGCACTTGTACAGCAGCTGTAGAAACTGTCCTGTAGCATCTTGTGAATGCCATGAGTGCCGGTCTTTGAACACTCTGTAGGTGGCCACAGAAGGTCTTACAGTCCAATCTGTGTCCCCATGCCCCTACACCAAAAAGAGCCATTCTCTCGGTTCCACTCCTATAAAGGCGTTTGAGTAATTCAGGCTCTCGCCCGAATAGAACCCTAGCCGTTCGTTGGAGTGCCATTGTGACGTTCACAATATTTTGCCTCACCTCCTTTAAATGACGTCGAGAGAGACAGACAGAAAAAGAGAAAATAGAATATATAAGGAAAACCTTATTCCGTTGGCTAGTGTTGATCGATAAGGTCTGTCTTAAATGTCTCGCAGAAAATATCAGTGTCTTAAATTAAGCAATTTTTTTTAAGGAAATCTGGTGATTATTATTCAAGAGATTCAAACTAATTTTGTGAACCACATTGTTAATTCATCCAAAAATTTTTTTTGTCATTTGCACTTCTGTAAAATGTTTCCCATCAACTGAAATTGTTGAAGTGTACGTTTCTATGAATTACATGTTTATTGGCCTGTGAAAAACAAAATGAGCATTTCCCCCACCATGTATTAATTTTGAAACTATTTCAGTCCATGATTTAAAGATAATATCAGTTTAAGATAAACTTGCTGCCTGATTCAAATAAATTAAAAAAAGTTGTACCAATTCTTTTGAGAATATCTAAGAAGCTATTTCCATTATTAAAAATTTTGTTATTTGATCGTGAATATCTTTTATATTGAAGTGTTAATTTTGGAATATTTGATTGCACTTGCAAAATAAAAATCACTTATATCACAGTTTTATCAAACATGTATTTCTATGGGGAAACAAAGTAATTGGGAATGAAATTGGTTATAGAATTTTCAATAAAATGAGAGTCATACTCATGAGTTCTAAGCATAAGTTTTTAATCATCATTAGCGATTTTCCATTGATTTTTATTATGAAATCTGTGCTAATTACTTGAATTTTCCTTGTGTTTTAGAAAGACGATACTTTTAGTCATTATCAGATTATTTTTGTCCCATAATTCCGCTGAAAGTGAAGGATAGTAGGCGGTTAATATAATTGTAAGCGATGCAGAAATGTATTTTTCATTTGCAGAAAAGTATTGCACACTGTACGAATTTATACATATCGATGTCGGTGATTCTATAGTAAATTAAGAGCTAAACTTTTTAATTAAGAGATTAATCTTCGGAGATTTAAGATTTATGTAAAAAGTATAAATAACAGCAGTGAAACTTCCTAACTGCGCTTGAATGATTTTGCCTGAACAAATGTTGTTGGTACTAATGAAACTTGGACAAGTCAAGCTCGCTATGCGAATTTAAATCAGTAGGGTGTGTCTTTTGTTTAATCATAGGGCTAAGCTGAATATTACTGTCTCAACTCGCCAAATCTGCTAAAACTTGGTGATTTTTTTCCTCGTCAAATTATTCATAAAAAATCACCAAAAGAGATTAGTCGCCAAATGTGTCACCAAATACAGCGCCGGAATGTGTTTCACCGCCACACAACCCGGAAATACTTGCCATTTTCATTTTGGATATTTTTTATGCGCTGTAAATCAAAGCTATTTAAATACAGTTTTTTCATATCTATTTTTCATTTCACTTCTTATGTAGAGTAGAATATAAATATTGTCTTTTATATTCACATCTTTTATTTCGCTGTGGATATGGTGCCGGAATTTCAATCCGTCTTTGATATTCGTTTTGTACTTCACTACGGATATCGTGGCAGAAATTAAAGTTTGACTTTTATATTCATTTTGTATTTTGCTGTTCACTTAGAGCACCGGTCGAAAAATGAAGGTAAGAATTTTATTTTAATTATTTTCTGCAGGCATAGAATTCCTAGAATTGTATGTTAAGTATTTAAATTTCCAATAATAAATAAAATTATAGAATCGTTCTATTTTTTAAAAATTATTCTAGCTTTGATAAGTTTCATGTAGTAATGATTTGTAACATTTTATCTTAAATCACTGAAATTCCTTATTTTAGATGTTATCAAATGTAATTATTTTTGTTACTTTATTTCCTTTTATTTTAATTCTGAACTACTTTTAAAAAGAATCTTTAATCAATTGATATTTAGATTACTGTTTTCTTATATATCGTTAGGCTTAGCAATTTGAAATTGGGGGGGGGGGAGACCCTCGCTTTATTTACATGGTTGTTACTATTGTTTTCTCATTTTGTGTTAGACTTAGTAACACCCCTTTTTCTTACGACGATTGGCACCCATTCTGGGTTGCCAGTCAATTTTCAAAACACCTGTCTCGCTTGGCTAAATTTCTTTCGCCAATTTTGCCAAGCTGAGACCGTAATACTCAGTTTTACCAATCAGAGCACCTCGTATGTAGGTCAAAGTACGGCTTTACTCTTCAAATCCTCCGATAACCACCAGAGAATCATTTCTCTGAGTTTTAATATTGATCTGAAACAAGAGGAAATATTCTCCAGACCTTTGCATCCGTTGTAACTTCACACTGAAAAAATATCAACAACATGCAAAAAGTATTATTAATTACTCTGTATTAATTATAAATACCATAATTTCTTAGAATATTTCAGGTTATTTGTAAATTCACTCTCTTCGTTTGCGTTGTTTAATGAATATAGTAGGGTCTACATTGAAATGAAATCATAAATGTGGAATTTCTAAAGTCGCATTTATGTCAAGAATCAGAACGACTGAAGTGGGACTGTGAAATAAATGTAAAACTGATGTTGAGTTTACGTCTAACAGATGTCACATTTTCATAAAAGCAAGATTCTATTTGTCACAGGTGCAACAACTTTACTGTATGCACATAAAAACATTTATTCGAACGCAATGTTGCTTCAAAATTTTGAAGCACTCTAGGAAGATTATTCGGAGATATAAGATTTTGAACAAACAAACATTTACATTTCTATTTTATTTTGTATTTATATTTAGTATTAAATATACGCAGAAAAACTGTCAATAAATGAGTACAAAATCGAGTGCATTAAAGAAATTCTCTTTTTGTCTGCAAAACATAAATGAAAGTTATTTTCTTATGAAATGTCATCATATTACTTATCAAAAATAAGCTAAAATTTTATTATAAGGATTTGAATCTGTTTATACTCAAGCTTACGTTAAATTATAGATTTTAAATTTAAAATACATATTTTGTGCAATCATTTATGACATTTTCATTTATATTCATTGATTAAGTAAATTATTATAGTAGGAATTTATTAATTCGCTTATTTCATAAATATTTTATTTGTCTTGTGTTCCTATTTGGTGTGCAGGAGAAAAAGACAAACAAGCGTAAAT
The DNA here is from genome assembly GCA_030067965.1 of Latrodectus elegans. NCBI lineage: Eukaryota > Metazoa > Arthropoda > Arachnida > Araneae > Theridiidae > Latrodectus > Latrodectus elegans. The sequence goes on along the minus strand of CM057818.1, from coordinate 12,184,774 downwards.
GGAGAACATTCGGAAAAAAGGCTTGTACTGAATATTAATCAATGATGTTTTTTTAATTAATGTTTTGAACTGATACAATAATTCATTACATTTGTAATTTACATTTGTACTCAATTAGTTATTTGTGTTTAAAATTAAATTTAATGAATTAATTCTAATATTTGGGGACAATTAACTAACTGTTTCAGATAAATTTCTTCCAGTAAATTGGCAAACTTAGACAAATCTAGCAACAAATTTTTCTTACAAACATTCGGTTTCACTAAGTTAAAAAGGAATAAATGAATCAATTTTTCTATATAAACATCACCAATTTCGTCTAAAGAAAAAATTTAAAGCGTGTAAAGTGAGAATCAATTGTAAATAAATATTGGAAATGATAGTAATTTACTAAATTTATTTGAATTTATTAAAATTTTCATTGGATTTCATTGAAATAGAGAAAAATATTTGAAAAATCAATGTCTATAAAATCAATAATTATGTCTATGCCATTTTCTTTAATTAATTCGTATTTGGTTTTATGTGCTTACATCTTAAAAATAAAAATAATTTTAATAAATTATAATAATAAAAATTAAAATTTTAAATAGGTTATGGTAAATATAGCTATTTTAGTAATCAAATTGATTTTATTTGTGAAATGTCAAAAAGTTATATTTGGAATTTTATAACTTTCTATCATAAAAACATTATTTAATGTGTAAAGTATATAAAACGAAAAACTATATAATTAACAGTGTTTATTCTTTTTTTATGGACTAAATGGATAAGAAATCAAAATATATTTCAGTTTAAAAAATAAAGAAAGTATTTATTCTTAATAATATGAAAAAAATCAAATTTGAAAACTAATTTACAAACAGATGCAAAAATAAACAACAATCCAGTATAGAAGAGTATATTTTATTAATATCCGCTCTAATTTCAGTTTTGTCACCTAAATCCATTTCCCTATTAAATGATCAATAAATATGACTGATAATCAAAAATTAAAAAGCCAAAATCTAAAAAAAAAAAAAAAGGTTTAAAAGAATGATTGATATATTTTATTTTAAAACATATACAGAAATGGAATCCTTTTCTACATCTCAGACCATTTCAAAATCTAGAAAAAACAACCACTAAAGACAATGCAACAAAACCGGCTGTGGATGACATTAATTTCATGAAATTGCTGTGATTTTCGGAAAACATTGGAGTTTTTTTTTTATAACATTTATTTGTCTCATTTTTCGGGCTTTCATGAATTTGTTGTAATACCTTTTCTCTTCTGAGTTATTCATTTCAACACTCTCAATTAGTTATTAACCAACGATTTACTTAAGATCTCAATCAATATCATAAATTACTTTGCTTTCGGCACAGAGTATTCCATCTGAGGATCTTGGGGCTAGTAAAATCAAATATTAATTATTACATAATTAGCTAAACTTTTAAAATATTTCATTTAATAAATTTTTGTGCATCTAAGTAAATGCTGTTGGTGGATCTATTTTTTTGTGATCAATTTCATTATATAAAAGTTATTTATTTAAAAAAAAAAAAAAAAAAAAAAAAAAACTATATATACTTTCTTGAAAAATATTCTAACGAGTAATTATCGATTGAAAAAAATGAATCTCTTACCATGAAAATACACTTACAAATAAAAATCACACAGCCTGAGTAAAAACTTTAAGGTCAGTAAAATGTTTTTAGAAAATGTACAATGAGATAAAAGGGATTCAGATATTAATTATTAAAGTTTATTGATAAGAAATAAAGGCTATAAACATAACTTGTAAATACATATTTATAAGAAACATGTGGTTATTTACAAAGTTAGTATTTCTGCCTGAGTGAAAACGTTAAGGCCAGCAGTCATTTTTAAAAATAAATATAATATAATCATGTAATTTCCACTGCAACTACTAGCTTGAGACAAGGCTGCAATTTTCATATTTGTCATACTTTTACTTCGAAGTATTGGTGATCTTTGAGAAGATGAGGAAGGGTAAGAAGTTAACTGATTTTGTAAGAGTACATATTGAAGCTTTGACTTGAACAGGAATGAGTAGTCTTGCTATTGTGATAAAGATAGGAAGATCAATGACTGTAGTCAACAATTTTTTAAAAATTATGGACAATTATGTAAAAAAAAAACTGCATCGACTGGAAAGTACGCAACCTGGAAACTGATTCCGACAACAGGTTTAAAAGTTTGTCAAAAAACGATTCATAACACAATTAGAAGGTACACTTATACAGCAAAATTGACTAAGCCTCAATTACTGCAGAAACATAAAATAGAGCATTTGAACTTTGCTCAGTGATTCCTGAACTGGGACAACCAATGGATAGAAATTATTTTTTCTGACGAAAAAATAGAATTGATATGAACCAGATGGATAGAGTTTCTACTGGCATGATATAAGAAATGAAAAAGAAATATTCTCCAAGCGCCAGTTAGGTGGAGAGTCTGTTATGACTTAGGGCTGTTTCGCTTACAGTGGTGTGGGGTCAATTGCATTCGTTTCAGGTAAAATGAATTCACAAGGATACCAAAATGTCCTAACAAATCATCTTTGTCCAAAGGCTGAATGTTTTGCTGGAGAAAATTGGAAATATCAGCAAGACAATGCATTGATCCATTCGAGTAACAGCACAAAGAATTGGTTCCAAGTAAACAATGTTGAAACTGTGAAATGGCCAGCTAGATCACCTGACTTCAACCCAATCGAAACCCTTTAGGGTGAATTAGCAAGAAAAGTTTATGCAAATGGGAGACATTTTATATTAACAACAGAACTGAAATCTACTATCGAAGATGAATGGCTTAAAACCTACCCCACCCTTTGTCAAAAATTCGTTTCATCTATGAAAACAAGAATATTTGAAGTAATTTGAAGAAATAGCTCCTACACAACCTTCTAAGAATTAGTAATTTTTTTTTCTCATAATATGTAATTTTCTATGTTGGTCTTAAGGTTTTTACTCAGGCTAAAATATTCATCTGTGTGTTCTGTTATATTTTTAATAACAAAATATAAAATCTAATACTAATTTTTCTACTATTTTTACTTTTATTTAAGCCCAATAATAATCAATCAAATGGCATTTTAATTCCTCAGTTTAAATGTTTCCGTTTTCTCAAAAATTTCTACTAGCCTTAACGTTTTTACTCAGAATGCATAAATCTATATCTTACTTTCTTAATTATGCCTCATTTTACGAAAAACTGGTGTGATCAGTCAAATAATTAATAAAATAAATTCTTTATCGACCGGTAAATTAATTATTGGAAATAATCTGTTCTTAAACTGTCCTAAATTCACTTGAAGAAAAACATTTTCAGATTTACTTCAAGCATGATGCTTTTTTATCTTTATCTAACTGAAAAAAATTGAGTACAGGCAGATTGCTAGTTGAAACCTTCTTATTTTTCCTAATTCTATTTGAATCAAATATATGGTTTAGTCATTATTATTACATTGATTTTAATTTGAATAAAAACTCTTGCATATACAATATGTCTTTTTATATATTAAGTAATATGTTTCTATGAATAAATAGTTTCTAGGAGATTTGTTTATAAACTGCTTGACATTGAAAATACAACACCGAAAAGAAGTAACCAGAAAATTATGTAAAAACCTTCCCAAGTTATGCAAATGAGGCGAAATACGCTGTTCTTCAGCGTACATAAGATAAATTAAAAAGTGAGGAATTGGCAAAGGGGACAATATTCACATCTCTATTTCCTACTTGAAAAATAATCGTTGAAAGTTTTTTTCTTATAGCAAAGGACGCTTATAATTCCAGAGAATGCGAGGTCTTCGTTGATTGAGTCAATTCTAGCAGACGGAAGAGTTTATGAGTGACTTGTTGATCAGACTGAGAAAGGCAGGTGGGTTCTTACAGCAAATCACAGCTGACAGACACCTGAATGAGTTCACTGTGCACCAGCTGTGACGAAGATGGTTGGAGAAATTAACTGAGGAACATATGCGAGGTGCCTTGGCATCAGAATGACGTCAGCACACATGGATACAGGCATCCGACGGGAGGCTTTAGCGACCCTACAAAGCGAGTCTACCGAAATTCTGCAGCATGTGCAAGATATCCTGGATGCTTTTATATCGAGTAGAAACATTTGTCTCTGATTGGTTGCCAGTGGCTTGCGTTCATGATGCTCGTTAAGAAGACTGCCATTGACCCCACAGTGTAGACACCAACGCTTGGAATAGTGCCTGATTAGAAGGATGTGAACGACGGTGTGGCACAGGATCGTCTTCTCAGATCAGTCTTGCTTCTGTTTCTTGAGTGATGGTCACCACATATGTGTGTAGCATACAAATGTGAAGACAGGTCCAATCCATCAGCAATTGTGGAATGTCCCACTGCTCGATAATGTGATAGTATGTTTTGGGGCACCATTGCGTACGATTTCAGGTCATCTATTCGCATTCATGGCTCTATGATAGCCCAACGTTACGCGGCTGGTGACACTCCCCGACATTTAGTGAGTGCCTGATGCCCTTTATGAGTAGGATAACGCCGGACTACATATTGCGAGCATCAATTAATATGTTATACAAGGTGTACAGCACCAACGTGCTAGCCATATCTCAAATCAAACAAACACGATTGGTGTAGGATTAAATGTCATGTGTATACACTATCACTGTTCAGTAGACACACTTTGACAAATGGTTGACAGGGAATGAGAACCATTCCTCAGGATATCATTCGTTTTCTTATTGACTCTGTGACTAGAAATGTTGCTTTGTGTATCGCTGTCCACGGTGGGTCAACAACCCATTGACCCAAACCTATTTTCGCGTTGTATTATGCATATCATTTCGAAATACAGACCACTTATTGTTCGTTACTGTCTCTCTCTATTTGCCGAGATTCATCATTCTCTAGAAAATCCTTCTCGGTGTTGTATTTTCAATATCGGGTTGTATACTAATAATATTTTAATGTCCAGTATTACTAATGTTCCAAAGTAATAGATATTTTCTAGAGATTATATTTGATTTTATTTAGAAATATTATCGATATATTAATCTTCGTCTAAGTTTTATATTTATGGTAACACATTAATTAACACACTACAAATTAATTTATAAATTTAACAACAATGTCTATCTATAATTAATATAAAATAATTCGACGAAAATTTTCAAAGGAAATGTATTTAAGTACACTAGAGTTTCTAATCCAGTTTACTAGGAAAGATTTATTTAACAAATGAACAATATTTTAGCTGCCATGTTTAATTTGCTCAATAAGAGAAAAATTTATGTTATGTTAGTAAAATTTGCTGATAATTAGCAAACATGTTTTAATTTTATAAAGTAAGAAACAGTTTCCATTTCAAGATAAAATTTCAAACTTAAGAGCACACTCATGCATATCAAAAGAAACATTATAAAATTCACTCATCTGAAATTATCAAACATAAAATTAAGGAAAAACTTGCTTTAGCTGTAATATAATTCTAAGCATTATCGGCAAGATTTTTAAAAAATGTCAGAGGAAGCTATGATAAGAAAATATGTACAAAAATAACTCCATATGTAACATATTGTATACTCAATACATGTATTTTGAAAATTTGCATAAATTTTAAAATTCTAAAAATTCTTTGACAAAAAATTAACATATTTTATATATGTTAATGTATGCTGTTGAAATTAGGTTTGGGAATCTATTTCTTGAATAATTGATGAAATTTTGTATAAAATATAGTTGCTAAAAATTGATTCGTATCATAAGCAATAGTCAGTCTTGATTCTCATCTATAAGACAAAAAAAGTAACTTGTAAACATGAAACGAGAATGCGTAAACCATGTAAATTGATTTGTGCAAAATTCTTTTTTAAATTAAATTTAATTTTTGATTTTAAATTATTTAATATAGTAAAGAAGTTCAAGGTATTCAATCACATATTTATGCTATTAAGTATAATTCTACAAAATAAAACCATTCTTTGAACAGCAAGCCAAACTATTCCTTAATTAAAAAAAATTTTTAAAATGGCAACATAACAAAATAAATTAGTTCAAACATTAAAAAAAATATTTAAAAACAACCTACAACACTTTTTATTCCATAATTAAATTTTAAAAGAAGAAACAAATGAATAAAATGGTTATTTTTCCCTCATTAAGTATTCTTCAACAAAGCAGAATTTTAAATTTTGTGAATATAAAAATGAATTACATTGAATAATCAGACGAAGAATAAAAAAATTTAAACTCTTTTATTGTTTGAGGAAGAAGAAAATTGTTAATCGCTAATTTAAGTGGGGAAATTTAATCGTTATCTTCCGTGATTTGAGAAAAATGGAAAGAATTTAATATGATTTATGAGTGCCATTATATACACTGAAAATCTTATCTCACATATTTATTTATCGAAAACCGTTATTAGTTCAAGAAATTGTACTTCACAATATTTGCGCTCAATTTTTTGATTTTTAATCGCAATGGAGGAGATTTTAATATGCTAAGCTTATATTTTAATTAAATTAATATAACTAGAGTTATATAATCATTTCATTATAAGCAAAATTTTAGTAGATAATAAAGATATAATTATTATGACACAATGTTTTTGAAACATAATTAATAAAAAGCTTTAAAAAATTAATTAAAATTATTAAAAGAGAACAGAGATTTTATAAGTTGAGAATTATTCTGCTACTATATTAAAAAGTTAACAAACTATTTTAAATATATTTTGCTATATAAATGGAAATTGCGCCTGTGTTTTGTTTTATGAGCTAATTTTGAAATTCATTGAACATTCTAAATCCACGAATAGAAAATAAATTGTATCAGAAACTAAAAAATTATGATACAATTACTGTTAATTTATATATTTATAAATAACATTTTTTTATTCGTTTAAAAATAAAAAAATGTTTGGTAATATGTTTTAAAAAAATATAGAAACTATTATACTTTTATAAGTTAGGTTTAATAAAGAATAGCGTTTTCATATTAAGTATCATTTATAAAAATGTATTTACAAACAATTACTAAATAGTTAATTTTTCAATTTTCAGTAATAATTATAGTAACTATTTATAGATAATAAAACTATTATAAATAAATAATTACTAATCAATTATTACTTGAAATATATGTAAAAGAAAATATTTCTAAAAAATTTTCATTTCACAAAAAAAAAAAAAAAAAAAAAAAAAAAAAAAAACTTTTATGATACAAATATAAAATTATTTTCAAAGTTATTAAAACGTTTTTTATATCCTGCTGATTGTCTCAGAGAAAAATTATATACTGATTTCTTTTACATTTTTGGAACTGTATATACAAAATATTATATTTTTCAGGAATATGTCGCAGTTTTATTAATAGTGCATTATGACTATCTTTTATGTAGGAAGATGAAAATTAATCTGAAATCATTTTGAATTTTCTTTACTTAAAATTGTTGTGCAAAATTTAGATTTTGTAAATCAAAAGTAATCATCGTGTATATTTATTTCTTCTAAGTGGGATTCAGTTGCACTTTAAACTGCATTTTGAAAGGAGTTGCATAGATATTATAATCATATTTGTGCCCGTTACTATTTCGAAAATAGTTGACATTTATTCAGCGTCCTTATTTAATTTATAATCAACATAGAAAAGTTAACAAAATACACACACACACACACACACACACACACACACACACACACACACACACACACACACACACACACACACACACACACACACACACACACACACACACTCACTCACTCACTCACACACACACACTCACGCACTCACTCACTCACACACACACACACACACACACACACATATATATATATAAAATTAAAAAGTGAAATTAAAATTGAACAATTTTGAGCTTTTGACTAAAGATGCATAAAAATTTTTAATATAAGATATTGACATTTTCAAAATTGCAAAAGCTTAGAACTGAAATATAATGTATTGAAATTAGTTATTTTGTATTAAATAGTATATGTGGAAGAAAAAAACAAATAAGAACATAGCTTGCTGTTTGAATACTGAATGTATGAAAAAACTAAGATTTAAAAATATTTTTTTTAACAAATATATTTAAGTATTTAGCTTTATCATTTCTTGTAAAGAAATGAGTACCTTTCTGGCATTTCTTTGAATTCCTTTAAGTAAGATTAGATTCTGTTCACCTGTAGGGATTGTGGATTACCTTTTCAAAAATGCTTCATATTCAATTAATTAATTAGCATACAAATGCAATTAATTTGAGAATGAGAGACAGAATGTTTATATTATGAGCATTTAGTATTGCTCAAAGAACTAGTAGAAGATATTTCAGTAATCATATTATTCAAGGATTATAGTACCAAAATGTTTTGCCCACATAAAAGATTCGAACATCATTTCCGAGAAATGGATCATCAGTAAGAAATTCATTTTTCTAATTACTTTTGACTGGGATTTACAACAACTTGCGCTTGTTATGCTGCAGAACCATTACGTTTATAATGATGAATTTAACGTCATTCAGATCTCTATCACTAATGGGAATCTGAATAATGTCAAATTCTATTTTTGAATGAATCAGTTTCTATATCAGTAAGTTTTAGTAACATATTTAACTTATTGGTACATCTGTTTGCAACAACAGCTGAATAGCAGTTGGTGAGTTGTTGAGTTACACAGAACATATTACCTTAACCTTAAGATCTGTAAAAATCTTTTCAGAATATTTTAGTGTGAGTCCTAATTATACTTGCCTATAAACATTGAAATTCAGTTGTACCAATAGCATTGTTCCTAAGAAATTTAGTATCTTGTACAGTTTCTGTATCTTCTCTTATATGAATCAATTAAATGATTGAAGATCTCTATCGTCTTATAGACCATTTCCAATTTCTTATTCTCTATAGCTTTTTTATGATTACTACTAATAAGAAGCTTTATTTTTCATGAGTAATATTAATTTATAAATCTATTACATATATTTCATAGGAACTTATTTTGGGTAAAAAATATTGAATTGAACAGCAATAATCTTGTAAACCAACAAATCCTCATAAATATTATACAAGATTGACTCTCGTTTTTCCCATATAAATAAAAGTGGAAAATCAGAAACAAGTTAAATTATTTCTGGGTCAGATAACTCTTGAATTACTTTATTGCTATATGAATATGTCTATTGGAAATATATTTAAAAATATTCTCATGAAAAATTGCTCTCTTTAAGCCATTTGGAAATACAAGTACCAACTAAAATATTTAAAAAAATCATTGAAGAACATAAAATGCTTAACAAAACTTTAGAGGAATTTATTATGAAAAAACGTTTAAATATTCAGACTTTTTGATATTACTTAGTTTAAAGCCCGTAAGTAAAATTAATTTTACTAATTTCCGATACAATCACTATTTCATTGATATTTTTGATATTAATAAAATGTAGGATATTTTTGGAACTAAATTTGGAAGTTTGAGAAATCGATAATTAAATAATATAAATACAAATATTATTTGAATTTGAAGCAATGCTGTTTTCGTTTGAATGTTTTATGTAAAATGCTCTTATATATCGAAAGCTGTAACTTCTTAGAATTAGGGAACTTCTGGAAATTAAACAGAATTTATTCATGAAGTTTACATTGATTCTGTAAATTCTCTTGCGCATGAAATAAATATAATAAAATAAATTTCATCGTTTTAAATAATTTTAAATATTTATATTCTTAATTGTTTTCAGTTTATTTAGTTTTGTATTGAAAAGTAAATTTTGTTGGTCACAATATGTCATATAAAATTTAGTATTTACTGCTTGATAGAATATTTTCTTTAAGGAAATAACTTTATTGAGAAGTATAATTTTTTTAAGTATACCAAATTAGAAAAAAATCATGATAAAATTTAGACATTTCACTCTGAAGTTCATAATATCGCTTTTTAAATACATTATTTTTCTGCTGTTTTTTTAGCATAATAAATTTTAAGTTCTCCACATTCGTTTTTTTATGAGCGCAATGTTTCATTTGGAATTGAAAATATCTGTAAGCGTATAGAACGTTATTTTATTGAACCATGAACAGCGAAACGTTATTTATTGTTTATGGTGAAAGAATATAAGAAATGTATGACTTCTTGGTTAGTAAAAAAACTTTTCTTCATCTAATTTTAAAAGACTTTTCTCGTGACATATAAAATTTAGTATAAATACTTGATAGAATATTTCCTTTAAGGAAATAGCTTTATTGAGAACTATAACTTTTGTTTAAGTATACCAAAATAGAAAAAAATTCTCGCTAAAGCTTAGACATTTCACTCTAAAGTTCATAACCTTGCTTTTAAAATACATTATTGTTATGGCTTTTTTAGCATAATATAGTGAATTTTAAAAAAGTTCTCCACATTAGTTTCTCTTATAAGCGCAATGTTTAATTTGGCATGGAAAATATCTATATAACGTATTTAACGTTATTTTCTTGAACCATGAACAACTAAACATTATTTATTGTTCATAGTTCAAGAATATATAAAATGTATAACATCTTGATCAGTTAAAAGTTACTTTTCTTGATCTAATTTTAAAAGACTTTTCTCTTGACATATAAAATTTAGTATTAATGCTTGATAGAATATTGTCTTTAAGTAAATATCTTTATTGAGAAGTATAATTTTTGTTTAAGTATACCAAAATAGAAAAAAAATGGTGCTGAAGTTTAGATACTTCGCTCTGGTGTTCATAAGTTAACTTTAAAATAGTTCCACTTTTAAAATACATTATTGTTATGGCTTTTTTAGCCTAATATAGTGAATTTTTAGTTTCTCCACATTAGTTTCTCTTATAAGCGCAATGTTTAATCTAGTATGAAAATATCTATATAAGGTATAGAACACTATTTTTTTTTTTTTTTTGCACCGTGAATAACAAAACATTTATTTATTGTTCATAGTTCAAGAATATAAAAAATGTATGACATCTTGATAAGTAAAAAAGTTACTTTTCTTGATCTAATTTTGAAAGACTTTTCTTGGTTTATATACCTTTATCCGAAACTTTATTTTATTGTTCAAACCAAACAAATTATAGCTTAAATCTTTAACAGGTATAGGTAATTCTACACAAGCAGAATACCATCAAAGTAAAATGACCATTTTTTTTCAAAATCATATATAAATGTTTATTTTTACTGCTTAATTTTTCATTCTTTGTCTTTTCCCTAATTTAATTTTTTAAAACAATGACAGATTCCAAGAAAGTTGCATTGAAACATATTTCTCTGATTTATCAGAAATACTTTAAAATATAGGAGAAATCGTATGAAATGTTGCACGATTGAATGACTAAAACTTAGCAATATTTATTTAATATGCAGATTTTTTAAGCATTTTAGAGGTTTTAAAAATTATTAAAATAAAAATCGTTAACAATGCATAATAGTCTTCACAAAATATTTGATATAAAATGTAAATAGACAAAAAAGCTCAATTATAAATTTTCTTAAAATTTCAGTCATTATAGTAACATTTATAGAAAATAATATAAGAAGTTAATAATGAAATTGTTTAATTATTCTTTAATTTTTTAATACTTAAGAAATAAAATATAAGTAAGTAAATTTATGGAAGCAATTCCTTGTAATTACTTTATATAAAAAATTTCAAAGAAATTATGTTTATTACAGTTTGAATTAAATAACTAATCACACATATCTAACTAGACTCTCTATATTTCAAAATATGTTATACGATTGTTGTTGTTGCCGTGTGACAAGTGGAAAGAGAGAGAGAGAGAGAGAGAGAGTTATATGAGATTAAAGGCATGGAGTACTGGCCTGACTTTCTTCAGATTTTTCCGTATATAGGGTGTCATGGCAGTAACTTGGGGTCGGTGTTGAGGGTCAAATGTTATCCGATTATATTTATCAAATAATATTCATAGTTTTGCATATGATTATACCATATGCTTGTGTGTAAATATTATTCCTAATGTCTGCATGTATTTCATTATGCAGTTTAAGTGAACCAGACGTAGTTTTACCAATAAAATATTTAGTACTACCCTTATTTATGTAATCATATGACAGCTGTGAAACTTGTACAAAGAAATATTTAAAATTTTTTAAAAATTGTATAAAAATGAACTTTTTGAGATTCTATTGTAGTATATAATAACTTTGATTTTCATCTACTTTTTTGATTTTACAATTTTGAATGTTTTTTTTAATGATTGACAATTTTTTAACATTTTTTCCCAACAATTTCAAATTATTCCTCCCTTGCAATGAAAATATCCCTAGAGTCTTGAAGCGCAAGGTAAATAGTTTGTAAAAGAAAAATTGTTTATGTAGCGCATATTAATGTAATTAGATGAAATTTAGCTATGAATTAAAAACTATGTTAATATTTTGACAAAATAAATTTAAAATACTTTAAAATATATGTCAGATGGTAACATTAACAGTTAAAAAAAAGTCAAAGGTCAGTAATTGAGTCAAAGTCTTCAAAGAATGCTCAAAAACAAATCCAATCTTCCTAAAAAGATTTTAAGCCATGACGCTTAAAAAATTGAACTCGAATCACTGAATTGAACAAGCAAGTAAAAATAAGTAAAGAAAAAAGTAGCCTGCAAAAGACTTTTAAACCTGTCTAGAAAACAAGCATAGGAATAAAACTATTTTTATTAATTTTATTTTTTAAACAATTTATAATATGATCTATTTTAAGATCTTGGATTTTGAAGATTAAGAAACTCAAACAAAATAAAATTTAAAAATTAACATTTTATTTTTTTTATAATATATACTTTCATATGATAGTGATCTTATTCTTTTTCATATGCTTTTTACAATTGCGAAATAATTATATAAACATGTATGAAAGCATATTTGCATTTATTTATGTAATTGCACTGACACATTAAGATAGAAAACAACTAAAATATTTTTGATTTAATATTATTTGTAATTTAAATAAAAAAAAAATAAATAAATAAAAAAAAAAACAAACTTTTTTTTATTTTAAATACTATGAGTAAACAAGCATATGCAAAAAATATTGATTATTTGTTGTATTTGTTATATTACACTTGTGAATATTTTTTTACTTTATTAAACATATTATGTTGTTATTATCTTGAAAAAAATACATGATGGTTCTTAATTTGATATGTTGTAAAATTATTTTATTTACTGTAAGTAAACTTGTAATTAATACTCAGAATTAAATGCAGTTCATACTGTTTACTTTTGCTGAATTGGATTTAATGCGTTATTTAGTAAATTATCGATAATTTTGAACTAAAAAATAATTTTAATTAGAAATTGAATGAGATTCGTGAAAAATAAGTGTACTAAAGCTGATTTTCAAAATTTATATTAAGACATAGTAAAACGGTTTCTATAAAATTAAAATATACGAATTTCTTTTAATGATAAATAACTGTTCAATTGAAATTTCTAATTTTATGAAGTGTAACTCCTTACATTATACAGTTCATATGCACGTGATCATCTTGAAAATTTATTGCTTACTCTATGTGGTACATATGACTTTTTAACACGAGGTTTAAACGAATATTATTTAAACTTTAATTTAAAAAAATACCATTCTTTTGATAGATGATTTGAAGAATTTTAAGTAGATATGATATTATATCAATACAGTAGATCTTCTAACAAAATTGTTTTTGCAGAAAATTCCAAAAGTCAACAAGGTTACTTACTTCAGTTTCCCTATTTTCCTTAAAACATATCACACAGTGAAAACATGCCAATTTAATCCCTAAATGACATTTATATGTACAACTTTCATGATAAATTATTTCTTTTATTTTAAATGATACATGAAACTAGTCTCTTATATTTTTGCAACAAATAATCAAAAGTTTTATCCTTTTCGTTAATTTATATTTATCTTTAAAATGATAATCTAATTATTATTAATAACAAATATATAATTATTATCTAGTAATTATCAATTTAAAATTTGGTTATTATAAATGATAAACAATGTAAAAGACACATTTAGTTAATCCTAATTATGAAATTATTTTTAAATTAATAAATATAATTATGATATACAATGTGTGAAGCTAGATTACTATATTTAACCATGCATCATGTTGTTGTTACTTACGACACTTGGACAAGCCAATCCCACTATGCCTTTGCTATATGAATTTAAGAATTTAAGTCTTTCGTTTTGATCTCAGAACAACACGAAGGTGAAAATACGTGTTTGCTTTTTAAAAACACCGATAGATGGCATCACCAGAGGATCCACTCTCTCAATTTTGAGATTGACCTGAAGGGGGAGGAAATTTAATCCAGACCACTGTAGCCATGGTAACTGCTCAATGACTGACTGTAGAGCTTTCGATTCCACAGATTTAACAAGCACGTATATCGCATGTACTCGGTGGGTCTTTTGGTTGAATTGGGAATCGAACACTGTCTTTCCAGATGGAAGGCCAATACCCTAAATACTAAGCTACCATGGCCACATTATGCATCATTATACTATGACGTGGCAAATTTTTAAATATTGTAGTGTTAGATTTTATTAAAAATTTTTCAAAAGTGAAATTGTATTTTTTTTTCAACGGTGGGCACCTAGGCGACAAGCTCTATGCCACAACAAGACCAGAAACTGCTATTCATTTGTCGTTATCCAGAGGCCACCTGTGAGCTAAGTCATGAAAGCGAGTAGCGTTGCACGCGCCATACCACCACAAAACGTTTATAGCATGGGAGGACACATTCGTACTTCACAGAATAAAGGAAAGAGAAAACAGTAGAAAAAAGTGACATCGATGCCTGAACCGGGATTTGAATCCGGGACCTACAGCTCAGGAGTCAGGAACGCTTACTACTCAGTCATCGGTCGGCAAGTGAAAAACTATTCTGAAGGTCATAATGTATGTTTATAATGTACATAAGTTACTGTGAGTGGAAAGTTATTGCAATTATTTTCCGTAAGTAGTTATACTTTTCTCATTTCTCTTATCATGTTTATTTCTTTTCTCTTCTTTATTTATAGCTAAGAAAGATTCATTATTAATAAGAAACATACTTTTTTCTTTTTAATTGTAGTGGAAAATATCTTTTGTTTTTCCAGACAATTGCTAGGAATCATTCTAAAATGCTATTACGATGTGTTTTAGTAACTTGATTTTTACTATGTAATACAAAAATGTGATACGTTTTATAAACTTTCCTAAAATATTTTAATTGTATCATAGCTTAACATTTGCCTATTTTTAAATTGCAGTTTTAAAATTTAAATTATTGAATAACTTGAATAAACTAAAATACTTAAATTTATATAATTGTATAAATTTTACATTGTTAAAAAATAAATTTCGTAAAGCATCTGAGAATTACTTGCAAATTAAGAATTTACATTTTGAAACAAATTATTATATATATATATATATATATATTTTCAAACTAATCCTACAATAATATATATATATATATATATATATATATATATATATATATATATAAATATATTATTGTAGGATTAGTTTGAAAATATATATATATATATATATATATATATATATATATATATATATATATATATATATATATAAATATATTATTGTAGGATTAGTTTGAAAATACAAAATATTCAGAGAATTTTAAGTCAAAGTTTCTAGAGTTGATGAAACTTATATATTAGTTACTGTTCAATAAATATATTATCATTTTTAATTATTTTCAAAATCATGTAATTCGGGTGTATATCTTAGCTATGAATTAAATATTTACACTTTCCAAACTATGATAATTTGCACAAAATCATTAAGAAATTATAAAAATTTAAGTGAATAAATCATTATTAATTTTATGATGCTATACAACTTAGTCTATTTCTATTATCAGTTATGTTAATCTACTTTGAAATTTGGCGCAAGCATTTATCAGACTCAGATAAAATGAAACAGTTTCACAATCAATAAAGTTCAAAAGGAAGATAAGTAGTAAACAGTTTAAGATCTAGAAAATAGCTAGCAAATAAATTATTGTTAATCTCTATCGCTGTGCACAAATTTAAAACTTATCTTATAAAAGTTTTGAAAGTCAATAAAATAAATTTATTTAAATTACTCAATTGAAATTCACTGAGTTTTCATAAATCTATTATATATATATATATATATATATATATATATATATATATATATATATATATATATATATATATATATATATATATATATATATATATGTATATATTCTGAAATTTTTGAGGTACGCGCAGACGAGAATTTACAAAATAAAAATAATGGTTTAATTTTAAAATACAAAGTATTTTAACCCGGAAGACGTCTTTTTACTGACTTACTTCAACTTGTTTACCGTAGAATAAATTTTAAACAGAAGAGAAAATGCAATTGACTCGAGAACATTTTCGTGCTATGATTTTCTACGATTTTAAAGTAGGATTAAATCAAGAATGCGTTCAACGGTTGTAATTAACATTTGGTGATGAATTTCCAGCTCGTACTACTGTATTCAGAAGGTTTAGAGAATTTAGAAGAGGTCGCAATTTTCTTCAGGATGAAGAACACACAGGAAGTAATCCCGGATAAAGTGTCTGCCATACGAAAAATGTTAATGGATGATAATCACTGTACCTATCAAATGATACAAAAGGAACTTAACAATGGATTCGCAGCCATACACAAAATAATTCATGAAGAATTACATATGAAAAAAGTAGTTTGCCGTTGAGTTCCCCATAATCTGACTGAGAACCAAAAAGAGAAGCGTGTCAGAGTCAGTAAAGAAACTCTTAGATTGCTAAATGATGGTGGCCACTGCATCATTTCTAAAATTGTAACATGTGATGAAACGTACATACCGTTTTTTGACGTGACAACATATCAAAAAAGCAAAGGATGGGTATTTGAAGATGATCCCACGCTGACAATGGTGAAAAAACAACGCGCAGTGAAAAAAGTGATGTATGCCGTTTTCTTCAGAAGTATGGAATTGGTCAGAGCCATCCAGTTGGAAGGACAGAAGAGAGTAACAGAAAACTGGTATACCACTAAATGTCTTCCAGAAATTCTACAAGAACTGAATGTTAAGGGACTCATGCTTCACAATGACAATGCATCTTCACATACAACTGGATTAGCAGTTGAGTTTCATAAACTAAAACAAATTAAAGTGATTGAACATCCGCCATATTCACCCGATCTAGCTATGTGCGACTTTTGCTATTCTTTAATCTAAAAAAGAACTTATGCGGACGTCGTTTTCATTCAGATGAAGAGATTGATGTGGCTATAAGTGCATTTTTTCATCTATTCCAAGAAATAAATGGCTTTGAGGCAGTTAATCTGTGGAAAATTCGTCTACAAAAAACATTGATGCTGGAGGACACTACTTAGAACACACCTAAAATTTTGTAAGTATAACTTTAAAAACATAGTTATACCTCAAAAATTCGTAAAACATATGTTTTAAAAGTTTAAAACAAATTTATAATATTGCGGAATGTAGAAACAAATATCCAATTTTGAAAAAATAAAATTTTATTTTTTTAAAAGAAACAAAATAAATTAAATAATAATTTACTGTTATTATTGTATTTTTAAGCATTTTACTGGAAAACGATTATAATATCAGAAAACGTTTTTCAGCTTTTGGTCCGATAGTTTTTCTTGACATTTTATTTTTCACTTATAAAAGCGTATATTTGACATTGTGCTATTTGAACAAACTCTCATCCGTGCCTTTTTACTTATAAATAAATATTCTAACAGTCTGCATATATTGTTTTGGATTTCTTAATTGTAATTGGTCGAAGAGGCATTACATGATTAAACTAAAGGAAAATCATGCCAATCCAACAAGAAACATATAAATATATTGGTTCAAAATCAAGTATATTCAGGTTGAAATCAGAAATTGTTTTAACTTTGACATCAACGTAATAAATGGTTGTAAAGTTTTACAACTAAACAAATGTTTATAAAAAGCTTTATTCAATATTTGTCTTATACCAATGCGAATATATATAAAAAAGTGTTTTTAAAATAAAAATTAAATACATCATTACCCTTGGCACCTAAATAAATATTAAAACAATTTTTTTTCACTGATTAGACTAATAATTTTTTACATACTTTTCCAGTTTTAGTTTATAATAGTATTTTTCGAAGTTGGATGCATTATTTCTGTGTCTGCAATTTTGTTTTCTTTCTATTGTCCACATTTTTCTCAATCATATTATGATTTTCTAAATATACGCTATTGGCAAGTAAAGATAAGATCCCTTTACATAAAAATTGTTTTACCAAAATTTGCTTGTAAGATAAAAACGTACTTTGACGCTGGAGATGGAAAACGTCTAAATTATTTAGAAGATAAACTTGCCTTTATATGTAGCTAAAATATATAAATCATTAATAACTGCAATGAATAATGTTGATTTGATGAATTATAGCTTTTATCCTTAAGGCTTATTAAAGAGAGAGCTCTATTTATTAAAATAATAATATTATACTAAGAGTAATATGATCAATAAAAGTTTTTTACAAACTGTTGAAGCTGGGTTTCTATTTGCTTAATAATTTGAAATGAGCTTTTTAATAGTCTAATATGAATATTTAAATGCAATTTATAGTTATTTTTTCACATATTTTAATGCTTTCATAAAAAAACCAAAATAAATAAAAACAATTTGTAATTACTTCAACGATATCAAATTTACTAGTAAGTACCTGTAAGTATTGTTTTTGAAAAAATGTTGAAATACAAACAGATATTTTGGACTGGCATAAACAGAATTTTGTTTACATAAAAAAGTTTGCTAAAATAAAAATGATCATTTTCTTCATTAAACTAAAGTGAAATTTCTTATGAATGATCCAAAACATTACATATTCTAAAAATTAATTTTGCTTTAGACAACTTAATTCTTCCATTTTAAAGCAATTCTTTAGTTTTTAATTCACGAGTTGTATGAAAAAAAAAAAAGAAAATTTAAGTAAAAATTCCTTAATGAAAATTAGTTATATATTGTATAGTTAACAAAAATTCATAAAATAATTACCATAAGGGAATGAAAATTTGTAAACATGAATTAATAAGCTGGTAACGATAATGTTAAAGAAATAGTTTTTATAATGAATAGTATTGTTTGTACTATATATAGTATTTTTATATATTTTTTACTTAACTAATGAAATAATAAAATATAATTACTTTAATGAATCAAATACAATATTTATATATATATATAAATGAATATCTGCTTTGAAGCATATCAATGTATGCATTAAGGTTCTAGATGGTAATGAATATTTATTGAATTGGATGTTTTTGATCAATCAATAAAATGAGTTAATTTATAAAAATAAAGTTATGCTCTCATTGTCATAATTTTTCAATACGATTTTTGAAAAATTAATTTTCTAAAGAAATATGATTCACATTTAATAAAGGATAAGAGTTTCTTAAGAAATAAAATGTAGAAAGAAGAAAATATAAGCATTTGAAAGTTTAGGAAAGCATCCAATTAAGACAAATTTTCCGTATCACACAAGACTTTATTTGTGGCATAAAAATAGATTTTTGAAAAAGGTTTCCTCTCCTGGTGTTAAAGCAATTATGTAAAAGGTAATTACTCTTTTCGTCAAGTTGGAGATAAGTCGAGGGACATGAATAATGAGCAACGCTTGAACAGATGAAATTCTTCTTAAAAAGAAAGAAATAGTTTCTTGTCAGACATTCGCTTTAAGTCATTTTGAGATGCTGTAAGATTAGAAAATACTAGTTGCAGGAATTTTAGTTAATTATAAGAAAAAGCTTTAGGTGGTATGAAATTGAATTTCTTGTATGTTCATCATTCATTCAATAGCATTAAAAAGATTTTTTTCTAGCATTGAAAAGAATTGAACCATATTAGAAATAATATGAAGATTTATAAATATTTTTATGACGTTATTTTTATTTTCTTAATACATTTAATACAAACCTTGCTTAAATAAAAATTATCTTGCTGAGCATTTGCAAAAAGAAGCCGAAATACTGAGAAAAGAACTCGCCGTTGCGCTACGATTGCAACAAAAGTTTGTGAGTCAGTGACTCTATCTGGCAGACGTAAGTTACACGTAGGTTATGGAAAACTAAATTAGTAAAAAAAAATAGATAGCATCATGCTACAAAAATTAAACAAGCTTTACTAATGATAAACTAATGAAAAAGACAGGCTTTAAAGATAAAAATTTCATTATATACAATTTGGTGGGAAATTAATGGAATAAGTGTTTCAGTTACATCCAGAAGAATAGAGAGAAATGTATCTGATTTTAAGCAGAAATTTTAATTTATTAGCTCTTAAGCTAAGAAAGTATTGAATTCAGTTGGGGGAAAAAAGATATTACGTATTCATAAAATCAGTGGAAGTAAATAACTTGGGGAGATGACACTTAACTATTGCTTTTTCGCAATGACAAACGAAGTAGGGAGAGACGCAAGGAAAGGAAGAAATATATCTTGATTGCATTGAAGCAACTGCAAATAACTCAACAAATATCATGATTTGGGGTATATATGTCTGTAAATGATATGTAATGTAATGTACATGAAATATCTGTAATGTAAATAGGTGCATTTATATGATTGATGGAATTCTGAATGCAAGGAAAAATATCGATACTATCTTGTAACCAAAATTAATATATTCCTGATAAAGCAACATTTTTCTTTCAGCTTCATGCCATAGGGAAAAATATGCAAAGAAAGGCATATATTTATTTCTCTGGCTGGAAAGTTACCCTGATTTGAATTTTATTAAAAATTTCTAGCGTTGTTTGATAGCCCTTATACGAAAAGGTGTGTATGCGATGAAACAAAACATAAAAATTATAATTGCATTTTTCCACTTTATAATTTAGACGAATGAACTCCAAATAATAGTTTGTACAATGATAGGACGCAGTGAAGCTGTATTAAAAATAACATTTATTGTACTAAATACCAATTGTATAAGTGCTTCAAAATACAATTAAATCTAAGATAGGTTATTTGAAATAAAAATAATTCCGTTATGCTTTTAATTAAATTTCACGCACTGAAATTCCTTTTTTTGATAAATAAGCATTTCTATTTAAATGAAAATTGATATATTTTGTAGCAGGCAATTTCAAATAAAATGTAATTTTTAAAATAATAATAACAATTACATCATTTTTAAGAAAAAGAGATGTGTACATTTCAAACTTAATTTATGCATGTAGCATAAAATTCACATTTCTAAGCTTATTTTCAAAAACTTTTGCAGTGGAATTTAAATGAAATTTCTTTAACATCTAATTATTTGTATATACTGTTGTTATAGTATTTTTAAAAATTCTAAAATTTAAACGCTAATTTATACATTTTGAGAGATACTAAATTTGAATAACTAATTGCATCATGGCATTTCTACTCTTCTCTATGTGTCATTACATTTAAAGTTACGTAGCCTATTCAAGAAAAATAGTGAATATAGGCGTACGAATAATCATCTATATAACAAATACTGAAATTTGATTTAATTGAAATTCAAATTATGAGAAAAATAGTCAAATCGGTAAGAATGAATATAAGATATTGAATTTAAAAGTCCATAGTAACACCAATTTATACGCGCGTGAGAAATAAAATAATTCTTTTATTGAATCAATAAAAATAATATGAGCAAATTGCTCCATTAAATCAATATGTGTATTTGATATCTAGGCTTTTCATATAGTTTCATATCTTTAAATGCATCGAAAATGTTTCTTGTAAATTTAATGCACTTATGTTTACCTTCTAAACAGGCACCATACAGTCATTCTCATAGAAAAATATATTTTATTTTGTCTTGCATTATAATATTAAACACCTTTGCGATAAACATTTTTTTGGGCTTCAGTAAGTGATTAAATATGTTCCTTTTGTAACTGAAGAGGAATACTAAAAATATTTCTTTTTTAATGAAATTGGCTCTTAATTCAATATTTTTAATATAGAGTTACTATACTTAATACTAAAATTTTTTCTCTTTAAAATAATAGTAATTTTTTGTTTCTATAAAACAAGCATTATTTATTAATTGCTTTTTCTTATACGTTTAGTAACATTGTTTCCTTTGTGTAGAACAACATTATAAAACTACAACTTTATTTACTTGACGTTAAATTTGTAGACGCTAAAAAGAAATACATATCATCCAGACTAAAGAAAAAATTTTTTTGTCCAATTTTGAAAGACTTCTTTTCCAGAAATTCTCCTTAGGGAATATTTTTTCCGAATTCTTATATTACTGTCCAAGAAAAATTGACGATGACTTCATCCTTCGAAGATTACGCCTGCTTTAGAAAAATTCTTACACTTAATAGGATAGGACTAGAACGAAATTAATTTCTTCTCGCAAAAATATCGTAGATATCTTTATCTATTTTCATTAATATCTGTTTTATAGAATCAAAAGTGTTGCAAAAATCTATTGAATTTACAAAGAAAAATTTCTTTTGAATCTTATATAATATAGCAATTAATAAATGATAAAAAAATTGTGCATTTAGATTTTATTTTTCTGCACATTTTTTATTGATTAAAACTTTAGATGTGTTTTTATTAAGTACTAAAAATGTTATTTTTTACAACACTTTCTTCCAATTAAATATATTTCATTTTAAAAAGTATAACAATATAATTAAAATATAACATTCATATATTTGTTTATCTTTCTAGTAAACTCCATTTTTAATTTGTGTATTTATTTACCAGAATTTTTTTTATAATGGAATACGAGGTAAAATAAGAAAATAAATAACTTACTATAACTATACGATGAAATATATTGAAATGAACTTTATATTCTTTTCAATAAAAATTAGTAAAAAATATTTAAAATTTATTTAAATCAAATAAAATTTCCCAATATCACATAAAAATTGAATTATCAAAATTTAAATGTGAAATTTGCAAAATTTACAAATTATTTCTGTTTTTATCAGTGTAAAATTATGTTTTTTAAAAATATAGCATTAATTAGATTATATTTTAAAATATACGTAAATAAAAAAATGAATAAACATGAGAGATTTTAAAATAATTTGTCATTGAAGCAAGTGTTGAAACAAAAATCAGTTTTGTTAAATATAAGAAAAGTAAAGTATATATAAAATTTTATTTAAAAAATAATTTTACTCGCGGAAATTTTATATACCCGAATTTATAATTAATGTTGTTACAAATGTCTTTTATTTATACATGCTTATGAGTGAAAATCGAACTAAATCAAATCAAATTAATAATAGATTGGAATCAAGCAATTTAGTCTGTACAATTTATAAAATAGCTAAACCAATGGACAATATTAAAGTTACCTCTTTTTGACGTTATAAGCTGTTTTAAAAACTAAAATGATAAAAAGTTAAAAACAAATCCTAAAATGTGGAATAGTATGATTTTATCTTTTATTTACAAAATAAATTATATTATTAGGAAAACACTGTATTAGCAATGATTGACTTTAGAGATTAATTAAAAATAAAACATTTAATATATGCTACTAGATATAGAACAATTCCTCTTACTTTTAATAAAAAATTATTCTATTTTTTACGAAATTAATTTAAATAGAAGAAAAGAATTCATATAGTTGAAAATGTGGGATTTTTTGAATTATGCAAAATTATATTTGAAAATATAATTGTGATGTTAATTTGAAAAAGGAAAAGAAAAATCGATTGTTTCAGAAAATGTAAATTGCCTGTGTTATTTGTTACTTATTATGCTTGCCAATTCTATTAATATAAACAATTGTATGTCAAGTTCTTTTATTTACAAAAATTTTGCAATTTTAAGTTATTTGCTTAAAGTTCATAAAGTAATTAGTTTCACATTAAATTTCATTTATTAGGAAAATAAATTTCACATTTTGATGAAAAAGTGGTATTAACTTATAGTTTTGGAAATTTGCAGAAACAAGGCCTAATTATATGTTATTGTATAAACTGTAGAAGTTTTGAGTACAGAATTTTTCAGCGCATTGAAAATTACTTTAAGATCAGCTAAATTTCTTTTTTACCTGTATTATTTCAAACTCAGGAATATTTTACGAATATTTTATTACAAATTTAAATTTTAGTTTTAAATGCTGAAAATTTAAATGTTTTATTAACAGAAAATTTAAAATACTATTAGGAATATGGAACTCTTTACTGAAAGAAAAAAAATTTCTTTACTTGAATTATGTAGTTTTAAATATATTTTTTGATGCTTGTAAATATTATAGGAAATAAATAAAAAATATGAACATAATACATCACAAAAATAATGACATTAGTTTTGGACATAGTTTTTTTTTGAAACTATGGATTAGCTTACTGATAAAACTGCTATTTGAAGATAGTATATACATTTTATAATTCTAATTTTCGATTCCGATGAAAAATTTAAAGATTTTTATTAAAATTAGTGTTTGATTTTGTAATACAATATTTCTTCATTGTGTATATTATAATGATAATAATTTCTTTTTTTTACAGTCTTATTTTTTCTAATATAGCATGGTTTCATATTTTAAAGTTATAATTACAAAGGATTATTAAATAAGAGGAAACATTTATTTCAATAAATAAATGTGAAAGTAATTAAGTTGATCAGTTA
Organism: Latrodectus elegans; assembly: GCA_030067965.1. Classification (NCBI taxonomy): domain Eukaryota; kingdom Metazoa; phylum Arthropoda; class Arachnida; order Araneae; family Theridiidae; genus Latrodectus; species Latrodectus elegans. Next base: position 12,160,118 of record CM057818.1, on the reverse strand, counting down.
CCATGGGTGCAATGGTCTGGAGAAATTTTCTCCCCCTTCAGATCAGTGCCAAAATTGAGGAATTAGATCTTCTGGTGCTGCAATCTATCGGAGGATTTGAAGAGAAAAAGTCGTCCTTTAACCTTTATATTGCTCTGATTATACGAAAAATGTTTCAAACTGACTTAAATTCGCATCCAAGACATAGCTAGCTTGGCTTGGTCATTAGTAACAAAAAAAACTATATTTGAAATTATTTACTTTTGATGAATTAAATTTATTTTGAATTTCTCACCAAATTATTTGTAAAATTTAAAATGTCATTTGAAATAATTGATATTTTTAGCTGTGAAGTGTAATTGCATTTTTCATTTGATATATATATATATATATATATATATATATATATATATATATATATATATATATATATACTTCAAACTTCTTTTTCCTTCTTACATTGACTATTAATCTTTGCCATCATGTGACAAATTTTAATTTATTTGGAAAATAAATATTAAAGTAAAAAAATTTATAAAGTAATGTTTGAAAAACCAAATACATTCAAATTCGGAAAAGGGGAAAAAAGGTTTAACTAATAGTTAGAGCTTTAGCAAGGGATTGCAATCAAATCGAGTGACTGGAAAAATTACTCAAAAACAAATCCTATTTTCCTGAAAAGATTTTAGACTAAGTGATTGGTGTTCAAACTGTTGAGAGAGAGGATTTAAATCATTGAAGAGAGCAAATAACAGATGCGAGAAAAGGAAAAGTAATCTGACGTAGATTCTTTACTTTGGATAGATATGAAAAAAGTGATGACTTAATCTCTATTTTCTTTTATATAAATGATTTTCTAAGTTTGAAAGGATTTTAGAAAGATATAAATTCAAAGCAATAAAATTTTATTTTTAAGTTTCAGACAATCTCTTGAGATTAAAAGAGATAAAATTCATTTAACATAATACGATAGAAAAACAAGATCAAAATTTAATTTCTGTCATTAAGAAATATATGATTTGTAATTAAAGATACTTAAAAGAGAACTCTATTTTACTCTTTGTGAAACAAATTTTTTTATTTTTATTTTGTTAAAAAATGAGTAATATCGCAAAAAGGAGTACTAAAATCTATTTATATAAGCAGTTAATTTAAGTAAGATTAAATTCATAAAACAGAACATTTTCTATGATATTTAAAAATGATATGAAATTAATACTTATGTTTTAGTTCTGATAAATATATGAGTTTCAAAGATTAATTTATTATTAATAAATTATGTGATACAGAAAGATATAATTAAAATGTTTCATCAGTTGAATTAATTTTTTTAAAAAAAGCAAATTATATTGCAATATTATAAATGACACTAAAAGGAATAAAGTCATCAAATGATACATGTATGACTTCTATATATTGAAATCAAATCATCAGAAATTTGAAAGAGAGTCAAAGTGTTCATCTTATAGATACTGCATGTACATCTGCTTAGGTTTGAATTGAGAAATTTTAAATTTTCTTTCCTTGGAGTATATGAATACGGTACATTTTCAATGTAAAGTTTTCCATGTACCATTTACACACGGATATTACGCAATGACCACATACATCACCATTTATACAGTGGTTTCACAACAGGCTGTTAGCGTGTTCTATAGCCCAAAACGTGACATCACGTGGTTTTAAAATGATTAACAACTTCTTTTCTTTACCAGGTAAAAGAGTGCCTCAAACGTCAAGAACAACTGTCTAAAGTTTAGGTTTATTCATCCATACTCATTCCAGGTGAAGGAAAAATGAATTGTCTTACAAGTGAGGAGGAATAAATAGCATCAATAAATTGCAAGACAAATGCAGCAGACTAGTGCGATATCTGGTTTTATAGTACTCATAAAGTTGCACAACGGTGATATATTTACAAAATGTCGAACACAAGATATATCATCAAAGTATAACAATCAAAGACAGTGTAAGTTCTAGATTAATAATTAGAGCCTAGTTACAGTTCCTGACATTCTTCCTAAATAAAATAATTTTTCAGTATGTCGAAAGAAACTAGACGCATACTAACCTGTAGAAAAAAGAAAACAGAAAATAATTCCTCAGTTATCATCCAAAGGACCATTTTTGAAGATGAGGTCACTCTCGTTAGGGAGATTATCATGTTTGGTAAACATACCGACTTTTGAATCTTCCAAAGTTATACAGACAATTAGTACACGTGATTGTAACAAAGAATTCTTTTATGTGTCTTTTGTAATATGTAGGTGTACTCAGCTGTTATTCTTGGGTAACAATGTTGTAAAATAGGTATCTCAAAGCTGTTAAAAAGTGAGGTTATTTGATTAAGCAAATAACTGGCTAAGTACATTGATCGAAAAAAAATCCAATGTATATTAAGTATACTAAGAATACACTTAAAAATACGCCAAAAGCTACAAACAATTATTCTGAAATTGAATAGAAAAGGACATCCATGCTTGAACAGGTCTTTACAAACATTGTATTCAGAATAAGAAGATGATGTAAATTCTTCATAATTGTTACACATGTGATCCTATATTAAGTTAAATCTAAATTTTATTTGAAGTTGCGTAGACCTAGATACTGATTATCTTTAGTTTAATTTTGTGTGCCAGTTCAAAATTTCAATTAATTTCACTACGCCCTTTTAATTGTATTTGTTAATATTTGTATTTACAAGGCACTTAGAAATTTCTGTCGCTTTAGAACTCATTTCGACAGTATTACATTTAAAAAACTATCAATATTTTAATTTACACACATCACAATTTTATATAATCATTTACTATTCAGTAGTCCTGAAATAAAATCTATATTTTGTAGAATGTTTATCATTAAGGAACATTGTTCATTATGTCGTATATCGTATAATAACGTATCGTCGTATATCGTATAATACATGATATGAAAACATCTTAAAAATTATTGCGAAATAAAAATTCATTGTTAAAAAGGTTATCAGAATACAATGCAAACATTTATAAAGAAAAAGCTATTATGTTATTTATATAAAACATTCACCACAGAACGTTTTTAAATTTTGTTTATCAAGAATGATCAGAAGATTATATTTTAATTTAATAAGTAAATTTTTATTAAAAACATAAATAATTAAACAGAATTATTTATTAATCACTACAGATTTTATGAAAAAGTACAATTTTATTTTCTATTCCTTTTGCGAAAAAATTAATGTATTTACATTCTAAATACAACGTTTTGTTAATGGGCTACTGATTTGTAAAACTTCTGATGAAATTAAGTTTATTTAATTGAAAAAAATTAAATTTTCGGACCATTCCTGAGAGACTTAGCTTGTATCTATATTTGTTAATTTAAAGCAAACTGAAATTAATCATTGATTTTTGTTTTAATGATAGCAGGGAATATTTAAAAATATTAATTTAGGTATTATTGCTTTAAAAGCGTATTTGCCTCTACATTAAAAACATTAACATTTCGAGTGATGACTTTTTTTAAGTTTCTTTTTTAATGACACCTTTTTATAACATTGTGTCACATTGAAAATTACATCGAATACAGTGTTCAGTTAAATTCACACTTGACATCATTTTTGGAAGCAGCCAAATTCACTTTTGACATAATTTTTTGTTCATTAACTGTTTACTAATTGTTCATTGCTTCATATTTATTTGAAATTGTGCCACCTGTTTTTATTTTTTAAATGGTGTTAAGAACAGTGGATTTAAAATTCATATATAATATGATATTTCGTTTCCGGATGAATTACTATTTTACTATAATAACATGATAATTAAATATGTATTTTAATTAAATATAAATTAATGATAGTTAAATATTTTAAAAAGTGATTCTTTTTCAGAGTTACTTTAATAGTTACATCTTGGTATAATATCTAAGATTAACATTTTCTCATTTTTATATGTAGAAGTTTGGGTTTTAGCAATATTGGAAAAATAGAAAAAATTTTAATTACACCTCTTGTAAAGATCCTTTAGAGTTTCAAAGATCAAATGAAATAAGAATAAATGTAGAAAATAAAAAAAGATAAGAGCTAAAAAAATTGTCATGAAAAAAATTTTGATTTTCTATGTCAATGGTAAAGTTAATTTAAGTTTCTAAACACATTATTCAATGATTTCAACAAGAAAAAGCTACGATGTATATTATATTGTTTTCATTAAATTTAGTTAACTTAATTAATTTTTTTGTTAATAAATGTTTAACTATCATTAAAATGTATGAATATTTTCAGCTTTTAAACCCAGTTATTTTCAAACTACTACATTACATTTCCCTTCATATAAACTAATGCAAAATAGAAATATTTCATTGATTCTTAAATATTTTAACTCAAAAACGAAACTTTAAAATTAATAGTATTTCATCCGTATGACAGATGATTGCTAAAATATAAACTGACATAAATTTTGATAATATAATAAAAATGATTAGTTTATTATTTTTCTTTTTATCAATATATTTATGTATTCAATTTATTTTTATAATTTCACGAAGAAGAAAATATATTAGGTAGAAATTTTACTATTTTAAGATAATGAAATCAAAAAATTTATAATGAAATTTTTCCACTAAAACGCGACATTATATTTTATTCTTAAATAGACATTAAAATATTACCTCACGGAAGTATCGAACAAATAAATTCTCTTAGCTGTTAAAAGATAAGTGTTTTACTCACTAGACGAAAACAAAAACGTTGTTCGCTTCATCTAATTTAGAAAGACGTCTTCGAGCTCTAGGGAACTCAGCTTCAGGAAACTTATGTTTCTCTCGAAGACAATTCTTCGCTTTGCAAATACATTTGTTTTGCTGCTATTTCTATTCGAAAGATTGGTGATAAATAAAAGGAAATCAATATTTGCTTATAATACTCTTTTCCTTTATCATTACTCACTTTAGAATGTATATAATTTGCGTTTCTCTTCCTCAAGAATTGAAAATGCTGAAAATATTTTCTAGATAACTTGAATGGAAACTGTAGAAAAAAACTTAAATTACTTCCTTTATTATTTACCTATAAAAAGTTACGATTTATTTTGTTAGCTTTATTATAAATAGTTAGCTTTCAATTTCTCCCTTTAAATATTATTATTTTTTAAGAATCTGAAATAATTAATTTTATTTTCTAGCCACTCTCTTGTGACATTAATACAAAACAAATTAGATATTGAATAAAAAGAGACAATGAAAACATTGCAATTTTTATGAATTTTGAGAATGCTTAGTGTACTTATATCTGATATATTTTTTATTCATTTTTAAAAATTCTTTAGCTCTCAATAGATTATTCGCATTAAATCAAGTATAACTGAATGAAAATAGACCTGTTGAAAAATATAATATTTAAAATCGAATCACTAAATAATTATGTTAATATAATGTAATAATGATGGAAAAAACCAGCCATTTTTGATTTATTAATACTGCCGAATTGAGGAATCCTCTTTAATTAAGAAATTGGAATAATTTTTATGCTTTTAATTAAAAATCATGTATGAAAAATGTATGTTTTATATCAATCAATATTTATTTTTCTTACGTAGATAAAATTCAGGTTAGAAATTATAACACAATTATTATGTTAAAATTAAGAAGTTTCCGAATTATATTTGTATTTAAGGTAAGTAAAAATGCTTAGCAAGAAAAAAATTTAAAAATACAATAATTTTTATTCTTATTTTTAAAATAAATCATTATTTTTAAAACAGTTATTACAATATCGCCTATGAAATTTATTGAAAATGAAAATAAGAATTGAAAAATATTTTATGTTTCTTAACATTTAAATATTTTATGCTAAATTTATTACTAATTTTTAAGAATTGTATTTAATATAATAACTTCATATTTAATATATATAATCAACATAATCAAGGTTATTATATCTTATGGTAAATTTGGTGTAATATTGAGAAGAAATATCGGAATTCTTCATTCAACATTAATACCTCATAAATTATATTGAAAATACATTAAATTAAACTCTCATTCTATTTTTCAAAAGTAATTTAAATTGTCCAATAGTAAATTTTTGAAAGGTACATAAAAAACATTTTTGGTATTTTTAATTTATATTCAAGGCACTTATTTTTTATATTAAAGAATTATTACCATTCTGAAGAACAATAAAATTATTATAATGGTAGATATCAGTTGAATAGTTTCACATTATACTACTTATTTTATTAAGTACTGTCAAAAACAGTACATAAACATTGTTTTTGAAAATTCATAAAATTATTTAAATGAGTAAATGTATTTAAACACTCATTAAATTAATAAGGAAATTTTCAAGTGTCACAGATTTTAAAGTCTATTTAAAATCTAAATTGCACATTTATTTGTATCTCAAAGTGTATCCACGCATTCGGCTTCCAATCAATATCAAAGTCTAAATATCTACCAATCAATATCAAAGTCTAAATATCTACCAATCAATATCAAAGTCTAAATATCTACCAATCAATATCAAAGTCCAAATATGTACCAATCAATATCAAAGTCTAAATATCTACCAATCAATATCAAAGTCTAAATATCTACCAATCAATATCAAAGTCTAAATATCTACCAATCAATATCAAAGTCTAAATATCTACCAATCAATATCAAAGTCTAAATATCTACCAATCAATATCAAAGTTTAAATATCTACCAATCAATATCAAAGTCCAAATATCTACCAATCAATATCAAAGTCGAAATATCTACCAATCAATATCAAAGTCTAAATATCTACCAATCAATATCAAAGTCTAAATATCTACCAATCAATATCAAAGTCCAAATATCTACCAATCAATATCAAAGTCGAAATATCTACCAATCAATATCAAAGTCTAAATATCTACCAATCAATATCAAAGTCTAAATATCTACCAATCAATATCAAAGTCGAAATATCTACCAATCAATATCAAAGTTTAAATATCTACCAATCAATATCAAAGTCCAAATATCTACCAATCAATATCAAAGTCTAAATATCTACCAATCAATATCAAAGTCTAAATATCTACCAATCAATATCAAAGTATTTTACAAACTGTCTGGTGCAAACTATTAGGAAAGATAGATTACATGTTTGCGTAATAGTCAGAGAAATTTTTGCTTTTTTTCAATCAAAATGGAACATTTTATTTGTTTTCACGTCTTAGTGTTAGAAAAGGTGGCCATTTCTTAGCATTTGTATTCGCATTTGTTCATTTGAAGAGAAATGGAAGAGTTTCACGTTACCAAAAAATTACTATTATGATGAGGAGGATATAGAATCAGATTAAATCTTTTTCAGAATAAAATATCACCAAAGTAATAGATTTAATAATAATGAAAATAGAAGAAAATACTTTTTCTATACATTTAAAAATTTTGCATAAAATTTCAAAAATATTTGGGGATTAAATAGATTTGTAATAATTGTGAGAAAGACTCAAAAATAATTTCATATAAAATTTTTGTTATTCCTATCCAAAAGTTCATAAACAAAATATTTTTTTTCTTCCGAAAAACTTCAAATAAATTAGTTTTCTAATATAATGATATATTTTTAAATTTTCATTTGAGAATTTTTATTTAGATTTAAAATAATATTATGAGATTTAGCTTTCTGAGGAATGGGTTTATTTTTTAGTTTACATGTTCTATATGAATTTCCGAAAACCGGAAGCACTTATATACGTAATCAATTTATAATATCTGTACTTTTCACTATACTTTAATTTTTATTAAAAACAATTGCTGAAATATAATCTTCGATAAAATAGAAAAATGTAAAAAAATTTCTTACTAACAGAACTTACTGTACACTAGAATTAAGAATATTCTGTAAAACGTGCTTTAGAAATTAACCATATTTAAAAAATTTTAATTACAAAAAACCAGGGAAACTATATATATTTTATATATATGTATAGCGTCTAATATATGTGTCAGCAAAAAAAATAATAAAAAAAATCTTGAAACCACTTGTCAAATGACTGTATAAAGTAAAATGTTTGGAAAATACCATGCATATAAATAAAATTGAATAAATTTAGTACTAATATTTTTATATAATGACATTATTTAGAGGCCTATGAAATATTTAGTAAAGATAATTAAATTAGCATATTTGCCATTATTAAATATTTAGAAGCTATATTTTTAAGCTATTTTATTCAATATTATGTCCAGCAATTTTCTAAATCATCTACAGTAAAAAATGAGCTATTGTAAGTAGAGCTTTATGATTCCGAAAAAAGAAAATTATGTCTTTAATATATAATAAATGCATATTAATTTCATATATATTTTAAAATTTTATATTTTTCATAATATTTTATGTTTTAATATATTAATGGTTTAATAATGTATAAATTTGTAATGGTATTCTGAAAATACTTGTCGATATTAAATGTTCATTTCTCTGAAATATAGAGTTTTAGTAGCTTTTTAAGTTAAAATTTCATAAATAAAATTTATGATCGCAATATAATAATTCGAGTATAATGAGCAAACTGCAGATGGTGCCTTAAAACATTTTTAGGTAAAATATTTGTTAAAAAGAATTTTGATAACAAAGATAAAAAACTAAATTGCTTAGTTTTTTTTTAAAAAAAAGTAAATTTTAATATGTCTATTTATTTCTAAAAGTTAATTTTTAATTTTAATAAAAAACTGGTATATCTATATTTTTTGATTAGATTTAAAATTAAAAGGTGAAGTTCAAAAAGTAAGTTCACATAGTACACTTCTAGATTTAAGATCGTTTGCTTTAGTTAAAATTAACAATTCATTCTTTACATTTCAAATATTTTGAAATTAAATATTTTTTAATTAAATTTTGGACTGTAATAAATTAATTCCTCTAATTTTATCAAATTTTTTAACTGAATTGCAACTGATAACTGATATTTCTCGCAAGAAGCTTATAAATGTTATTTCTTGCAAAAAACTGATAACTGATATTTCTTGTAAGAAACTGATAGCTGATATTTCTTGTAAGAAACTGATAACTGATATTTCTTGTAAGAAACTGATAACTGATATTTCTTGTAAGAAACTCATAACTGATAGTTCTTGTAAGAAATTGATAACTGATATATTTCTTGTAAGAAACTGATAGCTGATATTTCTTGTAAGAAACTGATAACTGATATTTCTTGTAAGAAACTGATAACTGATATTTCTTGTAAGAAACTCATAACTGATAGTTCTTGTAAGAAATTGATAACTGATATTTCTTGTAAGAAACTGATAGCTGATATTTCTTGTAAGAAACTGATAACTGATATTTCTTGTAAGAAACTGATAACTGATATTTCTTGTAAGAAACTGATAACTGATATTTCTTGTAAGAAACTCATAACTGATAGTTCTTGTAAGAAATTGATAACTGATATTTCTTGTAAGAAACTGATAATTGATATTTCATAAGTAACTTATGTCATGAATAATAATATTAATGTGAGTAATCAATGCAATTTTCAGTGTTTTTAAAGCTACAAAATGGATTTAAGGGCCTATAATCTAAGAAGATTATAGTACAGAAACATTTGATTTGTAATTTTAATTTAATTTATTTGAAAATCTTTGTGCGTTTAGTCTCCATGCTTTTAGTTCCGTCCTTAGTTCTTGTCTTAATAAAATTATTGAATGATTTCTATAAAAATGTCATGAATAATAAAAGACATTGCATGTAAATACAAGAGAATCTGAAATTTTTATAAAAATTTGTTGTCAATGAAATTAAAAATCAATATGAAAATCAAACATTCGTCTTTTAAAAAAATCAGAAGGGAATAAAAAAATAAAAACTCTAAAAAGTTTCTATGCTACAGCAATGAAAAAAATAGCATATAAACAAACAAAAGACACAGAAACCCATGAATGATTATTATTTAAAATTTATATGAATCTATTAAATAAAAAGGTTGCTATTTTTAATGTTAAGCATATTATTCATATTGTATTTAAAAAAACACATAAAGTCAGAAAATACGTCATAAAAGAAGAAAAAACATATTGTTAATTTTAAGAGGAAAATATAAAGAAATAACAGAAAATCATAAAAAATGAATTAAATAGCAGTTGAAGAAATATAATATCAAAAATAATGAACATAACAGAATAGAATATAGCCTGATCTGAAGAAATCCTGCCCTCTCCCCAAAAAAAGATAAATAGCTATAAAAGTGATTACAATATTATTACCAAAAACTGAAGAGGATAATGAAAGTTATTGATCTACTTACAATTTGGCTATTGTTTTACAAATTTATTGTAAGATATACTAATATTATAAGTATTAACACACACAAAGAATTTTAATTCAACAATGATTTCAATAATTTTATATACTTAGATGTTTATAAAAAAAGACACACACACATTTTAACGCACTTCCCCCTATTCTTAACACATTTTATTTTCATAGTTCCACTTCAATTTATTTATTACTCTTGTATAACCTAACTCTTTTAATAAATGAATGTTATAAAGGAAATCATTTGGGGAAAATTTGACAATATTAAGTGTGAAAAGATACCAATAATGCAATGTGAAAGTAAGAATTGTGAACATTTGTTCTTATGCTCAAAAGTATTAAAAATATTCAGAAAATAAAAGTTTCCATCATAAAACGAAGTTTTTATAATTAATTGTTATCTGTACGCAGTTATTTTCTTGGTTAGAGTTTATTTAAACGAAAAAATGAAGTTATTGCATAATTTCAGTATTTTCATTGAATATATGAGTTAGTATATATATGTTTTATTTCCTAACTGATAGTTCATTAATTTTGAGTTATAAAAAATTATTATAAACGCGGAACTACAAATGGTTAAATATTTTAAGTATTAACAATGGCATGTTTAATATTGGGCTTTAAACGTCGTCACACTCAGCAAAGAAGTACTAAAATTAAAAAATAACTCTGGTATACTCTAGACTATTTTGTAAAAAGAGATTAAAAGTAAATATATAAATATAACTTTTTTAAGTAACCTGATTTTTAGCTACACCTGTAGTTAATTTTAAGTCTTATATAAGAGAAAAATATAAGAAAATATTTAGAAAGATGATATAATAACAAAAATGGTGGTTGGAAAGTATTATATAAGAAATGAAACAAAATGAGAATTTGATAAAACTGAATAGGAATTAAGATAGAGAAACAAAAACTTTTTAAAAAATAGAAAACACTTACGTTAATGGATTTCAATGTAAACAGAATTCTAGTAAAAAAGTATTTTGACATTAAAGAAAATATTTATTCTGGTCATTGTAACAAATCAATGAATCATTAAGAAAGTGAAACAAAATTCTTTAAATGAAATATTGCATATTTTGGAATTTTAAAATTTAAGATAAATAAACCTATCTAATATCTCATATTTTAACTGTGTTAAAATTTTTCAACTCAAATAATTTAACATAAAAATGATAAAAATATAAATAAATCAAATTTTGAAACATAAATCATACAATATTTTACTCAATCATATTGCTTGTTATTGTTTCTGAGAACATTGGAATGTAAACCAATGCACAATTTATCCTTTATAAAAATATCAAATAAAATGTGAAACCAAAATTAAAAACTTCAAATACAATTTTTTTCTAAATTAATTACACTGCAGCAATACAAAAAATATTACTTTAACCCTTTAAGATAAAAAAATATGCAATTTTTCCTAAAGTAGATATGAAAAATCAAAGTATTATAATGGTATGTTTGCCAAAGCGTAGTTCTTTATTAATATTTTTATAAGAAAAGTGTGACAGTTAAACGAAGTAAAAGACAGTAACTTAAACATCATTAAGACGCAAGTAAACTTACACAACATAAAAAAATTAATGTTAACATTTCTCATCGTAAATATTGTGATGACCCTTTCAACCTAGAATTCATTTTTTCATACAGAAGAAAGACAAACAACTTTTGTGGACAGAGAAAAAAAAAGGAACAAGAAATTTTTTCTTTATCTTCCTTAGAAGCTTTTAGAATCAGTAATTTAATTCAGACTAGTCTTTAAAAAGTACATTTTTATATATAATAAAAATTTGAAATTAATATTTTAATTTAAAAAAAAGAATTTATAAAAACAGTCTTAGTTAAATTTAATATGATTGTTCTAAATTTTTGTTCATTCTTTCTAGATTTTAAACAGAGATTTCTCTTAAAAGTTGAAGTAATAATAAGTTTTGGTATATTTACATGATTTTAAATATCTTATAACATGTGTTTCAAATTTATTCACATGAGTTAAGGTAATCATAATTGTAATAAACTTATGCACGATATGTATTTAATTTATTTCATAAATACATTTAAACACTGAAAAACTGTTTTTTATGTATACAATATACGATGATAAATAATTGGATAAAATCATTACAAAATATTGCACATATTAATAAACTTTAAGATATTTTCAATGCATTTTCATAATATAACCCCAACTTAGTAGTTGAAGTATATGACAAATAATTAAAGGATTTATATTTTTCTTCATTGCTTAAATAAACACGAAAACAAAAGAGCAAAGTATTAAAATTTCCAGTCAGTATTCAAATATTAAATGGGTTCTTTTAATATAAATCATATCCTTACCTTATTTTTAATGATTTTTTATCATATGATATCCTTGCCTTATTTGTAATGATAAGAATTTTATGTATACAAGTTTTTAATAAATTTTGTTATAATGATCTTATATTATCCACACATATTCTTTTAAATATATATATATATATATATTACAAATTATTTTGTTTTATTAATTTGATTTGTGTTGCCCCAACTTTTCAAAATATTCTCTTTACTAATACTTACTTTCAAAATATACTTTCAAACGAGTTATATTGTACCGAACTTTTTTATTTTAATAAAATGAAACTTGTATTTTAGCACAGCAATAAGAATATATTTCGATACAATTTAATGGTTTTAATAGATAAGATTATTAAATTCAGGTTTTGTGTAATTTCAAATCTTGAATAAGAATTATGTATCATAGTACAACATAAGTTGCTAATATTTAAAAATTCTTCGAAATATCTTTACTTGTCCTTTTATAAGCTGTAATCGAAGTCAGTGAAGCAGAAATAATGCTTTAAGAGCTTTATAGAATAAAAAAAATGCTATGATTTAGTTTCAAATATTCTTTATAAATAGTTTTTATCAGATAGGTATTTTGTATATAAAATATATATTTTATCGTATAAAAATGAAAATACTATTTTCTTTTAAAACATACTTTTTTATGTTGTATAATCTATAATGAAATTAATTTGATGATTCTCATTTATTTCTAATAATAAGTAGAATATTTAAATTTTTTACTATTAATATTTATAAAGTAAATATATATTTTATATTAGGTAATATAACAATATATATAGAGAGTTGAATAAATAAAAATATTTCATTTGGAATATTTTATTTTGATCTACGGCTTATATTTAAAGCCACTGCGATGTTTTTGGAAATAAGCAGGCAGACATGCGAAAGCCGGTTCCCTTATGATCCAGCCAAATCCCCCTTTGCCTTTGCGTAACATCAAAAGTGTAATGCTCATTAAAATAAAGGATAACTGAGTTTCCCTTTATGCTGACGTAGCTATGGACAGGCGATGGAAAACTCTACTTGATGGGAACCGTAAAATCCCTGGCTCCTCACCACGAGTTGTTGGTGTTGTTTGTTCTCGGGTGACAACTGGACATGACTATCTACAAATGCATCTGCATCGAATATGTGTAATGGACACTGCTCATTGTCCATTGTGCAAACATGATGATATGAATGCTGCTCACCTCAAGAACTGCCCTGAAGTTTTAAAATTTACTACTGTCAACTCTTTTGAGGTTACTAAAGGACTTTATTCTTGTTTTTATACTTATTCATCTTTTCAATGGGTTGCTCATCAATTAATGGCAGAGATGACGATAATGGGCGTAGGATAAATAAATATCTGCCATAGATATTCTTAATAATTGAAAATGATAATTTGTCCGTTTTTGTCCGAGACTCATCATCATTTTTATTTTACTTTTCATTGTTTTGATATTTTTGATAAATGCTTTGATTTGTTATATTTTCAGAAGTCATTACCGATATAAATAATTAACAATAGACTATAAGCTAGTATATAAAATGTCACCAAAAAAGTTTCAATTTATTTGAAAAACTATGCAAAATTGTATACTTAACTATTTTCATAATAAGAGCATTACATACTTCTTTTTTTTCATTTTATAAGTTTTAAATTTATTTTGAGCTTATCCACCCAATTATCGATTTAATTATCACAGTTTTACATTTTATCTATTAAGCTATAACAGGTTTACATTTGTTGTAATTACATTGACTCATAAGTTGTTACTTTACTTTTGTTAAATTACATGCATTATTTTTTAAGTAATTTTGGGAATATAAGTTAGGGAATATTACAAATTAAAATTTTCTTTTTTGATATTTAATTTAAATATGGAAAAGCAGTACAGTAAATATGAGTGAAAATTTAAGTATGAAAAAAAGTGATTCCAAATTGCACAAAAAATAAAGTACAGCAATTCCTTGGAAAGTATTCAATCAATGACTTAAACAAAATATACGATAAATAATGTTATCTTCAATAAGTATTCCTTATTAATTTAGAGAAATAATAAGATATATAATTATCATAACTTAGATTGCGTGAATCGAAGTGCGTATATTTTGAAATTTTGCTTATTGTTATGAAGATTTAATATTATCAATTTTATTTATTTAATGTAGTCTAGTGTAAAATTAACACATCCCCAAATCTCTCATTTTTATTAGTGATAAAAATTTCATACAAGAACAAGAAATGAACTGTAAGATATCTTGATCTTAACAATGATATCTCAATGAACATTAAGTTCAAAATGAAAATATTAATTATATTCTTTGTACTCTGTCAATATGTTTCTGTAGCATGTTTTATATATAATTAAGTAATAATGTAATTGAAAATTTTTTAAAAAATGTTGTTAAAATTGAGAAAAATTTTTTTATTTTTCTTAATAAAAATATAGCTGACCTTGCCGTAATATTTTTCATATTTAATTTTGATGAAAATATATTTGTCTTATATATTAAATTTCTTTATTACGTTTATATACATTTTCCTATACTTATTTTTTCCTATATTTCTTCCCATACTTTTTTCAATTAAATTTCTTTTCGATAATTGGTTTTCCACAATGGAGATACCTAAACTATATTGTGCTTTTGTATTCATAAGATTGAACTTAGAAAGAATTTCCAGTTCATCAGTTTTCTCAAAAGCATTTTATGCCTTTTAAACATTGGTAAATAGGTAAAGCTTAGCTTATCTATCATTCAAAGTTAAAAATATTTTCAGATCAGAAATATGTTTTAGGGATATTTCTGCAAAATTCTAGCAAATATACCAATAAAAATTATAATTTAAATAAATTATTTTTCTATATTTCAAAAATAGCATACGATTTAAATACAATCTGTTTATTTTTAGGACAAAAAATAAAACGTTTATGGTCTGAGACATCACAATAGTTGATCTATATAGAAATTATAATACTTATATACAGCTTTTGTGTAGTATTAAATTAGAATTACGTAGAAATAAATTTTTCCTAACTGCTTATGGTTTATTTTCACCGCAAATCTTTACAGTTTTGCCCATTATTTCTTAGGAATATTTAATATTATTTCTGCTATAATTAAGACCATTTCTGCTCTAAGCTCATCTGATTAAGTTAAGAAAAATTATACGAGTTCAATTTCTATACCAATCTGAGTTTTCACAACCGAAATTCGTAATTACTTAATGAGGAAATAATTAGCTAAAAAAGATCCACATTGAGTTTGATACATTTACTTAAAAGTTCACGATAGCAAATATAAACATATTTGCAACGTTTTGTGAATCATATGTATCAGTTCCATCAGATTTTTCAGATTAATTACTTGAAAATCAATAAAATCTTGATAGATTTTATCGATAAAGTTTACAAAAAAATTCAATTTCTAAGATTTTTTGTACAAGTTTACTTTATAATTTGTGACTCATTTTGTAGAAATTAATTCAACTATTTCTTTCAATTAAAAATACATTGATATTGTAATTTATTTTAAAAATTAAACGGTTTAAAAAAATGGTATGTTCTATCATATTTTTTTTTAACTTTTTTCTTATTAATCTCTTTTCACCTAATCTAATTATTTTCTAATTTTAATATTTTTGATAAAAAATGCAGAAGTTCTTATTAAAGCAATCATCAATAAAATGCCATTACTTTTTAATTTGAATAAATATGGTTTCCCTTTTTTAAATCCGCATGTAAAATAATAGATTATTTATTTATCATACTTAACATTTATATATAATGCTTTAATTAGTTGAAATTGCATTCAAAATTTTGATTAATTTGTTTCATCATTTTACTAGAGAACACCGAATTTTTTCGAAGCAAACACAATTAATATTTCTATTTTAGAAATTTATTAAAATTTATTTAAATTAGGAATTAGATTTCTACAGATACCAAATTTACTTGAGTATTTGTTTGAGATGTTTATAATAGTTTTCTGTTGTATGCTTTTTTCATATGCCTTTATAATATTTATAATTTTACCACTATTAAAGAAGTTATTTTTCTTATCGCGCATGTTTAATGGTAAAGAGCAAAAATTATAATTATACAGAATATCAATATTATTTTTTACTAAAAGTAAACATATCCCTATCAATGTATAAAGTGTTATTTATCGGAATATAATCGAACTTTTATAATTTTTCATCAAGTGATTGAAATATAATATATTGAAATATTTTTTATTATTTATTAAAACCTGAATTATAGGCTCGAAGATTATGTTTATTTATAGATTTTTCCAGTTATTTGAGAATTCTAAAGTATTTATTAAATTATTTTTAGTTATTTTTTAACCTGTTTTTAGTGATACGCAAAATAACCTTATCCCTATCTTTTTATAGTTTTAAATTTTTGTTTATTATATTCACTTTTAAACACTCTTGGTAACAGAAGAGCAATTTTTATCTGAATTTTTGTTGGTTGCTTATGTTTAGAAGGCTTCCATTTATGTACGGTTCTCCAGGCCGAATAATCCTTTCACTTTCGAACATAATTTTCTAGAATGGCTCCTTCCGGGAATTTCAACGTAAGAATGTAAATTCATTTATTCCAATTTTCTACAATGATAGCTATTTTCCATGCAATAAAGAACTTCAATCTTCAAATGAAATACGTTTGTGCAAACAAGAAATAGTCCAAAGTTTCCAATTTATTCTTGTTTCTTAGAATAGTTTTCAAAATCGCTGTTTTGCATGACATAAATAATAAAACATTCTGCATTAATATTTTGTTGATTTAAAATTAATATTACAATTACAAACTACAAAATAAATTAAGAATTTAACTGTAACCATAATGCATAATTAAGCAAAACTGATAATTATTTAAAAAATATCTGTTGTTTCCTTATTTCAAACAATTAATTTTCTTCCTTGTAATTATTTCTTACTTTTTTAACGAATTAAAGTAAATTAATTGGTGTAGTTTTTATATTTCGGAAACTGCTGGCCAACTTGTCAAGTGGTCATCGTGCCTGACTATGGATAGGGAGGTCCTGGGTTTGAATCCCGGTTCAGGCATGGGTGTACTTTCTCTCTCTCTATCCTGTCTTTGTCCTTTCCTTGTGTGTGAATGAGGTATGAATGGTGCCTACTCTATAAACGGATGCATGTGCGATGGTGGCCCAACCCCTGTGGTGCACCCGAGGCAACGCCTCGGCGGCAAAGAGATTGCTATTTCTGGCCTGTTCTTTGGGTATAAGGGGAAAATACAACCCGATATACCCCGACCATTGAAAAAAAAACATTTCGGAAACATAAACTGTTTCTAACATTGTTTCAGTCATTTATAAATATAAACTATATAAATAAATACATAAAAATATCAGTTTTATTTCAATGAATTTAAAAATAAACAGATTAAAAGTTCTTTATTAGTATATAAAAATTATACTAGTGCTTGTAATTTTACAGTTTGTCTTGAACTTTTGGTAAATGTTTATATAATAAACACTCCATAATATCAATAAAGACTTCTAATTCTGTTATAATTTTAAAGATTCAAACTTAAAAAAAGGAGATTCATTCAAATCTCACTTCATATAATCTCTTAAAATGAACTTGTCCTTAAAATTGCTAACCTACGCAGAAATGCAGATAACAAATTAATATTTACTTGACAAATTTATTATACTAAACAAAATAACAAGTGAATAGATTTCCAAGAAATTTGGATGCATAGATCTTGAGAAATCAGTTCCTGAAATGAATAACTAACTGAGGCAATAAAAACATCATTTATACTATTGGGCATTAACCATTTCGCGCCTACTGTCACGCATACGTGCCAGCAAAAAAACAGACTCATTTCCATACCGACGCACAGGCGTGACCGAGCTTTTTCTCGTTTACACCCGGCCGTCACACATTTGTGCCAATGTCCTAGAACGTTTTTAAAACTATAATTTCCGGCACAAGATTGCATTGTATGTCCATATGGTTTTTAATACATGCAGATTTGACCTTCTACTCGAAATGAGAGAAGCAGGACTTACATACACCTGGTTTCAGATTATATAAACATAGGTGGAAATAAATGCTTCCGAATGGAATGCTTTATGACGACTCTTTAAATTCGCACGTGGAATTTGTGAATTATTAAACAATGTTTCGGTAAATTCCTGGTTTTAGGCGTAATAGCAAAAACGCCTTCGGCCCTGGACAGACACATGCAAAAGATCTGCTGGCCTCAGCTATAAGCGCTCTCGTCGCGGAAGGATTAAGTCAAACAGAGATTAGAGGATATTTATCGGTACAAAAATCCATACAGTCTTAGTACGATCTCGCATTTCATCAACCGTAGTGACTGGCGTGTAGTAATGAGCTAGATGATCGACTGCCATTTAACAGACGTTTTCTATTGGTGTAAAACATGCTGGCCAGGGCAACCGCTGAACATTTTCAGTATCAAGGAAAGTCCATACAATACCAGAAACTTGCGGTCATGAATTATCCTATTAAAATATGGAATTTCATTATGATCACAGGGTGAAATCATGGGTCGTAACACACCAGAAATGTAACATTCACTGCTCAAAGCCCCTTAAAGAGATGACTGAGACGCGTATCGAATGACAACCAATAACATCATGTCAGATTATGAGTCAATAATATGAAAATAAATACACGGAATATGTTTATATGCCTTTGCGTAACATCAAAAGAGTAATCCTCATTAAAATAAAGGATAACTGAGTTTCCCTTTATGCTGATGCGGCTATGGACAGGCAATGGAAAACTCTACTTGATAGGAACCATAAAATTCCTGGCTCCTCACCACGAGCTGTTGGTGTCGCTTGTTTCCGGGTGACAACTAGGGATGATTACCTACAAATGCATCTGCATCGAATAGGTATAATGAACTCTGCTCATTGTCCATTGTGCAGTCACGATGATATTTA
This sequence comes from Latrodectus elegans, assembly GCA_030067965.1. Classification (NCBI taxonomy): domain Eukaryota; kingdom Metazoa; phylum Arthropoda; class Arachnida; order Araneae; family Theridiidae; genus Latrodectus; species Latrodectus elegans. The sequence continues at coordinate 12,140,566 of CM057818.1, read as the reverse complement.
TGCTGCTCACCACAAGAACTGCCCTGAAGTTTTAAAGTTCATGACTGACAACACTTTTGGAGCTACTAAAGGACTTTATTCTTGTTTATATACTTGTTCATTTTTTTATTGGGCTGCTGGTCGAGTAATGTCAGAAATGCTGAAGACGGGCGTAAAGTTTAAAAAAAATATTCTGGGAGTCAATGAATTTCGACTGAATATTTCGACTGAAGAAAGCAATAGTACTGTGATACGTTTAATTACCATCGTTATCAACAATTCAACCTTAATCAAAGTGTGAAACTACTTGATACGCTCTTTCTTCTCTCACGTGAAGCATCACAACAAACCAGGAATAACGTTGAAATTCAATTTGTGAATGAAAAACCGGCTGAACAATTTTCGCATTTAAGCACATTTTTGGTGTCGCTACCTGTACCTGCTTTGCTGAATGGCTTGGAAATCTAATCATTTGCATATAGTAGTACCTTCTTCCTGTCATTTAAATACCAACCTGTAGCATGCCGCCTTTTTGGGGGTGTATCAATTTCAATGTCCACTAGTATACATTCAATATAATTTATTGGATATTTTTACCTTTAAGTATTCCGTTTATTAAGAATATTAACATGCAAAATGCTGTTAAATATGCATACCTCAAATAAGTAAACCTCTTGATAAATAACATTGGTTTATTGCATTAAAAATATTAATTAATTAATGTATGCATCTATTATTATTACTTAATAAAATTTAGAAGTTTCTACTTTGCTGAAATTATTTTTGAAGTCATATATAGTTACTAATGATTCCTTCTAATTAGTCATCTGTTTTCATGTATTTTCCTTCATCTTTTTTTTTAAAAAAAAGTAGGAAATATAAAACTAGCGAAAAAATTATTATAACTTAATTGCATTGATATCTTTTACTAAGAGATTTTGGATAGTTTTATATTTCCTCTAACTTTTTCTTAAAAGTATTCTGTTACAAGTATCTGGAAATGATTATTTACTGAGCAATGTTATTTTATAAAAAGAGTCTGTTTGATATTATTTACTATATTATAAGGTATTAACATAATGTAAGGTATCAATATACTATGCAATATAAAAAAAGTTTTTGTGTGTGTAATTCATTTATATTAAATGGCACGGAAGTTTAACATATTCATTATGATAATTAAAATATATTGCAAATTGTGTGCGTGTGATTTTTATATAATCAAGTTTATCACCTGGAATAGTATATAAACTCTATTTTATTTTTCAAAATAATTTATATGAAATGATTATGCGGGAATTAAGAGATTTTATTTCTTTTAAGATTTCTAAAACCACTTTAAAACCTTAAGAAAAAAAATTTCAAGAAATTCCCCCCCAACTTTTGTAAGAATCTTTTTAAGTCGATAAAGACCTTCTGTTGAAAATCTAAAATGTTATAAGAACGTATTTGCAACGTTTAAAATTCTTCCATCTCATAAGCAAGAGTTAATTTATTATTTATACCAATAAAGGAAACACGCACTCTTATTGACCATTCTGTTCAACAGATGTTATCCTACAAGCTTACAAAAATAATTTATTCTATTGCACATTTTAATTTTTACAACCCTGTTCATCTGGTGTGAGTGCTTGTGATTTTTAGTTGCAGAATTGGATATGGGTTTTCGATATATGATATCATTTCTAAATATGATTAAAGACATATTTGGGATTCTACAAATTTGATGAGTTTCATTTTATTAACATGTATGACAATTACATATAATTTGCTTTCCATTAGATAACACTTCATCAAATTATAATATACATATTCTAATTTATTTTTATAGCAATAAACTTGGCAAAATAAATTTCGATTTTCTTTAATTCTTTAACTTTAAATAAAAATATCAAATATACATTGTTATTTATGTCGTGTGATTAACTAATAGCTTTCTGCTTTTTTGAATAAAATACACTAAAATTTAAATTCTTGTATTTTAATTTAGCGTAATTTGTGCTTAAAACAGAACCGGATTTTTTGGATTATCACCTGACAATTTAGCTTTGTCCAACATTCTTAACAGGAGTTCATTTAAAATGTTTAATATGGATTCCGAAACCACTGAATAAACCAAAGCTCGTCAAGGAATTCGAATCCACAAAATGTTGAAATGAAGGCTAACATTTTGTGGTTTTTAAATGATACATTGGTTTATGATTTAAACCAAATGATTAGCGCTCTACGCTTATAATTTGGCTGCTTACTCAGATCACAGAACAAAGATATAGATTTGATCTTTACCAGTGTTATGTAGCTAGAGATTAAATTTGAAAATTTTATTTATTCATGGCCAAGATTGTAGACAAGGGAGCTTCGAAATTTTTCTATTTTTTTCATTTGAAACATCTGAATGAAGTGTGTGTTTTGCTATTGTTAAAATGTCATCTTAGTAAAGAAGACGTTGACGTTTATTGTTATAGCTATAAATTGTCAGGCAAATGACATATAAGACAAACACAGTTATTTATGCTAAAATAATATAATTTATCACTGTTTAAAAATATAACATTGATTGACATTTTATTATAGCCATTTATTACTTTTTCGAAAAAAATAAAAAAATTAAAAAAAAAAAACTACAAATCCTATAGAAAATTTCACAAAATTCTAATAGCTTTAAAAAAATTTCATCTTTAACAAATTACATTTCAGATTTTTTAAACTTTTTATATAGAACTAATATATTTCTATTGAATAATGTAAAAAAATAATAAATATATTATTATTATTAAAGAAGGTCTTTATTCATCTTTTAAGGAGTACTTATATTCACATTCTACAATGATTGAAATTATTAACGAATGTATATAAGGTCGTATTAGAAGAGTAAAAAATGTATGTAATTGGCAATCTACATTTTCTAACTAAATATATTTTCACTTTTTCATATTTTTGAACAATAATGTATTTCTTAAGTAATTCTTTTTAATAGAATAATGGTACTACATAAATTTAATGTATTTTGGGAACTTAAGCATTAAAAGGTTTAATTTTGTATTGAATTCACGAATATTTGCTTTTCCATTTTTATATAGAATTAAAGCGTACATTTTTAAGAACTTGCATTGTGTGTGAAAATTATTCTATCAGATCCTAATTTTTTCAAAGAGCAATTTTCAAAATTTAATTATTCAAAGAAATATAAAAAATGTTCTCTTGAAAAGTTTCAAACCTTTTATTTAAAATTTAAGTTAACATTCTAAATAATAACTGATTTTAATCTTTAACGTGTTATTTAAGGTACTTCACTGTTGGTGCTAGAAAGTGAACAAAGCCCTTTTTAACACATAAATATGCATGCCTGAAATTTATATATATTCTTGTCAGTTCTTGTGTTGTGATGTTATTCTTAAGTTTTTGTTGTTGTTACTTATGACATTTGGACAAGCCAAGCTCGCTATGCCATGGCAATTTGAATTTAAGTCAATACGTCTTTCGTTTTAATCAGAACACTACTAAGGTGAAAGCACGTTTTAGCTCCTTTTTAAATCCTCCGATAGATGGCACCACTCGAGAACTCCCTCCCTCAATTTTGATATTGATCTGAAGGGGGAGGAAATTTTCTTCCGACCATTGCACCCATGGTAACTGCTGTCTAAGACCGACCACAGGACTTTTGATTCCACAGATTTAACGAGCACGTATATCGCATGTATTCAGTGGGTCTTTGGTGGCATTGGGAATCGAATCCCACCTTTCCGGATGGAAGGCCGATACCCTAACCACTTTCTGCACTGGAGTAATATTGTTTGGATTTGCTTCATATACTCTTCCTTTTAGCAGTATTCGAAAATAAAAATCACAAAAGGATAGAACAAAGGATGGTAATTGATTATACCACCACCTTTCCAGATCGTTTTTTTTTCTGGTGTAAACACCTTATGCATACGGGACGATTATGATCTGATTTGTAGCATGTTGCAACATTTTTCTGAAAGCAGCATATCTAAGGATTCTCTTCTGGTATATTTGAATGAAGCTCCTCTGGGATTCTCAAACCGAATTTACTGTTTACTGCCTTCTCAAAGGTGATGAGCTACCTAGACAAGTATTTTGTTGCCGAAAACGATTGCAATATAAGCAAATAATTGCAATATAAGCAAATAATTGCAAAGTAAGCAATACTCTACAATATTAAGACGGCCAAGTTTTACATATATTTTTTTAAATATATTTTTGTGAATAGTTTATATTAACTCAATAATTTATGAATACTTAAGATGCATATATAAATACAAAAAAAACAATTTTTTTTTAAAAAGTTATCTTTGAAAGATTAAAAAAAAACTTTTCTTAAAATGTTATAAAAATTAAAAACCTAATTTCGAAAATAAAAATAAAAACAATTTTTTTTATTCTTTTAAGCTAGAAAATATGTGTAGGAAGTTTTTCTTGCTTCTCTTCAATTTAAGGTAAGCAAACGTGATTTTCCCATCACGTTTGTTAGGACATAGTTTCTTTAACATTTGCAAAGTAATCAAAATTTATACAAAAGTTGTTTTGAGACAAACTAATTTGTATGTGTCTTGTACTCTCTGGTGATTTAAAAATATTTTTCTTACCATTTTAAGGAATTTTTAATACTTTTTGCCACATTTTAATTTATTTTCTTTAAATGTCGATGCTTGTTGATTTAAGATTTCTCTATACTTAATTTTCTCTCAAGAATAATTTGTTTTAATTTTTTTAAGAATAACATATATTAAAACAAAACAACTTTTATAAGGGTATAAGAAACGAAACGACTTGAACAGAAAAGGTTTAAAAACTAATATATCCCAGGATAAATAGGTTTTTAGAAAGAAAATTGTGTACTGTTGCAGCGATAATTTTACCTGTAATTAAAATTATACACCCTATTAAATGTCTCTCTACACAATTATGCCAGCCTTAAAGTCTTTGAATGGAACCGAAAAATTATTTTCAAAATTAAAATTAAAACCATGTATCTTACAAGAAAACAAATTGATTGTAAATCCTTGTAAAATTTTGGCTCTTGCAAATCTTTACTTAAACTAATTTCTCTCTTTCAAACTATCTATCAAGAAGTTAAAATATAGCTGATTCATTTACATAATTTATCTAATCATATGTATTTTCAAAAGACGTAAAATAATACTCATCTTTTCTTGATCAATTAGAACCAGAATTTATGTTTTTTCCTGGGTGATTATTTGTTTATGCACACTTTAAGGACACCTAAGTAACTATTAAGTTACTAAAACTTAAGTTACTATAATTTTAAATATGCACTTAAAGTGCATTTATTATTAAGTATTAATGAATGGTAATTGATGTGTAATCAAATATCTCTACTATTAGTAGAAAGCTTAAGATTTTTAAATCGAAAACGTTTCTTTTAAATTTTCATGTTTTTATTAAAAAGGAAACAAATGGAAAAGTACTACCCAGGAAAAAAGATTATCCATATAACATAGATTTTTAAATAAACTTAAAATATGTCACAAAATCATATATTTAGAAATGATAATGCATAACGTATTTGTAGCTTTTTTTTAAAATTCATTTTCTTCGCTTTAATTTTTGCTCAACTTTTGAAAGTATGTTTATCGAAGTATGGTTTGACGGAAATTATAAAAAGATGGATATCGTGAAATATACCAGGCGAAAATAACCGGAAATTACCTACAATAATACTTATATAGTACTTAACGTCGGGTTTCATGTAGATTGAGAAACGATGAATTAAACTTCTAACAATCAGGGGATTTTTATTTGTAAAACTTACTAAAAGATGCCTGAAAAAAAAAACCTAGAAGTTACAGAATTTACTAATCAGATTTATTCAGTTTCAATTGAACTGATTCAACAGTAAACAGCTTCCAAAAACAGAGGTCTTCAAATAACTCAGAGAAGAAATTCGTATCCATTAGCTTATCACTGCCGCTGAAAACTCAGAAACTGAAAAACTCAGTCCATGGAACTGCGGTATTTATAGCTTGTTGGCGTGAAAGCCTAGGTCTTTCTCCAAGGTTCTGGAAAATTCTATGTCATCCTGTTTAATAAAGACCCTAGATCTTAGGAGCTGGAAATCTCTAGAACTATCTATTTCTCGCCAAATCTCGCCAAGTTGCCAAATCATAGGATAAGCTGTTCTTAACGTAAAAATACGCCTACAACGCTTGATTTTTGTTTCAGAATCTGAGTACTTTTAATTGTCTGAGATATCTGAAGACGAATACATGAAATATTTGCAAACTTTGTAACAATATAATGCATTAGAGAGAGCCATAAAAACTTTGTCTTTTTGAATTATAAGATAATAAATGTGATTGGTATTGTATCGTCAAGTCATTGAAAATCACCTTGAGCATAGAATGCACAAAAATAGCTCAAATTTTAATTGAGCAAACATGATCTAATGTGCAGTAGATGATACAATGATTAATACATTTTAGAGACATTTACCAATAAAATAAATAAATGCTTCATTTAAGAAATAGATAGTTCTTATAGTATACTAAAAAAATTCTAGAAGAAAAACAGATAGATTATAGCTCAATCCAAATCGCAAGTTGATTTTTATAGAGACAGCATTAATATAGAGGACAGACTTAGAATATATCATTGAATCAATTTATTCAAGAGATTTTCAACTTAATAAGCAATTAAACTTTTTCTGCAACATTTTCAAATGGTCCAATTAATTGATAGAAAAAAGATAAATCATATTTATTAAGCTAATGGATTTTTTAAATAAAAATTCAATTTCCTGAAAAAATGGATATCAAATGAATTCGAAGAAAGTAATGAAAGCAAGGAAAAGGATGCAGAATGGGTGATGAAATATAAAAGTAATAATACATATTTCACTTTATTTTAATCATATTTAAATAAGGGACTTTTGCAGAATAGTTTGAATGTATGCGCTCACTCTTCCCGCAATACTTTTCATGATAAAGCTTTGCTTAAATCCGTATTTGGAGTGCTTGATAATGAATAATGACTTTGTTCCGGCGTAATGTTAACATTTGTAAAAATATCGTTGCCATTGTATACCATATTGATCACAGTAGATATTTTGAAGAATATTCAGGTGCACTCTGATATTTTGAATTAGAAATATACATAATCTTTTAAGATCTATCTTTTAGATTTATCTACATTAGAAATTTACAAAAATCTTTTAAGTATGTAAATTTTTTTTTTGTTTTGTAAATGAATAAAAAAAACTATTAATACAAAAAATATAAATTTACTAATCTTATTTATTTTGCAATGTATTAACATAAGAGAGAAGGCATTTCCAGGTAATCGAGTTTCTTAGTGTATAAAAATGAAGCATTTCTAAGCAACAAGTACTACGATCAGTTAGATGGAAGGATAAGAAAGAAATGTTAGAATTTTGAAGTAAGATTCATAAAATAAAGAAAGCTTTTAGAAAATCATATCTAGAGAAAAACACTCTTGATAGAAAATTAATTTAACTTATAAATAACAAATTAAAGCAAAGGAATAAAATCAAAATGCTATTTGAAAAAAATAAGCGAATGTTCTGTAAATAATTTTGAAAAAAAATGACTTCAAAAAACATTTCAAATAACATATATTTATTATTATATATTTAGTATATAAATTATTATATATATAACTACTAAAAGGCTGAAACAAATCTTTGTAAATATATAATATACATATTTTAACTAAGATTTGTTTCTACCTTTCATTTTTATATCTTTTTTAAGCGAAATATAAAAATCATATTTTTAAAACGAAATTTATCACCGTTTTTTAAATATATAAGAAATGTAATATTTTCAGTGGTAAAATACTAGGAAAGCCCACACCCTTGGCGAAAAATTGAAGAAAGTGCCAAACCAGAACAAAATTCGAGAAATAATTTGGTTTACTATATCAAGTGTATCGAAGTAGAGTTGCTAAGATTGGCGCAGATCACAATTATCGCCAACCAACATCATTTGCGCCAAAGGTGTGGTCTTTGCCAGGATCCAGCCTTTTCAGTAATAAAATTGCAAAAAACAAGATGCCAAAAAATGATGCGCAGTGAAGGATGTTCTTGATTTATGACATACTGTAGCCTAATAATAAAATGATACTAAGGACTTATTTGGAGCTTTGTAGTGAAAGCTCTGTGATTCGAAACCAGCCACTTTTGCACAAGCAGAGATGATGTAGTTTTGCTCTCTACATACACATGTATCATATTATGTGCATGGGAATTTACTAATTTACCTTCTTAATAAAACGTAATTTAATTTTATTGTGAAGGATAGGACCATGTTTCAATAAAATGTACTCCTGGAATGCAACATGATGGAGACTTTGAAATTTCTTGCAAAAGACTTCGTTAAAGAATGAGTTTCACAATTCAGGTTGATTTATTAAATTTAAAATCTTGATTTGGATAAATACCTAAATCTCGAATTCACTTTTTCTTTTTCTCTGATATTTTTATATATTTTAAACTGTTTACATAATTTTGTATTTAGTTTTATGAAACTATTTGAATTTTATGTCAAGTCCTTTTACAGACTTATACGCTACTGGATAACGAAAACTGTTTCATTGCTGCGTATTTGATACAGTAAAAATATAATAATATTCTTTCCCTACAACTGAAAACATACTTCATTTTTTAAATTAAAAGAATGTGAAATGAAGAATTCTGTAAAAACTGTGCGTGATAGAGGACACATACCAATTATCATTTTAGTCAATTAAAGGGTTTATTAACATGTGGTTATTATTTTCTTTACAATAATAAATTACTAGTATCTTCAGGTAAATTTCTGTTTCGGTTTCTCTAAACATTCATGAAAAGGAAACGAAATGAATTGATTTATATCAGCAATAGAAATTGGAATTATGAACACCAAACTTCGTTATATTGTTCATTCTTTTAATTGTTAGATAATCTAGGAGATTTCTTGGAAATTTTGTAGTATTTAACTAAGCAAAAATTAAGATTTCAAATAAAACACCACAGTAAACTTTAAAAAAAATAGCTCAATTTCTTGAGCATGTGCACCAAAACTCTCGCAAAACAGTTTAAGTATTACTTAGAGCATGAAGGATAATATTCCCATTCATTTATATGTTTTTGGAATGATTAAAATTATTGAATGCATGGAAATAAGAAAATTTTTAACGCGTGCATTTAGATGTGGAAATAAAAAGATTGAGTACCAAGTAAATGTTTCGTGCTTTTAATCTCAATACTATGATAAATAGTCATTACAATGTTTTTAGTCAGAATGCTCAATTGATTCTCCTTCCTTGTGTCTTTCTCATAGTCACGATGAGACTTATTGTGATCATATAACTTAAAAAAAAACTATATTTTAATTCTGCAAAATTTTCCTAAATAGTATCACACTTTATACATTTCTTACACAATGGATTTAAAATGTTTTGATTTATTAATTATTTCATTTTTGATTCTCTTAAAATATTTTACCTGTATTATTTAGAAGTCTTTGACATAATTTTCAGTACTTTACTAAATTATAATTTTTGAATGATAATAAATGAATGGTTTCAGTTTTGCATTAAATTTTTTAAACTCTTAAAATAATGTAAATCCCGAGTAATATTATAGGAATTTATATGACAATAAAATCAATCTTTTTAGTTCTAGTTTCTATATATTTATTTTTTAATTATTTTTTACATGAAATGTATTATAGGTATGTTGAGTTTCATTACAACAAATATGAAGTTTCAAGAATAAATTGTATAACTTAGTTTTTATATAAATTGATATAAATAATGGATTTATTAAAATTAAAGTAAAATTGAAAATGTTTCCAAAACTGCTTTAATTGATAATGCTTCTTCATAGATAATGATAATTATATAGATATTCATTATGTAAACACTGTAATTAAAACACAGTACTTTAAATTAATAAACAATTATATGTCAATATCGTAAAGCATATAATTTCTTAAAAGCTTTAGATTTAATCATTAAAATATTTTCATATATTTCAAATGTATAAAATTTAGCAATAAACAAAACTTTTAATATTTTTATTTAAAATTTAAAGCAAAATTGTATATACTAAATTAAATATTCAAGCAAAATACTAAGAAAATATTTAATGTATGTTTTGATGATTTATAAATACTTGCATAAACAGATTCTTTTCTTCATAAACTGGTTTTTACATTCATTGATTTTGAATATGATGTATCTTTTTTTTTTTGATGAAAATCAGTCTTTAAGATAAAAAAAAAGAAATTTTTTCTAGAATAAATCTTCATTAGTGTCACTAATATCTCACGCTGTTTTTTCATGAGAAAAATTAATTAGTAAAATAATTCACATCAACAAAAAAAAAATAAATAAATAAAAAAACAATAAATATAAAAAAAATGACAGGCATATTAACTGTGAAGAAAAATCAGCATGTAATTATCATAGAGATTCTAGTTTTTACATTCTTTTTTTTTATCTGAGAGTTATTGCCATTTTAATGCAATATAATCTTTATACATATGAATAATATTCTGATTAAAATTATTCTATATATTTTTTCTATTATATTCAAACAACTTTTAGCATAATACCTACAAACATTTTCCCGACATCTAACTATATATATTTTTTTATTTTGCAATAGCTACTTAATTATTGCTTATAAGAAATCTTTTCCGTTATGGTACTATTTATAAATATTATTTTTTATTGTTTTGTGTAGTTGAACACTATATACATTTTCAGGATGATGGAATAGACAGCATTATATAAAAACTTTTCTTAAAAAGTTCGTATGTTAAATGAGTATTTTCCCCTCCACAAATCACGGTAAATTCTGCTGTAAAATAAAAGTTCTTTTTATGAGAAATACGAGGGTTACTCTGAAATTTTTAAAATATGCGCAGACGAGAATTTACAAAATAAAAATAACGGTTTAATTTTAAAATGGAAAGTATTTTTAATGACTTACTTCAACTTGTTTAGTGTAGAATAAATTTTAAACAGAAGAGAAAATGGAGTTGACGCGAGAACATTTTCGTGCTATGATTTTCTACGATTTTAAAGTAGGATTAAATCAAGAATGCGTTCAACGGTTGCAATTAGCATTTGATGATGAATCTCCAGCTCATGCTACTGTGTTCAGATGGTTTAGAGAATTTAGAAGAGGTCGCAATTTTCCTCAGGATGAAGAACACACAGGAAAGCCGCCGTCGGCAGTAATCCCGGATAATGTGTCTGCCATACGAAAAATGTTAATGGATGGTAATCGCTGTACCTATCAAATGATACAGAAGGATATTAACATTGGATCCGCAGCCATACACAAAATCATTCAGGAAGAATTACATATGAAAAAAGTGGTTTGCTGTTGGGTTCCCCATAATCTAACTGAGCACCAAAAAGAGGAGCGTGTCAGAATCAGTAAAGAAACTCTTAAATAGTTAGATGATGCGCATCCTTTCTAAAATTGTAACAGGTGATGAAACGTACATACCGTTTTTTGACGTTCCAACATGTCAAGGAAGCAAAATATGGGTCTTTGAAGATGATCCCACGCCGACAATGGTGAAAATACAGCGCGCACTGAAAAAAAGTGATGTATGCCACTTTCTTCAGAAGTACGGGATTGGTCAAAGCTATCAAGTAGGAAGGACAAAATACAGTAACAGCAAATTATATACACTAAATGTCTTCTAGAAATTCTACAAGAACTGAATGTTAGGGTATTAATGCTTCACAATGACAATGCCTCTTCACATAGAGCCAGATTAACTTTGAGTTTCTTAAACAAAAACAAATTAAAATGATCGAACATCCGCCATATTCAACTGATCTAGCTATGTGCGACCTTTGATTATTCTTTAATCTAAAAAAGAACTTACGTGGACGTCGTTTTCATTCAGAAGAAGATATTGATGTGGTTTTAGATGCATTTTTTCATCTATTCCAAGAAATGAATGGCTTGAGGCATTTAATCTGTGGAAAATTCGTCTACAAAAGTGCATTGATGCTGGAAGAGACTACTTTGAACACACCTAAAATTTTGTAAGTATAACTTTAAAAACGTAGTTGTATTTCAAAAATTTCAGAATGATCCTCGTATATGTGTGATATATGTGGATCACTCTTAATTAAACTGTATGTAATTTAAAATAAATTTTTCGTTTTCATGATGAAAATTTTAATTTAATGTGATGGAAAACTAATTTTCTGAATATTGAAAATAATTTTTATACAATGTGTGTTAAAAATATCTACACAATTTTAACCGTGATAGAAATTGTATATCCTGTGATACAAAGTTTAATTTCTGGAAGAAAATAATGTTAGCATTCTTCTGGTGTTCTTGCATTTCTAGCATGTTAGCATTTCTTCCGGTGACATCAGAATTCTGTGGTCAAAAAGTTTTATTTAATGTATTGGAATTAGTTAGTAAATAAGCACATCATAAAGAAATATTTTAATTTGAAGTAATTTTTCGTTTATTTTAAATCGGGTGCATATTGTTCATTTACTTTAATTCCAGTGATTTAAATATTTATTTTTTATAAAATGTAAGCATAAACTTATAAAAATATTTTTAGGAAATTAAAAATCTTTTGGGAATTAAACGGCTTAAATATTAAACTCTTCAGAAGTAATCACATGAAAAGGTATACATAGAATGAAGGTTTCGATTATGTAGCCTGTTCCAAAGTCAAAAGTCGACCATTCTAAATCTCTTAGGATTTCCTCAAGCAAATGAGTCCCCTAGAGCAATATCCAATAATTAAATGCCTATATTACTGTTCTAGAATTCATTGTAATAGGGAAAAGCGTTGTTTGAGAAATGGACGTATGTCACCAGTGTCTTTTATGTGAAGATTTTAATTAGGAAACATTTTAATACTCCTGAATGTATTGTATAGTATTTATGGTCAAACACAATTTAATGTGATTCTAGAAAATGGAATAGAAATGTTCCTCTTAAAATTTTATAACACAAAAATTGTATAGAATATTATACATCTGATGTACTCTTAAGATCTTTCAAATGTTACAAAATTAAGGAATTTAGCATTATTAGCATGCATAAAAATATAGCTGTGCAGGAATGTTGTGCATTAATAATGTAGCACTAGGAAGAATGTTGTACATATTTATTCGTAAGCAGATAGCATAATTGTAATGTTGTTTAAGACAGTATTGCGTTGAAAAAAAGTATAACTAGTCAGATATTGTATATAACTTCTTACAGATTCAAAACAAGTGAGATACAATTCATAATTTATAAACACATGCATTAAATGTTTGGTTTACTATAAAAAATAGTGTAACAAATATTTATTATTGAATGATTTCATTGATAGCATTAACATATAAACACTAAACCTTTCTCTTTCATCACAATTTTTAATTCTTTAAGAACAAAACTTGTTCATAATATTTCTGAAATTAAATGCAGCAAAACATGAAAAAATGTACTATATTCTATAAATTTTAAACTGAACTTGAATACAAACCATTAACTAAATAAGCATTATAGGAGAAATTAATGGGAATATTCTATCACTAAATTCCTTTTGTGGTAGAATATTTTATTTATATTCTCTTAAAAGATTCACCAAAATAAACAACATATTATCATTTAAATTTATTATTTATTAATTTTTTTTGAATTAATTAAAATTGAAACTAAGAAATAAATTTAATTACGCATAATTTTATGACCACGAAAACTGTACTAACAGTGACAGCAAAATTTATTGCATATATCATAAGATATTTTCACTGTAAAATGGATTACAAAAAATAATAATTAATTTATACTGTATTTCATTATTTACTTTAGTATTACCTAATTTTAATATAAAAGATTGAAAATATTTTAAAACAAATTACCATATTTTTTTATTTTACTCTTCTGCATCGAATTTTTATTTTGGAAATGTATTTTAAATATAAAAATTTATTGAACTGGATCAGGAAAACTTAGAATTATGTTTCAGAATTTCAAACGAAATTCACTTAGGCATCTTAATACTTTATGTAAAACGTTTATGCAGATGATTTCTTATAACATCAGATGCTCTTCTTGTTTACGTAAACTCTTTAAAATACCGTGATGGCCGAGTGTTTCAAATTAGTTATACTATTGCCATTAGAACTAGGTTTTAAAAGTCTAATGCATTAAAATTTAATATAAATAATTAGCACATATTTTCAAGTTTGATGCAATTTTTCCAAGTATTTTTTTTTAGACTTAAGAGAAAATTATTAATAATTTATGTAGGGTGTATGTATGCACAATTGATATGTATGCTTTTCAGGAAGTAGGATTGGGATTTCCTGCATAAAAGAGAACATCAGTATACATGCCTATTTTTATTTTTCTAATACCAATTGTCAAAAAATTACACATATTTTTTAATGCCACTATACGTTTAGATACTCGAATCACTACCCTTATAATGATAATTTCATCTTTAAAAAAATTGAATTTTAAAATAATTCCAGCAAAATTTCTATGAACTCTTATATGAATTACAATAAATAAAAGTTTTTACATTTTAAATCTGTAGCTCTCTTTTTACCTTCAAATAGCTTACTAAATCCTTAAATAAATTTTTTTCCAATGGCAGATTTTAGACCGTTACAACTGCAACATAGTTTATTAATCTATTGTTCCCTGATACCCAAGGAACCGGCCAGAAAGAGTGACCTCTTAGCCGCCGAGGCCGGGTGCACCACAGGGGGTGGGCCACCATCGCACTCTCACACATGCCATAGGGACCCGTTTATAGGGTAGGCAGCATTCATACTTCATTCACACACAAGGAAAGGACAAAGACAGGATAGAGAGAGAGAAAGTACATCCATGCCTGAACCGGGATTCAAACCCAGAACCTTCCTATCAGTAGTCAGGCACACTGACCTCTAGACAAGTTGGCCGGCATCTTTAAATAAAGGCTGTAGAAATATTCCTTAAATATTTCTAAGTATACCATAATTACTGACTGTATACACATGACTTTTTCATTTTCATGACAACATCTATTTTCATGACTTTTTCAGATCTAGAAAAGCATTTAATTATATTTTAACATTTCTTTTCAATGGTAAGAAAAAAATGTGTGATTGTTGTATACTTTTCCATTGTATATTTATTTTCATTAACTTTTGTTTCAACTCTTCGACGTGGTATATATATATATGTGTATATATATATATATATATATATATATATATATATATATATATATATATATATATATATTTTAATAGAAATATTAATACTTTGAAGCAATTCAAGTAAATTTTCTGTTATTATTTTTGAATATATTTTTTATCCATTTTATAACTCTACTAGAGAGAAATATTTTTGGAGATTTGAAGAATTCTTTAATGAAAAATGATGAAGCTCTTAATTTTTCCCATCTAGGGTTATTTTTATTACTTTACCTCTGGTTTCTGAAAGTAAGTAAGTTATTTTTATTTAAATGCCGTGTCTACAGATGTTTAGTATATTGATTTTAATTTTAAATTTAGTTATTGGTAAATTCTGTCAGTAAAAAAATTTTTTTGTAATCTTATTCGTTTAAGAAATTTAAAAGAATGCTCCAGAATAAATATATTTGCAAACGTTCTGCTATCAGGAATATGTATTGATATAAACTGACTATTTTTAGATTCAGAAAAACTAGTATGATATAAAACGAAAGTTTTAAAATAGAATAAAAATTATGTAAGAACTTAAAACTTCATTTAATTTATTTTTAAATTAAATTTTCTACTGGAGTGTATTTTTCTATCCAGGATCAAAAATTTGTAATCGCATTCGTTATTGCTTTTGAAAATAATTTTTCAAATGCAATGGAAAAATTAATTAAATTATTTATAAGTAATTGAGAACTGTGTCATAGGTATGAAGAATAATTTAAACAGCTAGCTTATTTCTATATTATTTAACAACACATCTATGCAATACAGAGAAATCACACACACAGCAAAAAAAAATGAAAACATAAGAACATTAAAGCCAAAAGACTCTGATAATCATACTCTTGTAGCAGCAGAGCACATCTGGTTCTCTAAGTTCGTTTTTTACCGTTAGAGGGCGTTGTTCCGTAACAGACTCTCCCTTTGACTCTGAAATCGTGTCGATGATGAGCCAGGATTTGATTGTTGATTTTTGGAGGTCTCCCTCATTTTCTTAAGGAAGGAACTGGACTTCTGTCTTTCGTTGAAGGTAGTTGGTATGGCCTTATCACATTCGTGTGATATGTACCTAACACTTGATCAGGTACAGTAGTATCTACAATATCATATGTCATTGGATACTTGTTTGTAAGTATGCGTATGGACCTTTACGCTTTGGCATAAATTTTTTACTTTTCTTGTTCCTGGAATTACTTATTTGATGTAAAGTAATCCACACATTATCACTTGGCTTATAATTAGCCTATCTATGTTTTTTAAAATCAAAATACACCTTTCTTCTATCCTGTTTTTATTCTACTCGCTCCCTGATTTGAGGAGTCGAACGTGCAAATCTTTTCAAATTAGGCGTTATTCCAGGGACAAAGTTGTCATTATTAATAATTGATCGCATGTCGTGACAAACATCATTCCTCGTTCTAAGCACTCTGCCGAATTGCAGAAAAGCGGTAGTGTGACCAGTGGTGTCCCAATATCCATTTCTTTCCTGTTGGGGTTTCTGGGCGAGGACCAAAGAGATCAATGGCAAGAGTTTCAAACCTTTGCGCATAAATAGGTGTTCTAAGCAGACCAGTAGGTTTCTGATTTGTTAGTTTATACCGATTACATTCTGCGTATGTTTTGACATAATCAGAGATGTACTTCCTCTCGTCTGGGAAATAATATCTGGAAGCTATCTCATTGTTGGTACCTTCTACGCCATAATGACCACTCGTAGGAGCATCAAACATCATGGTGTTCTTAGAGAATTCATTGTCGTTCTTGGATGGGAACAACCAAGTGGGCATCGTCTGAATCCATTTCAGGCGAATAATGATACAGAATATATCCTCGACTCATATAGTTAGCAAAGTTTTCATCCTTATCATTGTTTTCCAGACAATCGATATTTTTCTTCAGATCTGGATCTGCAATTGTTCTTTACGAATATTACTTGATTTCCTAGTTGGCATATCGACAGAGCATGCATTTCACAATTTGGATCATCATCAAAGTAAGTTGGTTTAGATAATATATCGGCCATAACATTTGCTTTTCCAGGTATTTATTCTATTTTCAAGTTAAATGATCGAATCTTTAAAGCCCATTTTGGACTGTAAAATAATTAATTTTCTATCTGAGATAGTTTTTCTGTTTTCATCTCTTGAATATGTTTTCCTTTGAAACTGGTTCAATTCCGTCTTTGTTCCTTGGCGGACATTCTCATAAGCATCCAATTCTTCAGCTATATCTAGGGAATTAATCCAGTTTGCCCAAGAGTCAAGAAAATGATCTTTGACTTCTGGTGGAGTTCTTTTCTTAATCTGATCAGCAATTATTAAACTTTTCAGTTGATCAAAAGTTGTAATATTCATTTTTTTCATCCATCCATCAAAATAAGAAGCTAATTCAATGTAAAAGTCTCGCCATGTTGTATCAGAACTTTTTCTGTGTTGAGAGAATAAATTTCGAAATATATCGGAAGTAATTCTAAATATTTTAAGGAGCATTTTCTTCACCTTTTGGTAGTTTTGTACATCTTGTTCATTTTCTCTAGCAAGAAGTTGTGCTATTTCACCTGGCAAAGAGCCAGTTAAATATGGTATCCAAGAAGACTCGAGAAGATTCATAAATTTTAACTCTCTCGAATATAATCAAAAGTTGTCCAATTTCATCCTCTTTTACATTAAATTTAGGAATGATACGATTAAGTTTGAATTTGGACATTCAGTATCAGAAGAGCCTACAATTGAAGTAGATGTCTTTTGAGCTTCGAGCTGAAGCATAAGCTTATCCAATTCATAACCACGTTCATTTTCTAAGCGCAATTGTTCTTCAACTTGTAACTTGAGTAACTTTTCTTCTTCAATTTCCTTTTCATTTGCTAATCTCTCAAATTCTGTTACTTTTTCAGCTTTTAAGCAATCTTCTATTATGACACTAAGCATGTTTTTCTCAAGTTCTACATCATAATTATCACTTTTAGTTATAAGTTTTCTAAGGTCAATTATTTTCATCTCATCTGACACAGACAAACCAAGCTCTGTTGCAAGAGCCCGGTGGTCTTGTTTTTTAGATTTTCCAAGAAATGCCATTTTTACCAAACTCTTTCAACATTAGTGAATTATGTAAAAAATTTTTAAAGTTTAAAAATTCTTAAATTTAATACCTTAATTAAGATCTAAATATTTAGAAAATCAAATGATACCAAAAGAAAATTCTTAAACATAAAGTTTTTCATATAGCATAAACATGAAATCAAACACTTCATAGATCAATTTAAAAGAAGATAATATATTTCAATTATTGGAATAACAAAGAAAGTAATACTTTTGTAGTAAATAATTAAAATAATACTCGAAAGTAGTCAGTACAATTATTAAAAATATAGCAAACACTGTAAAATCATCACTCTTTTCCTACTACTTAATATGAAAATAATAATCTTGTGAATTAAAAAAAAAACTATTATCTTTTAAATTTTTAAAGCAATTTTTTTAATACATAGAAACAATACAAATATACAGTTAATTTCAGAAATACTTAATTAAACTAATTATATATAGAGTATTTAATGTTTTCTTATTAGTGCACAAAAATTATTAAGAATATTCATAAATTCTTTCAAATAATTATCTAATTATTTCCATAGACCTCAAACAGAAATTATATATATGCAGTAACAGATTATTTTATTATAACAGATACTCATTCTCAATAATATGAATCATTAATATAACAAATATACAAATTTTCTACAACGATAAGATCAATACAAGAATCGAAAATAAATTTTCAAATAACATTCTTTTAAATAACACTCAGCAATATTTTGCTTTAATAATTCAGTACTTTCGTATTTGATTTAAAACAGAACATGTATAAAAGATTACATATTTATAAAATTGATAAAGTTCTGTTTTCAGTTATTCCTAAAATCATTTAAATGCAATTAAATAATTAAACAAATGTATGCAAACACAATATTAAATATCATATAATGGATACATATGTCTTTATTTACTGAATAAGTTTCAATTTCAATAAATCTTATACTTATTTTCTATAAAATAAAATAAACATTCATAGAGATATAAGATTCTTTTAATAATTATTTTTGATATATGATTGCTTGGTTAAGCAATATAAATTTAGATTCTATGAGTTTGAGTAAACTCATCAATTCCGACGATTTAACAAAATGTAAATCACAACAAAAGTATACTTATCGTTTCGAATTCGGCCGCACGTTTTGGGCGTCTATTTTTCTGTGTCATAGGTATGAAGAATAATTTAAACGGCTATGTTATTTCTATGCTTATTTAACAACATATTTATGCAATACAGAGAAATCACACACACAATACAAAAAACGAAAACATAATAACATTAAAACCAAAAGATTCTGATGATCATACTCGAGCAGCAGCAGTGTCTAGGGTTAGAGCTTATCTGGTTCTCCCAGTTCGTTTTCCACCGTTAGAAGGCGTTGCTTTGTTACAGAACAAATTAAATAAATGTTTGTAAATTTTCAGATCAAATATGAATAATGTGTATTTATCTAAGAAAATAAAATTTTGTATTAGGATATTTGGTTTTCAAATATGTATAGAAAACATGATTAATTGAATCCCATCTCAATTATTAAAAAATCAATTTATTTGTTCATTAAACTGTCCATTTATATCTTACCATTCATTATAAACATATAAAGAGTGCAAAACTATGAAATAATATTTCGTAGCATTTACTGGTAGATAAGCATTATAACTATAATTTGCTGATAGATACATGTTTTCAATACAAATATTTTATTAATTATCTAGAACAATAGAATGTGCTAGCCAATATTTGAAAACTTCATAAGCAACTTGCTATAAAATAAATAGAAAAGCGTAAAATAAATTTTAAAAATTCAACTGAACATTATAATTTTAAAATTAAAAATTGTTATACACAACAATTTTTTAAAACAATGCAATAAACAAAACTATTTAATATTTGATAAATATTTTAATTTGTGTCTAAAATTTTCAATGTATATCTATGTAATTAGGTCAAACAAAGAAAATAAAAATAATTTTGATTAATTTTTTTTCTACATTTTTAAATTTATTTCATGCTTTCTTGCAAATTCATCGAAACAAAGCTATAAATCCAAAATCTCTTTCCATTTATTAAGATTGGAAAAAAAAACGTTCTAAAAGAATTCTCATTCAAAAAGAATTCAAACTTTGTAGAATCGAAAATCGTAAAATGCAAACGTGCTTTGTTATAAGAAAATTTCCTACATAAAAATTGATTTTTCATTTTGAGATCTTAAGAGCTACAAAGAACTGACAAAATCTTTGGATAAAGGCTTTTACAAAATTATGATCCAAATTAATGGGAAGTAAAATTGTAGTAGTTAATTTTTCCTAAAAGAAATTATTATTCTTAAAATTTAAGTTCTGGATATTTTTCATGATGCTAAATTGATTGAATATTACACTGCATTATGAGTTATGCATTAAATATGCAACAATGTAACTTTAAGGTTACATTCATATAATAGTAGTCAGTATAATAGTAGTCAATATAATAGTAGTCAAGTAACAGCTATAATTATTTTTTTTGTTTGAAGAAGGTGAAATTACCGATTTTCAAGTTGTCATATTTTCCACCAAAATATTCTCAAATATTTAAATGAAAGACTAACCACAAATTTCATAATATTTTATGAAAGGATATAAATTGAAAACATAACAGCTCAAAATAATCTGCAAAGCAACATTTACTTGGTAATTTCTGTTAACATATAAACAATTTTATTAAAATCTTCATCAATTTAATAAATGAAAATAAAAAAAGACTTTTAATAAATTTGAGTTTCTGTTTACAAAATCATAAATCTTATATTTATCTAACAAAACGGAAATGTTTCAAGTTTTGATTTAAGAAATAATTGCTTTTCTTACAAAGTTTTTGGCAGGAACGTGGAACTTGCTGGTCGACAACACGTTGCATACCATCTTCTCCCCCCTTACATCATTATCAGTTTTACCGTTACAAAATGCTGATGTCATATTAACTCACCTTCGTATCGGACACACAATTTTCACACACAGATATTTGTTTTTGCGTGAACTAAACCCATGGTGTGAAACGTGAGATGAACCTTTCACTGTTTATCATATTTTAATTTCATGTCATGATTTTAACCTACAACGTTTACACTATTTTAATACTGATTTTATAACTTTATTTGTCATAATAGAGGATCCACCTCATAAATGCCTATTCGTATTATTAAGGGCAATAGGTTTTCACATACATTTTATTTAATTTGTACTTTAAATTTTAAAATTATATATATATATGTATATTTGATTTTTCCCTTTTATATGTTTTATAATTAGATTTAAAAAAATTAGATTAAAAACATAAAATTGGATTTTTGTTTTTTTTAATTTTTAATGTTGATTAAGTTTTTTGAAAAAAATTAAAATTATAAAATTCGTGATCTTGGCGCAGCACGTCCATTTATGGACCTTGCGCCATAAAACCCAACCACCAACCAACCAGACTTACTAAAATTTTGTAGAATTAATTTATTTGCTCCTTTTACTACCGTTAAAAATACCACTAACACACACACACACACACACACACACACACACACACACACACACACACACACACACACACACACACACACACACACACACACACACACACACACACACACACACACACACTCTCTCTCTCTCTCTCTCTTTGAAAGCAAAATTGCAGTCGCATTAAAAGAATAGTTGATTAGAAAAAGTGAGTAGTTTTCAACGCATGTAGATTTTAGCCATGCTGTTATTAGACGATACTGAATAGTGTGGTTAAGCATTAGTAATGCCCTGATATAGAAATAGCATTTGAGTTCAAAAGATAGCCCATTTAAATATTTTACCAGAGCAAAACTAACCATTGTCTTCATTATTACCACCGAATAGATTTTACGTATATATTTAGTTTCACATTGTACAGCTTACAAAGGAATAACATTTGCTTTTGCACTCATAAATATCAATAATTAACATAATTTCTTATATTAATTGAAAAATTAAACCATTAGAATTTCATTTCTTATGCTTATTATTAATGAAAATCTGATTATGTATCTGATGCAAATATATAACATGCAATAAATATCTAAAAGTTAATCATTTTTATCCAATTATTATTTTGCTTAGATCACTTTATAATAAGAAAATTCAGTCATTCAGAGCACTTGTTGTGAATTTCCTTTAAATTTTCTTAATTCATCATTTGCCAAATTGATCTCAAACTCTTCCTTGGTACATATTCAGAAATTTATAAGAATGTGATATCTACCATTATTTTAGGAAAGTTGTTTTCTGAATATAATTTTTTGGTAACTAAACAACTTACTTTCACGTATTTTTTCAATTATATCAATATTAATTGCAATTTGGAAATTCTACTTCGTTATATGCTGTTGTTTAAATGCTTTTGTTGTCTCAAATTCCAGTATTTGTTTAAAATTTTCAAGAGAATTGACATATACCGTTTAACACATAAAAGGAATGAAAATATGATTATTACACTATATTTATTTCTTTAACATGTTTTTAAATTTAGTAAAAAAAAACCTATTTATTAAAAAATATTTTCGATTCTTAAAATTTGATATAAGATCTCTAGTTAAATGTGTTTTCATGTTAATATTGAAATTTGCCTATTGGAATTTTCGATTTTTTTCAGTCATTTTAATTTATCTTAGTTGTTAACTAACATTTTTAATTACTATTTATTCTGTTTTTAACATTTTTTAGAGGAGAAAATGAGTATAATTCTATTTTAAAACATATTTCGCATACATTGTCATAAGATTTATTGAAATTTTAAAAAAGTAAGTTTAGAGAGTTGAATTTTCTTTGTTGTTTGATGCTTTGTGATGATCGAATATGATGAAAATATTTTTTGTTGTAATAAGGACAACTTGACAATTTATCGTTTTTTCACGAAAAAAAAATAAAATAAAATAAAAATCGGAATTATTCGGTTGGATCCTATCAGAGCCCACACCCTTGGCGCGAATGATTTTGTTTGGCGATAATTGTGACTAGGGTCAATCTTGATAACCCTTCTTCGATACACTAAATAAGGAAAGCCAATCTATTTCTGGAATTTCAATCTATCTTTGCGTTTTTTTTTCAATGTTTGGCTAAGGGAGTGAGCTCTTCTAGAATTTTACCGATTATTCTTGTTCGTCAAAAGCAATTAATTGGCTATTATTTTTATTCTATGTTAGATCAACATCATTACCGGTTCGATGACTTTAATCATGGTTAAGCACTATACAAAATAATTTGTGTAAAATAATAGAAATAGAAGTGCATACCTAACATATATATATATATATATATATATAAATAAATATATATATATATATATATATATATATATATATATATATATATATATATATATATATATATATATATATAAATAAATATATATATATATATATACATATATATATATATATATATATATATATATATATATATATATATATATATATATATATATATATATATATATATATATATATATATATATATATATATATATATATATATATATTTGCACATGCACATACAAACATATATAATCTTTTACGTATTACTCTTAAAATTATTCTCATTCATGAAATGATGTTATCAAAAAAATATCACTTACTTTATATCTAGTTTATCAAGATGATAAACAAAAAGTTTTAGTTTTCTAATGAAAAGAAAATTATAAAATTTAATATATTAAAAATGTCAAAACCTAATATTAATTTAAATATAAAAATTATTTTTTCCGTTAAAATATACGAAAATCAAAATTTTAGTAGAAAAACTTTTGGATTTAATCATTTCCACGGCGAATAATATGAGTAGTATGTTGAAGAGCATTTTATACTGCATATATATGTTTCATTTCAAATTTGAAAATATAGTGCTATATTTTAAATATACAATCATATACAAAATATACAATCATATACTCTAATTAAAGTGTTGACGAGATCTAAATGAATTTAGTAAATTCTTTTGCCCTAGAGAAATTCAAATATGGAACATAATCGATTGATTTAGAGATATATTTCAACTACAAGTAATACGTGATTCATACTAACCATTCTGAAAATTTAAAAACTGCATTCAACATTCAAGAAAATTAATGGCACTCCTAATTAAATTTATAAGAGTTTAAAAAGAACGAAATATTTTAATTAGTAGATATATTTAACGAAACTCTCAATTCTGAAAAATATTTAATCTTTAGAAAACTCATTTATTATATCGACTTTAAGACAAAATATTATAAAACATGCATAAATATAATTTACTTATAAAAAGTTAGATTTGAAAATTAACATTTAAGAATTTTGAATTTTCTGGAAAAAAACTATTTTAGAAATGACAGTTTTTTATATTCAAGGTTCTGCAAACTTTTTGCATAAATATTACTTTCGTCACTTGAAACACAATAATCATTTAAAAATTTAGACTTCTTTTTTAAATATTTGTACTTTTCTTTTTAAAAACTAATGATGAACATAAGAATAAAATAAATAAATCCAATAACTAGAAATAAAATGTATAAAATCCTTATATAAATTTTTGATTGACAACCCTCTACATATTTGGATTCAAACTTAATCAGCAGCAAAATTTTAAAATATGATTTTCTTATTGTATACTCCCTATAGTAAATACTAATTTTGATTTAAAAAAATATTTCTCATAGTTTTCCTAATATTAATGTCATTCAGTAGGGTTACCACAATAGAATTTTCTGCATAATTCTTGTAAGTCTTCATATGTATGATGTAATAAAATTGAGGTTTCCAGATATATAAGAAATCCGTCAAAATATCACCAATTTCAGAATTTGGCATCCTGGATTATACGGCACCTGTGCCGTAAAAGTTTACTAATGGGTACACTTTGATTTTTTGGCAATCTTTATGACACTTAAATAGACACCAAAATCAAAATAAAAAATCGACAACCCAAAAATTACGTTAGTTAAAGCGCTGAAAATACCAAGGTTATCAGAAATTATATTTTATCACCAAATGTTTCACCAAATCAAGGTGTACCCGCTTCTCCACCGAATGCGAAATTTAATATTTTAAAGAATTATTACAATGAGGAAAGAATCATCAGAATATAGAAAAATTTATTTTCTATAAAGCAGTTAATAATGCATATAAATGAAAATGCATATAAATTTTTATTTTTGAATGATTTTATTTTTAATAATATTTAAAATAAACAGTTGCATCAGTAAAAAAATTAAACACATCCTACTTAAATTTAGAACTATGATCTTCCAAGTTTTGAAAATTATTTTACTTTATTTAGAAGTAATCAAAATAAAGAAATCACAAAATCCATCTAAATGAAATAGTACCCAATTTCTTTACACTTCTACTTCTTATTAATAATAATAATTAATTAAGTCACTGTAAACTAGCATATAAATACGAAATGTACACTGCTGGACAATTGCTAATGATGGATAACACTATCATCCATAGCAACCACAAAATGAAAGCAAGCAAAATGTGGAAATTAGAATAAGTGCGGGATATAGTAAGAAGTATGCGTATGCAAATTTTTTATCCACGTCTGTTCATCACGTGTTAGCGTTCATAAGAGCTTTAAAGGTTTTGACGCTTGTGAACAGTTGTTATTTCAAGTTAAAGTTTTACTGGAAAGATTTAATAGATGAACTTGAAAGTTTTGGCATGTCTTCCCGACATCACTTAGATGATTTTATGCGTGGCCGAATTATTGGAAAAATCGAAGAGGGGCGAAATATAACAGATGTTGTCAAGGAGCTCGACGTCGCTATCAGTGTTGTTTCACGGCTGTGGAAGTTATTTAAAACAATTGGAATGTGTAGTAGGCTGCACGGAAGAGGTCGTGTTAGAAGTACGACGCCTGCAGAAGACAGATATATCGTCCTATCAGCAAAAAGGAACAGGCGCACCACAGCTCAGCAGGTGGCAAATCAGTTTCTTGCTGCCTCAGGAAATTAGATCTCCCGAAAAACTGTTGCCAGACGTTTGAGGGGAGGAGGACTATACACCCCCAGATATGTTGTGTGTCCCCCATCGACCAGACAGCACCGTACTGCCCGTTTGCAATGATGTCGTGAGCATCGCAATTGGACTGAACAGGACTGGGCATGCGTACTATTCTCAGATTAGTGTAGGTTCATTCTGTCATCCGATTGTAGACGCCAATTGTTCTGGCGCGAGAGTGGTACTGCTTATCGTCCAGAAAATATACAGGAAAGGAACTTATTTCCGGCATGAAGTGCCATGGTGTGGGACGGCATCATGATCAATGGCCGCACGTCCCTACATGTTGTTGCGAATGGGACCATGACGGGCCATTGATACATTAATGAAGTTCTAGTTCCTCATATTTGTCTTTTCCGTGGTGCTGTCGTTGATAAATTTGTTTTTTTTTGGACGAAAACGCAATATGTCATCGAACACTCGTTATTCAGGATTGTCAAGACAGCGAGGATATTCAACACCTCGTATGGCCATCATGTTCCCCAGATCTAAACCCCATTGAAAATGTGTGGGATGTTTTGGGGAGGCAAGTTGCTGGTCGAAACTATCCTCCGACAAACAAGAACACCCTCATTCGTGCACTCACAGAGGAATGGGATAAATTACCTCAACAGCTGCTGGATAAGGTGGTGCAAAGTATCATACGACGTGTGGAATGTTGCACCACACTCAGCGGTGGACATATTCCGTACTGATACTTTTCTTCTAAGTGCCTGCTTTCTTTTAGAAGCATTGTTCTATCTTTCCGTATGCAGCATCAAATGAACATTTGTTTTCCTGATGTTTCTCAGCTTTTGTACTTTCCAGAACAATAAATATTCTTTATTCTAATGTCTCAACAGTGTGGCAACTATATTTTATCGTGCAAGGCCTCATGTCTCGCTTAATGTTATGCTACATTGCAATTTGTGATCCGTCCTTAGCAATTGTCCAGCAGTGTAACATTATTGTCTGTTATTTTTGATAAGTACCTTGTTTTAAGATAAGAGAAATTTTGCAGAGAATAAATTTTCACATTTACTTTTTTAAATATATTTTAAAGTTATTAATGTATGCATGTGTGCATATCTGACATTTTCTTGCATATATTCCAATACTATTAATGTATAATTATTTTCTTTTATTTGAATAAACCTATTGTTATAAAGAGGCAATTAAAGCTTGACCTTTATCTTTCTATAACTAAGCTCATTACGAACAATCAACGGAAGAAGCTCTATTCATCATTTTTTGTTTCGTCCATTGTTTAAGAAAAGTATTTAGTCTAAGAAAGGAAATGATGATCTTTTCGTTTGTTGCATGTAAAGCTTCAATAGAATTAAGAGGATTTGTAAAACATTAATTTTTTCATTTTTATTTGAGTTTATTTTCCGTATTTAATGCATGAATATTTTAAAGTTATCAGTAACGTTAGCTTTTTCTAAATTGTTATGTGTATTTTAAGAATCACTATTTCATTTAAAATCAATCATTATATATATATAGTGATCGATATTTTTTGCAACTAACCGCGTTTAGTTGTTTTTATGCAAAATGAAGATTGAGAGAGAGAATGATAAGGAATATCAATACTTTCGAATATTTTGAAATAAATCATATATAATAATCATGTAAGGTAGTCAACGACCCAAAATTTTAAATTTACTCATTATATCTAAAAGAGAAAAGTTTTAGAATTATAAATACATAAAAAATACTGATGATAAGTAAGTCATTTGCAATATCTTATACAAAGCAGTGAATTATTATTATTCTCACTCTCTTACACATTTATTTTAATTAATTTTAAAAATGATACTAACTATTTTCTGAGGATCAATTGACATTAGAATCTTATTATTTTTACTTTAAAACTATATATTTGTTGTTTAAAAATTGTCTTCCCTTAGCAGATATTTAAAGCCACATTATATTGAATGATATTACAACCTCTCTTCTGAATAATCGCATTTAACAGAATAAAATCATTAAAAATTATTCAAAACCAGAAGATATTGTTGAATTAGACAAATTCATATTTACATATTGTTTTGTAAATCAGATTTTTTTCAGTATTATTTACTATTTGATTAGAATTGTATAATCATGCTAACGGATTTAATAATTTTTAATAATATTTTTATTGTTATAAATAATTTAAAATATTGTGTTCACATTTGTTATCAAATACTTAAAACCAAGATCGAAATATTTTAAATGTGAAATCCAATTATAAATTTAAAATATACATTTATATAAAACAATTTTTAGGTAAAATTTCAATCTATTTGCTTATTTATTGCTGAGTCTTATTACTTTCATTTTGAAAAGGAGAAAGAGCTAGTAAGAAATATAGTAGATTTTTATATCCCATTTGTTTTCAAATTAATTATATGCATTTTAATTTAGGCAAGCATTAAAATTACAAACACGAACATGAAACTGACTCATATTTCAAGTGGAAAATATAAATTAATAAAAATAAATAATTGCCCTTTAGCCATACGTTTTAATTACTTAAAATTCGTTAGAAATACATTATTTTATTTATTGCGAAAGCCTAAGTGATTTAAACTCTCGATAATAGTTTCAGTTTAATAATACTGACGAGATTAAGCTGGAAAATAGAATTGGTTTACTAACAATGCTGTCTCTTCTTTTATTTAAGTTGATTACCCTTTGTTATTTATATAAAGTTAAGAAGAGACAGCTTACTGAGAATGGCTTTTGCTCTATCTTGAGACAAAATCGTAAACTTCTGTGAGATCGAAATAGAAATGAAAGTTATCTACTTAAAAAGAAATTTAGTTAAGGGCTTCATTTATTCTTTAACAGTAGCAATTATTCAGAATATTCTAAATCATCAATGTAGCTGCATAACATCTATTATAAAATCTTTTTTTAAGGTCATATGTTAAAATACAATGCAATACTCAACTTTACTAATATGTCTATCTATCTGTTAGGTTGTTCGGAAAGTAATTAGTAATTTCGTTTTTTTTTTTCTGGAAATGAAAAACGTATAGCGGATAAATATTGTATTGCATTGTATATTGTCCTTTCTAGTCCAATAACTTTTTCAATCCTTCCTGGTAGTAGCACGATTCCACATTTATAAAATGGTTTGTTTGTATATTGTTATAGCATAATTATAGCACGAAACTGATCCAGGTGAGAAAAACGAAATAAATTTCCGAACAACCAATAACTATTTATCTCTACATATAATTAATAGTACATTCTTATAATATTAATGATCAAATATTAGAAGGAGAATAATAATCAAATACTAGATGGAGAATATATAATAATCAAATACTAGATGGAGAATAATACATTGAAAATATGAACAGTAAGCAGTTGGAAAAATGTTCAATATATATTTTAAAACTTCAAAGAAAATAGAATAAAAGAAAATGGAACGAAAACGTAGCGAAGTACCAGCATGGCTAGGTTCATCAGGGGGTATTAACCACATTGGTACAAAGTATGTCTTTTCTGCATTGGCCCAAGACGTAGTCTTAAGCCAGTTCACCCCCATTTCCTGATGATACTTATAATCTTGCTATATTCGATTGTTTGGAAAGTAATTTTGTTTTTTTCACCTGGATCAGTTTCA
Source organism: Latrodectus elegans (assembly GCA_030067965.1). Taxonomy (NCBI): domain Eukaryota; kingdom Metazoa; phylum Arthropoda; class Arachnida; order Araneae; family Theridiidae; genus Latrodectus; species Latrodectus elegans. Next base: position 12,110,663 of record CM057818.1, on the reverse strand, counting down.
TGTTAGCAAAAACCAACCACTTTATAAATGTGGAATTGTGTTACTACCAGAAAGATGGTAAAAGATATTGGACTTGAATGGACAATATGTAATGCAATACAATACTTATCCTCTATACGTTTTCCATATCCTATACGTTAACAACCTAATATATATATATATATATATATATATATATATATATATATATATATATATATATATATATATATATATATATATATATATATATATATATGTATATATATATATATATATATATGTATATATATATATATATATATATATATATATATATATATATATATATATATATATATATATATATATACTATTATTGTAAAAACATACTATCTTCTTAAAAATTTTAAATTAATTTTATTATCTTAAAACATAATTTATTTTTATATAGAGAATTACCACTGTAATCTTAAATTGGCAAAAAATTCAATGAATTTACAGTAAGCATCAAGTGCATCAAGCATAACACATTATTCTTATCAATGTGGAATTTTTAAACATAAAATCATGAAAAAAGCAATGGATGAGCCAACAGTTAGATCAAAGGAATGTCATTCTCAATATAGAACAGTTATAAAAAATTATAGAAAATCTTAAGAAACAAGCTTTGATGCCCTTAATTCACACACTTTATCGCATACAACAGTATTTTATTCATAAACTTTATTGCATACTACTGTACTTTTTCACGCACTAGAATTGGAAAAAAGTACTTTTATATATAAGAGATTTCTCCTAAAATATCCACAACTGGTTGCAAATTAAATGAATGATTCCTTCCAAGGAAATATAAAAAACCGTATAAGATAAAAATTTGCCTTTTTTTCTGCAGAAAATATGATTTCGAGATGTCAAGTATATGTTTCTTGTTTCTTCCATTCATTTGTTTAATATATTTTGCCTTTCATAACTAAACAAGATTTTTATTATCTATATGAAACTTTAGCACTATTACCTTTATATGGAGTGGGGAAGTTTGTAAATTTCCTTAAACACTTTTGAAATTTTCGCAACACATTTATTTTTAGTACCATATTATGGGGTAATATTTCATTTCTGTAGAAATTTCTGCATACAAAATGAAAGAACACTATGATTTTTTTTTCGAATAAGAGGAAGGCTTTGAAATTTTACAAGATAATTTTATTACAGCAATTATAAAATCTTATTTACAATCGGATAACTGTAACTGTAGCATGAAATAAAAAAAAAACTATTCGTTTATTACAATTGAAAATTAATTTCATTCACATCAAACTGTGTGAAAAAAGTAGAACGACAGTTCTATGTAAGGAAAGTAAAAGTCTTGTTAATAAAAATTCTTCTGTCATTTGTATTAACTACTTCAAAGACTCTATTTGCCATTGAATTATATAAGTCTGGAATTTCGGTTTAAAAAAATTCTCTGAAACACAATTCAAAACTTCTCGAAGTTCGATCGAAGATTCATATTGCTTGCCTCTGGTGTAAATATGTCGAACAGTTACTGACCATACATTTTTAACAATATTGAGGTCTATTCTTTTAGAAGTCTATGACAAAATACCAACATTATTTGTTCCAAACCAATTTTTAACGCCATTGATAGTGTGAATTGATGCTCAATATTGATGAAATATCCAATTTTCTCCACCTAGCTCAGTGTCATAAAAAAGAAGCTCTGAGTTTAAAATTTGAATGTAATCTGTATGTTTCTATCTGCCATACAGAAGCAGTAGATTGGTCTTCCTACCATATACAACTGCGATACAATCCATTAAACTGCCTCCTCATATCTTTCGGATAGAATAAGTTATTTCTTATACATACAAACAATTCCAATAATAATAATAACTGTCTGGGCCATCTAAAGGAAATTTTTTCATCAGAAAAACAACTGGAGTCCATTTGGAGCTCAAAGACCTGCGTTCTTTGTTCCATTGCAGCAGGTGCTCAATGTGACTTTCTTTCCATTTAGGTGGGTGCTTTTTTCTTGAATATAAAGGTTTTAGATCTTTTTACGTAGTTATAAAGTGTTATCAAGTTATATGTGGTGTTAACGTAGTTCTAAAGTTACATGTGTGATCCAAGCTTGGTCTAATGCATTTGCAACGCTTTCATGAGTTTTTTTTAAGTTCTTTAGGGATTTTCCTTTGATCGCATGGTGATATTTGTTTGTATATTTCCATCTTTGTTTTCCTCTGACACTTTGGATTTTTCAAGAATTTAGAAAAAACGTTGGACTGATGTGTAGGAGGCTTGCAATTTCTTTTATACATTTACCAATATCTATATATGCCCCAATTTGACCTTTTTAAGATTTACTTAAAGGCGCTCCTCAAAAGATTTTAAATGTATAAAAATTGATGATTTTTTTCAATAAAAATATCTTTTTGACAGAGAAAAATTGTTTTAAAAAGCAATGTTTGCTACTTATTAAACTTCTACGAATTGCAAAATGAGAATATTTTCTTATTTTAAATTCTCAATTATTCTCTATTTTAAAGTGTCTTTTTACTTTTTTCACAGACCAAAAATTTTTAAGTACTATTTTATAATATTTACGTAGTGGTAGATAAAACTCATTCTCTGAAAGTAAAAGAAAAAAAATAGTTTAATATAATGAAAAAAATTTATATTAACTATGCTAAAATATAAAGCAGAGTTTATAAATTATGAGTGTCTTTCTAATTTTTTCATGCAATGTTTTATATTAATACTAAGAATTTCTTGTAATGCATTTAACTTGAAAGAAATGTGATCAGCTTATATATGAAAGAAGCATGCTTAATTTTATTAAATTATCTGAGCTTTATAAAATTGTCTCAAATGAAGACTGATTTATTGGTTACAACAATGATTTTTTAGAAGTGATCTTCTTTGAAGATTTTAATTCGTTTCTTGCAGATATGTCATGTTTCCCGACAAGAAACATTCTGTCACTTTGAGCACAATGTGCAACAAGACCGTGCAACAGATTCACCATGTCTGATTAAGTGTGCAAATTGTAAATTATTAAGAAAATTTTGGATTTTGATGAAAAAGTTGTTGAGGCTCTAACTGTAATAAGCTACATCTTTATAGCTATAGAAAAGAACATCCTACAATACACTTATTACAAGAAGATATAGTATGTTGCTAAGATTGGAAATCCTCTTACATAATCCCTAGGGTTATGCGTCCTAAGTATTCACGTACAGATTACCGTAAATTCTCTTTCGTACAATTACCGAAAGAGAATTTCTGTCAGATCAGCGAGAAAGCTTCACACGTTGAAAGTGATTTCTTTGCTGAATGTATTCTCTTCATTAAATAATGTTAATGATTGAAATGGTGAATTGTTTTTCTTCATATTAGTCTTTCACAAAATATTTTGTATTATTTCAGATGGCAAACAAATCTATTTCTTTAATTTCTTGATGAATAGTAACAAAGATTGAATAATTTTAATTGATACTAATATCAAATCACTATTTGTTCAATAACTTTATCACATGTAAGGTGAATATCAGTCAGTGAAAAATTTTGATCACAATGCATTTGTATAATAGATTTTTATATCTCAATATGTTATTTTTAATATTTGCTATTGATTTAAATTATATGATATCACATGGTACTTTCTTATTTATTTCAATGTATTTAAAAACCATTTAATTTTATGTCAATAATTATTTGTACTATTGAGATATAGATTCGAGATATATTTGTGAGATTTTCTTTTCTTTTATATAAACACATACCTTCCATTTTCATTGTTTATTAAACTTTCCAAAAGAAAGTAAATAAGTTTTTTTCAGGAATAATAATTCTTACAATATTGGATATTAATAATACACATCACTGAGAGTTACAATCTTGGTGATCTTTTGTGAATAACACCGCAATATGAAATTTCACTTTTATTTTGAAACATCTCCAAGCAATCTAAAAAAACTTCAAAATTTTCAACTTATTTTCATCTTCAAACTTCAAAAATTTAATAAAACTTTTTCCCAAAACAATGGTGAAAAATGTAAAAAAAAAATTGATTTTGAAGTCAGAAGTACGTGAGAGAATAATGTAAATATAGGAAAATTCGAATAAATTATATACAACATGATGGTATATCGCTTATGTTCATACTTACAAATTATGATAAAATTAAGTATGGAGAGAAAAGGGTACTCTTATCTGCATTTTATAAAGTTCTAATTAAAATTCAATTGCACTTTTCAATTAAGAAAAATATATTTCTGAAAAATAAGTGTAATAACTACTGTAAATAATTGTAATTAATTAATCAATTAAATTAATTATATAAAATAATTTATTAAAACTATTTCTTTTATATTTTAAGAAGAAAAACATATATGAAAAATATGAAATGCAAATCCCAAAATCCTGTCATCTTATGCAATAGTGTGCATTTTTCACTTTTTTTTAGCTCTAAGTTTTGATGTTTTCATAAAAAAATAAATGAATGCATAAAAGCAGAGAATTTTTTACTCAATTGTATTAGTTATAGATCAATTATATATAAACCCCTTTAGGTATTATTATTTATAAAATTATTCTGAATTAATAATTATTTCATTGAACATTTTTATTTAGTTTCTTGATTTAAAAATAAATTTTTATGATCTGAAAACCATGTAGTACTTAAATTATACTTTTTCTAAGTTACATTTAAACAAACTTTATAATTTATATTCAATTATTGTAATATTTATCAAAATAAATTTACTGTATCAAAACTAAATTTAAAAAGTTTTTAATAGATCTGAATTATTTTGAAAATATATGTTATTTTATTGCAATATTACATTTAATTGCAATTTAAGTATTTACATATATGTTTTACTCAATGTATTTTGAGAGTATGATTACTAAAATTTAAGAGTCATTCATATTAAAGTGGCACTCATGTAAGAAGTTCTCCATTTTGAGAAAAACAGGACTTTACATGGTCTATAGTGGTTGCAGAGTGCTGGAAATAACATTCGGAGTATCCTCATATACCATCAAATGAGGCTGAGGCAGCGTGAGAGCACATTAAAATGGGTTCACATAGGGAATCCTTTAAATGGTGTGAATTCAGGGCCGTGCAAATTTTAACAGCGTAAAAGGTGGTTGTTGGGAAATTTATCCTCAAGTGCAAGATGCGTATGTCATGCAGATCAATAGACAGTTGATGTATAGATTTACATAGTGGACTAAGGGAATGCATGTTACGACCGGGACAAGCATATGTGATTGTTACCAAAAAACAACTGTAGAAGTGAAACGTGGTGTGTGTTTTTAACACACACCATTCATTCTATATTTTAAAAATTTGCAGTACCATTTATAATTAATTCATGAAGTTAAAATAATTAAATGACTTTAATATTATATTTTAGCCCCATTAGTTAAACTTTCATGCTTTGTGTTGTCATTAGCTTTCCCCTTGAAGTTTTCCATAAATATAAAACCACACCTTCAGATAGGCCTTTTTAGCTTTTTGGTATTGTACATACAATCTTAGAACGCAGAATGCATTTATTAGTAAAATAAATTACTTCCAAAGTGACCACCCTAATGACCACGGTTATTTGGCACTGGTCCCGGTATTCGGTATATCTGTTACATTTTACAGGTGAATACATGGTTTTGAGTGCAAATATTTAATTTTAATGGGAGATATTTTCACAATCATTTGAAGTACTTCCCGAATGATATTGGAAGAAAACATTTATTTGAATTATGGTTCTTAAAAATAGGGACACTTAATCTGAAATTCCATTTCAGGTAAAATGTCAAGTTTATACAGTAAATAATGTTAATATTTTGTTTCTATGCTTTTTTAATAAATTTGATAAATTATTCAATATTATAGTGTAACTTAACGCATATTTTTTCAATAAAAAATTAAGATTATTAAAATAAATAAAGATGAATTTTTTTATCATTTAGATATTGATTATTTATAGATATTCAAATAAACGATTAACTTGTGTCACAAATTTATTTTAAAAATTGTTTGGTAAATCATTTTAAATTCGTATCTTAATAAGCTATAGTTATAATGAAATTAATTTTATTGTTTCTATGTAAAAATAATTAACTATTATTTTTAACTTTCGTAATAATATTAATTTTTAGGAATACTAAAAATTATAAAAAATAATTAACAATTTAAATATTATTTTAGTTTTCAAATGGTCTAAACTTCGGGGTTTATATTAATCTTTTTCCAGTAATTATGAAGTCCTCTTTCTCTGTTATATATATATATATATATATATATATATATATATATATATATATATATATATATATATATATATATATATATATATATATATATATATATATATATATATATATATATATATATATATATATATATATATATATATATATATATATATATATATATATATATATATATATATATATATATATATATATATATATATATATATATATATATATATATATATATATATATATATATATATATATATATATATATATATGTATATATATATATATGTATATATGTATATATATATATATATATATATATATATATATATATATATATATATATGGGGGGTTGCCTTTGTGTATGTGTATTTTTAGTTGGAAGAAGATTAAATTTTCAAATCACTTCATTTAGACTTTACTAATAAATTATTGATAATTTTATCTTTCTAAGTGAATATATTTAACTATTATTATACTTTTCTAATAATATCTAAAATGAATGAATAACAAAAATTATTAAAAATAACCAACAATAAATGATTCAAAATTCTGAATCTGAAAAATGATTAAATTTCTGTTTTCTTTCCCATTTTTATGAAATTTTATATTTAATATATATATATATATATATATATATATATATATATATATATATATATATATATATATATATATATATATATATATATATATATATATATATATATATATATATATATATATATATATATATATATATATATATATATATATATATATGTATATATATATATATATGTACATATATATATATATATATATATATATATATATATATATATATATATATATATATATATATATATATATATATATATATATATATATATATATATATATATATATATATATATATATATATATATATATATATATATATATATATATATATGTACATATAATGCTTATTTAAATGCTCTCAAGATTATTTTAAGTGTCAAATCTTTACCTAACAATAAAAGTAGAATAAAAAGCTTATTATGTGTATGATATTAATAAAATAAATATTGAAGAAGTGTTCATGTAATCCTATTGAATCAGTTGAGAAAACTGTCTAAAGTCTCGGAGAATCCTAATCTGTACCGAAGTTCATGATAAGAATCAATTTTCCGAATATACATATAATAAACATTAATTTAAGTATTCATTGTTATTAAAGAAATTTAATTTTTGTAGTAAAGTATAACAATGATGATAATAAAAGTATTAGAAATTAATGAAATTTATTCATAAGTTGATCATAACATCACTAATAAATCATATAAATAAATATATCTTAGAAAATTTTTAAATTACACTAATTTAAATGCGTGAAAGAAAATAATAATTTTATTTTGAACTATTATATAAATAAAAATTTTGAGGGAATGCCTTTAAAATTCAGGTAATATTTATGTTTTTCATTTTTATATAATAAAAGTCAACAACTTATTTTTTAAAAACAATATAATTTTTTTAATTTCAAAATTCTTTTTTCGCAAATCTTTATAAATACTGCATATTGAGATATTTTTAATTTCCTTAAAATATCTTTGTTAAAAAGAATATTTTTTTAGCAATTAAAAATAAGTTATTTTACAATATTATGATTGTTTTAATATTATGTTTGTTTTAATATATTATGTACGAAATCATATAATGAGGAAAATGAAATCTTTTATCGAAGACAATGGTGCATGTATGAAATGATGAGAAAATAAATATTGGCATTAGTTTTCTACTTTCTTTAAATTAAAAATTTTAAAATAAACAATGTTTCCATTTAATTCTTTAAAATATGCAGAAAAAAATAATTTTTGGATGTAACGGAAAGAAATTCTTTGAATGTGATTCTGAATTATAATCAAAACTTAACTAAAAACTATAAAGAAATAAATAATACTAAATAAATGTTTTCCATTTTATAAACTTCAGATTAATTTATTGTTTTTAGAGGAAAAAATTATTTTTGATTAAATTGACAAGTTACAATTCTCAGAAGGTAGTTCGTAAGTAATAAATGACATCCTCTACTTCTTATTTTTTATTACATCACATATATTATTACTATTACGTAGTACAGATATCTATACTTTCATTTCCGAAATTTTAAAGATAATTATTTCTGCCAACTCTTATATAATTTAGAATGTTTTTGAAACAATTGAAAAAATGCTTTTACTTTTCAAGAATTGATACATTGTATTAAAACTCAAGAACTATATTTCCTTCGTCAAAATTTATTTCTATTATTATAACTAAAAAAAATATTGGATTTTCAGTAGAAGTTTTTGAGTAACTGGCGCACATGTTAACGCATTATTTTAAAGAAACACTTCACACAGGGATTCATATTATCAATAGTTTGTGGCACATTTTTGAATTAAGAGAAGACGCTGAAAGAAATAACACTGAAATGTACTTATTATATAGAAATTCAAATTTATATAATTATAATGGATGCGTTTATCCGCAATAAAATTTTCTTTTAGCATATGTTCGATTTTATGATATTTAGTTGATGAATTGAATTTTCAAATTTTTCCTTTGTTAGCAATACATAACTGAAAAAAGTTTGTTAAATAAATAAATTATCTTTCAATGAATAGCTAAAAATATATGTTTATTTCTTAATAAATAATTAATAAATTTTATAAAGAGTATATTTTCCGCCGAAACTATTCTTTATAATTTTGTTCAAAATTTCATAACTTCTTTTTTTTTTTATAAAACAATAGAACACCCTTTCTATGATATTCAGGAGGATATTTTATTCCCCATTCCTCAAAAGAGGAAGGAAAAACATTTTTAAATTTTTATGGAATATTAAATTTTAATTTCTTACAGAAGTGTCTCAAAAATATGAGAAATACAAATAAGTGAATCTCAGTTCTTTGATATTGTTACCAGACTAATATAATACTTGTTTTCTGAAGATGAAGCAGTTAAAAGTTTTCTTTCATAATATTTTATTCAATATTGCACCTTTATTATCACAGAAGTAAGGTGTTTTCTTAGAATATTTCTCAAAACATGTTTGAATAAAATGAATATTTTCTCTAAATTATTCAAATATAATACAGTTTATTGAATTTATGTATCTGAATAACAAAAATACAGGGTGTCTCAAAACGACCGCATAAACATTCCTTTTTAGGCGTAAAAACTACCCAAGGAAGCGTTCCTGTACGATCAATAGTTTACGAGAAAGGCACGAAAAACAAAATATGACGTCACTTCCGGTGCAAGAAAAACACTTTATTGAACATATCAACAACAGTATTTTCATATCTTTTCAGACGATAGTGCTTACAAGCTTTTCCTTGCATATCGCGCATATCATGCATGCGCGCGTGGCATGGAATGACGTTAAGGCGTCGTTAAACTCGATTTAAAAGGTTGCATGTTGCTGATACCGGTAGTTTTCATATGGTGGTACAGAATTCCGTTCGTGATTACTACGACATTTTCCTGATGTACGGCCGATATATGAAAATACATTTGGTTCCAGCATGATGGGGCACCGGCGCATTTCTGCGTTCCTGTACGTGGTTGGCTGGATATGGAATACCCCGACCGCTGGATCGGACTTGAAGATCCGATTCTATATCCGCTAGAAATTGCACCATTGGATTTTTTCCTATGAAGCCATCTAAAGGAACTCGTGTATCGAAATATAGTGCCAACAACAATGGATTTATTTGCTCGTCTGCACGTTGCTTATACTTCGATAGACCCCGCGATGCTGCAACGTGTGATGACAACCATTCTACAGCGTTCTCAAGCTTGCCTCGATATTCAAGGTGGACACTTTGAACATCCGCTTGTAACTATGCATATACTGCTGTTGATATGTTCAAGAAAGTGTTTTTTCTGGCACCAGAAGTGATGTCATAACTTTGTTTTTCGAATTTTTCTCGCAAACTATAAATTGTACAGGAAAGCTTCTTTGGGCAGTTTTTATGCACTCCCAACGAGCAATCTAGCTGTGCGATGCTTATGAACGGTCGTTTTAGGACACCCTGTATAATACGTATTTATATATTTATATAATGAAAATGCAATAGACGTATTTGTATGCTTCGGAAAACAAAGTTTTTTAAAATTTATCTTCATTTTTAAAATTTTTCTTCTTTTTAATTTTTAAATTTGTTTTAATTTAATCATTTATTGATCAAAAAATATAAGCATTGGATCATCTTATGTATTTAATGAAAATTCAGTATTTTTAAAATTTTGATTACAATACTTTGTGTCTTTTAAGAATAAAAAAACTTTTTCTTTTCTTAACTTTTCTCTTCTATTAAAGCAGTCCATTTTTGTATTTTTTGCTCAAAGTTTAATTTTTTGAAAGCGAGTATAGATGTTAACTTGTGAGGAAATTTTTTTTTCCCAACAATCTGAAATAATGACAGTTATAGAGTTACATTTGAATGTTTCATAGAAAGTATGGTATTATAAATTAGAAATGCAAGTTATTTAGTATCAGAATACCTCAGAGAGAAGTCCTATATACAGAATAAGAAAAGGTATTTGAGAATAGCAATTTTTACTTTTCTATGTACTATTTTTTTCACCAAATCTTTAACATTAAAAGAACTCTGATTTATTTTTTTTCTAATTTATAATGGATATTAAAATAGTCATAAATAGTGAATGATTTTACTAAATTATACAAAATATAGTTAGTATAACTAAATACTATAATTTCTTATCTTTGATAATTAATAAAAATTCTTGTTTAGATAATATCAAATTCAATAGATTTAATTAATTTATTTAATACATATTTCATAAATATTAAAGAAATAATAATTGTTTTTAAATTTTTATTCACGCAAAATATGAAGCTTTCTTATAGATTTTAATTTTTCATGTTCAATTATACTTTTTTTCATCTATTTTTGAAAGAAAGCTAGTAGAGATTATTAATTTATTTTTTCTCAAAATATTCAAAATAATGGGAAAAATCCTTGAATTTTGATTAACTTAAAAATATATTTAATTGGTATTAACCAAATAGGAAACTGTGTTACAAAGTACTATAGTGAGAAATAATTTTTTCATACTTTATATACAATTTATAAATTAACTATGATAAACACGCGCGTTTTATTATCAAATAAATTTACTTTAGAGAAATACCTGTAATAGGAAAGAAAATTATCGGTAATACCACATGAAAACAAAAAGAAGTTTCATCTATTCCTTCCAAATATTTTACGATTGAATTGGGAACGGTGATAAACTTTTATATCACCAAGCAATTTAATGTGGTACTCTAAAAGCAATAAAAGGGCTGTCAGGGACTTCTGTCAAACTGTATCAGAAAATCACAGCTAGTAATTCTTGTGTTCCAATATTTTATGCTATATAAACAAGTTCTTTAAGCCCAACCTTAAGAGTAAACAAAAACTAAAAAAATGTATCTCAAGAGATACAATTTAAGTCACAGAAAGAGCAAGCTTTTTTAGACTTAAATTTGTGACTTATAAAATTTAAGTCACAAATTTAAGTCTAAAAAAGAATGAATTTAAACTCAACGCATAAAATTTGTAATATAACTCTAGTATTTAATGATATTATTAGACGATTCAAATTTTCTTTTAAAACTCAAAATTATGATAGTTCAATATTTGCTGAAAGTGACATTTTGCTGTTAAACATTCACCTTAGTATATTAAAATATTCAAAAGTAAACATTGTTTTTCTTTTAAAGTGTTTTACTATAGTAAAAGGAATAATTTTGAATGAAATTTTATTATTATATTACAGTAAAACCCCGCTAAACGTAGTGGATACGCTCCATCAAAGTAGAGCAAAATGCGAAACAGCGCTATACGAGGTTATCTTAATATGTAAATAATGGGGTTAAGTGAAGATAGATAGAAAGTTGGTTAGGTATTAAATTTAATAATGTTTTTTTTAATGTAAATAAAACCAAACATTTATTTCTTAATAAATAAAAACAAATATACTTATAAAAACAAATAAAATTTTAAGTCAGTCAGATCATTCAATCTATACTGAGTTTCCAATTTTCAAAATTTTTTAAGAAGGCATATAATGTAGCTTGCGTTTTACTTTTGCATTCTGTTGGAAGTTGCTGATGAATTGCTTTTCAACAAATTGGTTCGTAATTTCAATTATAGTTGTTAAATTCCTTTTTACAAACGCTATTGAAAGTTCTTTTTGCTCTTCTTCGAATTCACTACTATCAATATTTTTGTTTTCTTCTTGCTCAGTTAATTCCTTGGGCACATCATTAGGAAAGCTATCTGCTGTTTCTTGAACTATTTCTTAGACGTCTTCCATATTTACCTCATCTAAACCGGTGTGTTTCGCTAATTCCACTATTTCATCCATATCAACAGAGTGTCCAATGCCTCCGCTCTTACTTGAATTTGGCCAAATGTTCTTCCACTCTTCTTTCAAAGATCTTTCTGTTGTCTCATTCCAAGACTTGTGTTTTCTACAGAATTCATGATATTGTAGTTTTTGCGAAATTCTCTTATCGATTGCTTTTGTTCTCCGCCTGTTTTTTCAAACATCTGCTTAGCTGTTCGCTAATAATAATAAGTCTTAAAATTAGATATAACACCTTGGTCCATTGGTTAGATTAAGGCAGTTATGTTAGGTGGCAAGAAAACCACTTCAACTGGAATGCATGTTGTTAAGTCTGATAAACGTGTTGGGTGGCTTGGAGCATTATCAATTAATATTGGTGATCTTTGTTCAGGTATATTTTAATTTCGCAATTTCTTTTAACATACACAAATATTCAGTAAACCAGTCCTGGAAAATTTTCATAGATATCCATGATTTTTTATTAGAATCCCAAATTACAGATGAATTTGATTTAGATATGCTTTTCAGCGTACTTGGGTTTTTGAGGTTGGCAAACTACTAGTGTTTTAATTTGATATCTCTGCTTGCGTTACCACTCAGTATAAGTGTTAAGCGATTTTTTTGCAGTTTTAAATCCTGATACTCGTTTCTCTTCACAGAACAGAAATGTTCGTTTTGGCATTCCTTTCCAAAACAGTTCAGTTTCGTCGACATTAAAATCCAATTCTAGGGCTATTTTACCTGCTCAATTATTGCTTCTAAGTTCGTTGGGAATTCAGCTGCTTTCGTATCACCATTTTCTGGTTCTCCTGTAATATTTATGTTGTGAATATTATTTCGATGTTTAAATGTTATTTCGATGTTTCGATGTCATTGGCCTCAGCCTGAATATAATTAAAAAATTCTTCTAGCTTTTCCCATTATAATTAAATTGGCTTGATGGCATATTGCGTTCAATTTCGTCGTCAATCCATATGGATATTCATTTTTCCATTTAATCTAGAATGTTATTTCTAGAAAGAGTAATTCTAGTTGCCATATTTGAAGTAGTGGAAGTTGCCGGTGACAGTATTTTATCTTTATTCTTAAGAATTGTCCTTATTGTTGAAGTTGCCAACTTCAATGCAGCATTAATTTGAGATTGACGTTCACCAGAATCTAAACTTCTGATCACTTGCATTTTAGTTTCCAGTGAAATTCTTTTTCTGATTACTTTCTTTTCTGGTTTTTCATTATCACCCATGATAAAAACTAAAGATCCTAATACTTAAAAAATCTCGCACAATTTCGGGGATTCCCTTGGTTGAAATAAAAGAGCGCTAAACTGAAACAACGTTAAGCAGTGTCTTACTGTAATCTTAATTGAAACGTGCACAATTTTCTTGTATTGTTAGTTGTGTATATTTTAAAAATTAATATAGATACTTATTAAACAACTGACGTTAAAGCTTTTAAATTGTATTGATTAAATAAAATAATTTTTTTTATCAAAGGGAAAAAATATATTTTGTAATGTTTGTTTAAATATATGAATATGTTAAATATTTTGACGGAAATACTCGTAAATGATTATTTATTACGAGGGTTGCTATTTATATTTCTGGCCTTGGGAACAGTAAGTGTTGCTAGGCGACCGAAGACGATTTTAATCGAAAGTTTGATATTTTTAAACATAAATTCAGCAGACGATTTACCATTATAGCTTTATTTGTGTTGTTGACAGTAAATTGAAAAGTTCTTCTCTGTCAAAAAATGGAATTGAATCGTGAACATTTTCGTGCCATTATTTTTCATAACTTTCGACGTGGATTGTCAAGACAAGAGTGCTTCGATGAACTTAATTCTTTATACAGCGATAAAGCGCCATCCTACAGCACTGTAAAAAATTGGTATAACGAATTTAATCGTGGTCGATGTTCGATCCAGGACGAATCCCGTGCAGGTCGTCCAAAATCCGTTGTTGTGCCAGAAAAGATCAATGCTGTGCGTGAACTGATAAAGCAAGATCGTCATGTGACATACCGTGAGATAGAGGCGTCTTTGGACATTAGTATGACTAGCATCAATAAAATATTGCATGAACATTTGAGCGTAAAAAAAATTTGTTCGCGTTGGATCCCGCATAATCTGACAAACGCTCAAAAAAAGGCTCGTGTCGATTGGTGCAAGGAAATGTTGGAAAAATACATTCAAGGTACATCAAAGGCTGTGTATAACATCTACACAGGTGACGAATCATGGATCTATGCATATGAGCCGGAAACAAAACAGCAATCAACTGTATGGGTCTTCCAAGACGAGGCAAAACCAACAAAAGTTGTTCGAGGAAGAAGCACATCGAAACAAATGATTGCCTGTTTCTTCGGCATTAACGGTCATACGGCAACAGTGGCGTTAGAGCAACGCAGGACGGTCAATTCTGAATGGTACACGACCATTTGTTTGCCAGAAGTCATCGGAGAAATTCGAAAAAAGCAGAACAGGCGAATCATTCTTCATCATGACAATGCGAGGTCTCACACATCGACTCAAACAAAGGCATTTCTGACGGAGCGAAAGATCGAACTGATGGGTCATCCGCCGTACAGGCCTGATTTGGCACCCAATGACTTCTTCTTATTCCCACACATCAAAAATAAATTACGTGGACAACGATTTTCGACTCCCGAAGAAGCGGTTGATGCATTCAAAACGCATGTTTTGGAGTTACCTCAATCGGACTGGAAAAAGTGCTTTGAAAATTGGTTCAAAGGCATGCAAAAGTGTATTGATCATCATGGAGAATATTTTGAAAAACAATAAAACCAATTTCGATCCTACATATTTGTTTTTTCATTATTAGGCCAGAAATATAAATAGCAACCCTCGTATCCTTTTATTTTCATGCTTATAAATTTTTTACTAAACTAACAAGATGGGTACAGTTATATATATATCAATTCTAATGCACACCCTCTTTAAAATATTCAAAAAACTTTATAGAAAAATAAGAAAAAAGCAATATCTGAAGTAGAAAAATGATATTGTGAAAATGATAATTCCTTGTTAGTATTTATCTGCTATAAACTATTCTAATATAACTTTTTTTTAATTTAAAATACTTCTTGAGCATTTACTGGATACATTATTATATGAATGCGCAGAAATGAATATAATAATATTTTTTAGAAATAATTATTTCAATGCTTAAAATATGGTTCTAATTTATTTTAAAAGCTACTTACTTATCTTACAATGTAGGCAAATGATTATATTTAAACTTAAAAGCCCTATAATAAATGGAATTGGAAAAAATTGTTTATTTATTTCATAAATTTATGTTATGCATTTAAATATTTATTTGAAGCAAATTTTGGAACGTTTTCAGACAAATTGTATAGATTCAATTATATTTTACTTCAGTCTGAGAAAATTACTTCCTCTTTATTGGTGTATATCACTCTTAATTCAGTATGTTAAAATATTTAAATTTCGGTATGAATTCATTAAATGCATTTATTGTTTACCTATCTAAAGAGGAGCATAAATTATTTTGGTTTCAAGATTTTTAGTATGTATTTGCCTGTGTATTCTTGGGGGATCATATTAGTTTTGTTATAGTTTTAAAATTACATTTTTTAACGTTTTTTAGAAAATATTACTCATAAAGTGTATTTATTTTAATCTAATTTACTATTGTAACTAATTACTGTAATTTCCACAGTCAAGTAAATAGGAATGGGCATTTCATATTATAAGAATTAGTTGTTGTTCTCGTGTAACAGTTAGGCTGGCAGATTGGGGTGCGCTGCTCCACTTTTCCAACTGAAACATACTTGGTGTGGAGTCCGACTTCTTCTGTACACACACACATGCCATAGGGACCCGTTAAAATGGTAGGCAACTATTCACACCTCATTCATACGCAAGGAAAGGACAAAGACAGGATAGAGAGAGAAAGTACATCGATGTCTGAACCGTGATTCGAACTCAGGACCACTCATTCGTATTCAGGCACGCTGACCACTAGACAAGTTGACCGGCATATATAAGAATTAGGTAAAGAATGAAATACATTTTGTAAATATATTTTAAGGAATAAGGAATCAACAAAAGAGTAAAATAATTTTATAATTGTTTAGTAAAATGGGATTTTTATTTTTTATAAAAGCAATACTAATTTAATTGCATTCATTTTATTTTATAACTAACGTAAAATAGTATTCCTAATCTGAAATTTGAATATATCGGCATAAATATTTAGTAAGAAAGTATCTAAAATGATTAGAATATATATTTGAAAGTTAATTTTGACTTTTTGTGTAAAGCATCAACAGAAGAAAAAGTAAATAATGCATTATTTTATACTTAAATTTAAGATTATTAATTGCTATTTAAATATAAAATAATATCATTTAAATAAAATTAAGGTAAAATAGTTTAAATCGGAAAATATTTTGCTGGTGTTTCTCCAAGACTTTAAATTTCACACAAATTTAATTTTTTTATAACTAGAATAGTAGCACTAAATGCTATTTTAACATTTGCATATATAAGTGAAATTGCTTTGAATTGTATTTAACACATACACTGTTTCTAAGAAAATTCGATAGATTTATCATATCAGTATAGAATTCTGATGCGAATAGTTAGAATTCTAAATTGTTTCATCTCTTTTAATTAACTTTAAGTGTTTTGTTGCAGCATTCTCATTTAGTCATTTTCCTTAAATCTCAAACTACGAAACAACATTTCTTATAATAATGCATGAAAATACAGTAATTACAACCATTCCGTAACCGTTGCTTTCAATACAGCTTTTGAACTGTTTAGAAATTAAGTTCTAATGGCTAAAATAAGGCGATTTTGTTAGAGTTGCTATTTTGCAATACGTTTTAACTAAAGTTCATAAGCTATTCAATTAAGAAACTCTAATTACTTTCACAAAGTTAAATTGGTAAAAAGGTTTTCCTTTTAAATGCAGAAACATATTTTAGATTTTGAAATAAGCTTCATTGTGTGCAGTTCAAAATTAGAATAATTATTGTTTAAAAGTGATTCAATGTCTGTAAAATATTTATAATTACATGTATACTAAAAATGTTCAATAAAAATATTTTAAATTTACTTAAACATTTGATAAAAAAATTTATAAAAATATTATTAAATTATTATTAAGAATTTATACGAGGATAGGGATAAAAATAACTTGAAAATTGCAAATATTTAAGATTTTCTGTTCTAAGATTCATTTAAGATAGTCATATTAATATAATGGAAAAAACTGTAGTTTAGACCAAAATTATTTCCTTATATTTTACAGTTTACACCCCAAAAATATAAGAAATATAATTGTAATATGTAGAAATTGTAAATATGTTCTCTTTGTTATTTATAATTATATGTTATATATAATTCTTGTTATATATAAATGTGCCATTTTTATAATACAAATAATATTAATTATGTTGTTATTAACAATTATAAATTCATAATAGTACATTTTGCAATATATCAATAACTTTAACTAAGCAATTAGTAAAAATTTGAACAAAAAGGAAATTGTTATTTATAAATTTTAATGTTATTTCATTTAAAGAGAATACATATTATAATGATTAGGTAGTCAGAAAATAGTTCCATGGGTGATTGTGATGTAAATTCATGAAATTGCTTTTATAAGAGAAAACGTTTGAAAAATTCTAAACACGTAAAACCAATGAAAACTTATAAGGGAATCATAAACTGGACTTTCTGTAAATATCAAGCATGTAATTCTGTTATTATAAGCAAAAGTTTTATTTAAAATACAAACATTTTTTATTTACAATGAACAGAATTTATTTTTTGGTGATTTTTAAGACGTTTTCAAGGGATCCATTATATTAACAAAACAGAAAAAGTGAAGTGATAAATAAAATTAGAATTCTCAATATATATTACATTCATTGAATGTAGGGTGAAATTAATACATTTTTAAAAATGTAGCTGTAGCTAGAAAGTAAAATATTATGCACTATTTATTATAATCTTATGATTCTTTCTAAACGCAGAAATATCAGAGTTAACAAAATTTATAACATAATAAATTATCATTCTAGTTTATACCAATATAAATTATATAATATATTAGCAATATAACAATATACCTTAAGCATTTATTGCAATAAATAATTACTATACTAATCAACGAATATATAATCTATTGATATTTTAAAATTATAGAATAAAAATATGAAATATTATATGAATTTTAGAAATAAAAAATAAAATAAAAATATTTTATTTCTAATTTATAGTACACTGCTAGTCACCGTAAATGCAACATCCTGACGAAAGCACACAAATAACATGGAATTTACAAGATGTATCAAGAGAGATATGCAAATGATTAGAATTTCAGAGCAGACGCATATGACGCACGCCTGAGGAGTCACTTCAAGATCAGAGATTTCGACAATTTCAAGTTCGGCAAAAGTTTTTCTTGTGGTTTAAAAAAAAAGGATGAATTTTGCCTCGTAAAAAACAGTTATCATTTTCTAATCAAGTATCCGAGCTCGACAGAAGAAGGACAGTAGCGTATAGAGATTGTGGATTATCAATCGGTAGTCATTTTGGATGAATTCCAACAATTGTAATGCGGATATGTCATCATCGGATGCAGGAAGTTGTCACAGACCGACGTGTTCGATCGCACCTACCTCAGTGCACCACTTCACGTAATGACAGTTAAATTGTGCGCATGGCAGTGGCGGAAAGCCCAGCCACATCACGATTCACAGCAAAATCAGTCAACAAATCATCATCCATTATCTGGGGGTAGCATTCAACACTGTATACAGCAGAATGATCTCAAGAAGTCCGTTCCTTCATTTAAACTTGACGCAGATCATCAGGCGTCTCTGCCATCAATGGTGCGATGAAAGAAAAATATGAAGAGCAGAATGGAATGAAATTGTCTTTACTGACGAGTGAAGCTTCTGTCTGCAATACCATGATGGTCACATTCGAGTCTGGAGACACAGTGGAGAGAGAATACTGAACAGCTGCATTATGCACCAAAACACTGGTCTTGCACCGGGTATTATGGTATAGGGTGGTATTGGAAATCACTCTCACACATATCTAGCCGAGACGTTAAACATCCAGAACTTCATCTCCGAGGTTATGGAGTCTTTCCTTACCTTTAGAACTTACCCACAGTCATATTTCAACAGTATAATGAGCAACCACATGTGACACTTATTCTCCAAGTGTTCTTCGTCAATCAGGATTGAATTGCTTCCTTGTCCGGCTTGCTCTTCGCATCTTTCACCGATAGAAAACTTGTGGTCCATGGTTGCTAAACAATTGACCCAAATTACATACCCATCTGCCACAACAGATCGACTTTACCAACTTGTAGAAGTTGCTTGGTCTGGTGTACTATATGATCACATCCAAAGTCTCTTTAAATCAATGCCGAGGCGTGTGGAAGCAGTGATCTCCAATAATGCCGCTTATTGTGGCTACTGATTTTGGCAGAAATCGCACTTCACTGAATTCTATAAATTTAATAATTTGATACTTGGTCAACATGCTATCTACAAAATAACTTTTGTTTTGATATCTTTTGTCTTTCTTGGTGTTGCAATTTGATTGACCAGCAATGCATATAAATAATAACAGATCACAACTTTACCAATTTACACCAAAATATAGGTTTCATTAGCTTGTTTTTTGTTTAAAATACTTCTGTTAAAGTAACTTTCCGAACTTTGTATAACGATACTAAATACAAGAGCTAAATTGATTTGGGTATATTTGTGTAACTTTTTACATAAAATTTTGTATAAATAAACGCTTAATGCAATCTTATTTTAAGGAAGAATTTTTTGATTAGAAAGGATAAAAGTAATACACTATACATAACTGAAAAATATGCGTAATAACAATTTTTAAAATTTTGTTTGAACATAAAATTTTTAAAAAAATACTATTTAAATTAAATCTATGAATTCTTATACGCAAAACATTTATTAATTTTAGGAGCATAAGGCATTATTTAACATTGATAGATAATAGTTTACATATAAGAATTTCATTTTATCGCTCATCTTATGCACGAGAATTTATTAAAATAGAGATATTTCATCATATGATGAAATGTTTCATAAAATAATATATCAACCCATTATTGAATTATTTAGTAAATACTTGTCTTTGAATAAAATAAATTATTAAATGTTTATACAAACATAAACCCATTATTGAATTATTTAGTAAATATATGTCTTTGAATAAAATAAATTATTAAATGCTTATACAAACATAAACCCATTATTGAATCATTTAGTAAATACATGTCTTTGAATAAAATAAATTATTGAATGTTTGTACAAACATAATGACACTTCATTTTCAAATTTTTGTACATCTCTTTTTGATATAACATCATTATATTATTTGATTATTACATTTTAGAGAGAGAAGAAAATAAATTTTTGCTATAATTTTATAAGTAAATTAAACATTTTATTTTTATAATTTTAAATATATTTTTCTACAGAAGTAATAAAAATAATGGTGGATTGTAATTTCTGAGATTTTTTTTTCTATTTTAGATAAATTATATATATTAAACAATTCAGTTTAATACTTTATTTTATTAAGTTTTAAATGAAAACATCCAATTCAGGATGTGTGTGTGTGTGTGTATGTTTTCGTTTGAATTTTTTCTTAATAAATAAATAGAAGGAAATTTTATATTAATAGTTTATTGTTTAATTAAACCTATCAATATAATTTTTATTATACACTTGTACGTCTCTTTATAATATAGCATATTTATAAACGTTATACGATACATTAAATAATCTATATTAATCTCTTATAATAAATACATTTAATTAAAATTTTAAAGTACACTATAAATTATTTAACTGTGTAGATTTATTTTGAAATAATTTTGGAAATCCACATATAATAATTTAAATTTCAATACAGAATAACTTTAATAAGATTATCTTAAACTATGTTTTGTAAATAGGGGTTGTATTAAATTAATTGGAATTTGCAAGAAATCAAGCAGAGATTATTATAAGGTTATTTGAAAAATAATTGCTCAAAGATTTGATGAATTTTTCATTGTCATAAATTTTAAAACTGTGTTTATTTTATAAATTTTTAGTAAATCTTAAGAGTTTTTATTTTTTGTTTTTCAGAAGTGCATTGAATAATTCAAATTATCTCACTTTATTTCTTCCAGATAATTCTCCATCTTAAGAAAAATTCAAAATATGTACAATATTTGGATGAAATAAAGTGTTTGAGAATTAATGCAAATTTTCTTTTCAAATTTTGTACTTAAATATTTTTTGTACAATAAGCAGCGATAGGTCTATGAGTCACAATCAAAAACATTATTCAATATTCTAATTTATATGCAAATTTTTCCTATTTATCCTTTCTAACAAGAATAAGACTTATATTAATTTTATAGCTTTTTGAAGAACAAAGTTTTGATAACCTTGGAATATATAGCAAATTTGTTTCTCATTCTTACATGCGCATGTATTGTGTAAAAATCATTTTAGAATTAAAGTAGTGAACGAGAGTCAAAGGAGTGAGCGAGAGTCAAAGTAGTGAAAGAGAGTCAAAGTAGTAAATGAGAGTCAACGGGAAAATACTTGCCTGATATGGAACAAAAATCTGTAGAAAGAGTTTAATGAATAATTGAGTGAGAAAGACATAAGTTTTTTATTTTTTTATTTTAACGTATCATTTACTGAAATCACTTGTCTTGCTTGTTTTTTGTCTTTGTTTTTGAGAATTACATTTCGTATATTTTATTTTAGGGATTTTAACAAGAATTTTAAGTAATTGGAATAATTTAATTAAAATAAATGTTGAATATTACAAAAATCATTAAAAGTAATGGATATGAGTCATGTTTCTTTAAGAATAAAACATATTCTATTTGATTTGGAATTATCTTAAAAAACTAAAATTATTGAATAATTACTTTTCTTAACTTCAAAATGGACAGCATTTTTGATCTTCTTCCAGATATAAAACAGTGTGGAGTAAATATTTCTGTAAGTAAATATTTTGAAAACAAAGCTGGTCATATGGACATTTCAATGAAAATTACCATAGCATTGAAAAATTTGGGGAAAAATCTATTTTAATTTTTATAAATATAAAGAATATACTTATTCATTTATATTTCTTAAAATAAGTTTTCTAAAATATTGTAAGCAACAGAAATAAGCAAAATTTAAAATTATCTATTTATAATTGAAGGAAATTCTATACAGAAATAAAAAGCATGTTATAGAACTGTGCAACGTGTTATGTAACTAAAAATATTCTCTTACATTAATTTTAATAGTTAAGAAAAAATGGGTTGCGTACTTAAGAAATATGACACATGTTGGTGTTTGCAAAATTCACCAAATATATCCTTCGAACACAAGATTAAATGGATATTTTTAGCTTCAAAACGGTTAGTCTCAAATATTAATCTTAAGATCATTCGAACAGATCTTAATCAAATTCTGTTGTTACCTAAAATATTTTTTCTGTCACGCTAACGATGATATCAATGCAAAAATTATTCAATGAAAACTGCTTTACTTATTTATAAATCTAAGTTATTAATAAATATTGAATTTTTAAATAGTTTTAACAACTTTCTTCAAGTACATTAGGATATTATAATTATTCAAAATATTGAATTTATCAGATTAGAGGAGGAAACTAATTAACTGACTTCATGCGCAATTCATTTTTTTGTAATACACATTTTTCAATGTCTTTTGTTTCCTGATTTCTTATTCCGTAAATTTGAATAAAACTAAAATCATGTTCCCAATTATGTTAGAGCATTATATTTTAAATGTATATGAATTTAAAAAGAAACAAATTGATATTATTTATGATAAACAACAGATATTAATGATTAAATCATACACATCATATTAAAGGAAATCAACAAAATTTTCTCTTGTAAAACATATTATTTTTCATAAAAATAATTTATTTACTCGTTAAAATATATTTCTAAACAAACATTTAGAGAAGTTTAAATAAAACTGTTTTCTCCTATGTTTCAATCGCAGTTCAATTATTTTTTACTTTGCTTGTACAGAAATAATTGTGACTTAATAAATCGCTCAATATCATTAATAAATTTAAACTTAAATAAGAAATGACAAAATTATAAAATTATATATATATATATATATATATATATATATATATATATATATATATATATATATATATATATATATATATATATATATATATATATATATATATATATATATATATATATATATATATATATATATATATATATATATATATATATATTTATATATATATATATATATATATATATATATATATATATATATATATATATATATATATATATATATATATATATATATATATATATATATATATATATATATATATATATATATATATATATATTCCTGAAACACACAATTTTAGTTTTTCCGAAAGTCAAAAACTTGGGTTCTATTTTGTGCGATCAAACTCAAATAACATTTTGTCTTTTATACACCCTCAGAAAAACATTTGTTATAAAATGTTTGTGCACAAGAAAAAATAATGATGATTTTAGAAGTAGACATTTTTAAATAATATTTATGGATATATTTGATAATGATGATTTGTAGAAAAATTAGTTTTTTTATTACACTGCGAATGTTAACAACATATCAAAAACTCATACGTTTAAATGTTTGCTACATGAAATCTCATTTGCTAAATTAACTAACTTCTATTTTATCTGTCACATTTATAAAGTCTTAGTAATAAAATGGGGTGTTCTAATGTTGTATAAAGGTTGATTTCGTTATCAATTGACTACAAGCAGTATTTTTAACAAATTTAACATAAAGCAAATAAAAAAAACAATTAATTAGAGAAAGTATACAAGAATAAATTATTTTTGTTATGTTTTAAAAAACAGTTTTCATTTGTTTCGAAATGAATGGAGAATGTAAATACTTTAAATACAATTCTTTATTAAATTTATTTCCAATGAATTTTTTTGCGTATGGAAAAATATAGAAAATTATAATATACTAAAAATATATATTACTAATGTATTTCTGTACCTCATACGATGTACTCTTTAAAAACAAAAATCCTCATAATGTAAACAAATTATTTGTGGAGTCAATATAAAATGACCATCCGACTCTGCGGGCTGTTCTGAAGTGTCTTCCAGAAGTTCAGTCAGTTATCAAGCAATAAATATCCAATTCAGATAATACCTAGTAAGCCAGAGAGCTCTACGCTTTATTTGGGAACTTCCTATGGGATTTTCTGAGGAGATAAATTTCTTTTATGGTATTTCCAAACGTATAAAATTTCGAATATCTGCTCGTCCTGAACTTGTGTAACAAATGTTACTTTTTATGTTATTTGCAGTTCATTGCTTGTATTGCATTCAAAAGGACCTATATATCTTAGGGGCATACATGAAAAATAAATATGGCACCTGTCTACTTTTTGTGTTTTATTTTGTATGTTTGCCTTCTGAGAATACATTAATGTTTTTGTCAAAAATAGGATGCACTTTTTTCGCTTTTTTTCAGTCATTTAATCGATATTTATAATAATGTCTTTAAAAATTCTTCACATTTCACCAGTTACAGATAAGGAAACAATTCATGTTTTTAACTTCAATTTTAGAAACTTTCAGTAAAAAGAAATAAATACTATTTAAATTTATTATATAGAAATACAAAATTATGACAAATTATTACATAAAATTAACTTTAGTTTTTGATTTAACTTATTAATAATGAAAGATATTTTAAAAATTATATATATATATATATATATATATATATATATATATATATATATATATATATATATATATATATATATATATACATATTATAATTAATATTATAATTTATATTAAAATTATAATTGTTGCATGATAATTTTAATAAGTTAAAACGAGATCTTAAAAAGAAATATTAAAAATAATTCAATTAATTTAATAATATATGTATATGTATATATATATATATATATATATATATATATATATATATATATATATATATATATATATATATATATATATATATATATATATATATATATATGTATTTTCTTCAAGATCTCTCGTTTTAACTTAAAATTATTTTGCAAAAACTATAATGTAAAT
Source organism: Latrodectus elegans (assembly GCA_030067965.1). NCBI lineage: Eukaryota > Metazoa > Arthropoda > Arachnida > Araneae > Theridiidae > Latrodectus > Latrodectus elegans. The sequence continues at coordinate 12,084,880 of CM057818.1, read as the reverse complement.
AATTACATTAACCGAGAATGATTTAATATAAAATTATGTATGTATAACTCTCCATATGTAAATTGTATGAGTTTCCCAACAGTTGAACACACGATCATATCAATGCAAATTTATGCACATACAACTGTATGAACGATCCGAGTTCCGTTGTGAATGTTTGCAGTTGTTGGATTGTTGCAGTTGCTTACCAATGTTTGCATACTCTAAACTATATTTCCTCGTGTACTAGTAGAGTCTGCAGAGAAATATCGCAAACGCACCAACCGCATTTGTGTGACTATTATTTTATATTTATATTTTTATTATTTAGTTGAGTTAAAGTTAAACGAGAAAGTTTAAAATGTTTTTTAATCATTTTCTATTTTTGAAGAAAAAATAAAGTCAGACAAAGGATATAGGATATAATACTTAAATGAAAGCTATAAATTATATCACCCAAATATTAAAGGGCCTTTAAAACATAAAGAATAAATTTCCAAACAAATTCAGAAAGAATATTTTCGTTAATTTGCTAAAATAATTTGGTTTTATAAATATCTAAATTTCAATGAATTTAGTTTTTTAATTACAACAAAAATCGTTTGTGAACCTATCTATAGTTGCATTTTTACATCACCACTTAAGGATAAATCCCATCCGAATTTCATTTTTTTCATTCGTTTAAAGTTAATTTTTTCCTTTTTATTTTGTTCGTCATACATATTAATACCAGTAAAATGGTTTTTATTCTGAAAACCTGTATAATAAAATTCACACACACATACTTAAGAAATAACGTAAATAACCGATTAATTATTCAACAAAAATCATTTGTATAATTTTTTCACAAGTCTAACAAAATGCAAATGAGAAAGGAATAATGCTTCATTTTAAGAAAATTTTCGTAGAGAAAAGTTAGTTTTATAAATTATTCATTAATAAAATATTTTGTTAATACTAATTAATGATAAATATTAAAATAATAATTAATGCAAATATGCATTAATGCATATTTCGTCTCAATTAATTTTTCTAATTTAGATCTTCCGAAAAATTTGCAAATTAAAATCAATAAAATCAATTTCAATCATTTCAATCAATTCAGAAAACAGTTTCCTGCAAAATCAAAGTCTTAAATACAATATAAATAAAAATGGGAACATAAATTCAATTTAAATTATTTAGTATTTTCGCCTTATATAAAACGAATAAAAACGGTATATGTTCATACAATTCTTTTTTCAATTTTTACTATTTTCCGAAATATTGAGGAATTAAAAATTTAATTATGAAACTAGCAATTAATATGTGGAAGCACACATTTTATTCCATTTCTATGTACTTGACTCACTTAATTGTGAAGCAGGTGTTTAACATTGATCGAAATTCTTTTAAATAGAAATGTAAGATGAAAATTTCCATTTTCGTTATATTTATTTCTTTTCTGAGTTAGATTCTTATTTTTAATTAGAACCAAAAGAAGAAAAATAAATGATTTTTGCAAAACATTAATTTTTCAATTTTTAATCATTTTATTATTGACTTAATTCTTTCATTACTATTTTCAATTATATTTTAAGCATAGAGGATATTGAAGACAAACTTTGTTACATACCAAGATTATTATACGTATCTCAAAAATTATACTACTTATAAATTCTGAATTTTGTGAAAAAACTTTAAAACTGGTGAACCGAAATAAAATAATTTTGATTTATTTCAATCTTTAACATTCTTGTTAAAATTGATTTGTTTAAAATATGCAAGGGGAACAGTCTTAAAGAAAAAATATAATAAAGAAATGTGTAATTCTGAGTACAAGCTCTTTGAAAATGTTAAAAAAATGTTATTTGGCAAACTATATAAATTCTATGCCTGAAACATATCAAAAAGATTGATAAAATATTTTTTAGTTTTTTTCGACATTCATTTTTATTAGGAAATCGAAATAAAAATAAATAAGTTAAAAATAAATGGATAATTCTTTTTACGTTTTTATTTTCTAATTCCTTTTATTATTTATGTCAGGATAAAATAATCGTCTTTGTTGTATTGAAAAAGAATACAAAAACGCAAATAAAATTTTTTTATAAAATAAATAAAAGAAGTAAAATTCATAAGTATTGAATGCAATATAAATATAGCATAACATAAACATAATCAATTTATTTTATCACGCAACTTTGGTTTTTGCTATGTTAATTGAATTTCACCAAAGAATTTCAACAAAATATCTGCAAGCTAATTTAACTCTATTGAACAAAAATAAAATACATATTTATTTATATTCATTTGAAGAAAACTAGGTAAGATCTTTTACTTTCACACATTTTATAAATTTAAAAATAAAGTAACATATTTTGTTGAAGATTTTACGAGATTTCTTATAAGAAAAATCTGAGTTAAAATAAATTAAATTAAATCACATTTGAATGAAACTTGAAATATTTTTAAATTCGGTTTCTCTTTTTTCACTGCTACTGGTATTTTTGCTTAGTATATTTTGCTTTTAAAATTATTTGAGGAAACATAATTGCTGTTCATTTATCTGCAATGATTATTTATGATAAAATTATTTCATTGACATAATGACGTGTTTTCAATTCGGATTACCCAAAGAAGAATTATTTCTGAATAATCTACCGTTCATACAAAAGAAAACGCAATATACTGAAGATATTTATGAGCTATTTTACAGCTCATGCACTAATAAATTATTTTTCCCTTTACACTAAGAAAGATTTTTGTCTTTTAAATTTTTAATGTTGCTTGGGTTTTGAAAATAAATAAATAATTCAAATAATAAAAAAATTCATTCTTGGCGAAGCATGTCCATTTTGGACCTTGCGCCATAAAACCCAACCAATCAACTTACGCTAAGAAATACTTAATAATTATTACTAGATTAAGAAATACTTAAATAATTATTAAAGAAGAAAAATGGATTAGTCTAGACTAAATAATAGATAAGGCAAAGAACAATGATCTATTGACACTTCGAAGCTTAGGAAATCATCGAAGTATTCTTTGCATTTCATTTTATTTCAGATATTCAAATATTAAATATAGTTCCGAAAAATGGCAAAATTATTTATAGAATCTATAAAAAATGTAGTACCTTTCGAGAGCTTTTTTATACTATTTCCAGAATTATTGTTTATAGTTTTCAAGATGGGACAATCCTGCACACACAGAATGAATTTATGAAACATTCCTGCATTTTTTGTAGATTTATTTATAATACACGTTAATTGTCGTTGTTAACTTTAGCAGTCATAAAATTATATTCAATGAATATTTTCTACAACGTGAATACTTAAGTTTTGAATTTTAACATTGATTGTGTGACTACACAATAAACATTAATTTAGAATTATTAATGGTCATATTACTTCCGAAAATGTATTTAAATACCGATATTGTTTACATTTTTACAGAATCACTCCTGTGTTTGTACACTTTTAAAGTAAACAGAATTTTACTTTCGGTAATGTACATTATATTCATTTTAAACAAATATTAAAATGTTATTTCTTTAATAAAAAACTGTAATCCATGCTGGAAAATGCCTGCAAACTAACCAAACATTCAGTACTTCATTATACTAGCTTTTCAACATTAACATTTTTATTTCTTATTACCAATGGAAACGTATTTCTTGTCTTTGAATAAGCAATTGAGAATATATATTTTATTCAGTTATGAATTTATATTTGCCCAGTTATGGGCAAATATAAATTCTTCTAACAATCTTAAAGATAAGCAACAAAAATAAATGCACGGAATCTTAAGCAATTAATTACAAAATTGTGTAACGGGATTGAGTGTAAGGTTTTAAACTTCCTAACTATTATAGATATCAGAGAAACCCCTCAAAATAAATAACACTAAAATTTCAGTTTGAGGAATTCAAAGATTTTTAAATCAAATTATATATCATTATAAAAAATCTATTGAGATTTAATTACAAAAATTCTAGGCATTTAATTTATTTTGCATCAGTGGATTGAAATCACCTATGACTGTATGTTGATGTTATGCAACTACACTGCTGGCCACCCAAATTGAAATAACACGAGATAAAAGAGATATAACAATAAATTTACTTTGTAGATAAATTGTTGACCAAGAATCATGTGATTAAATTGATAGATTTCTGTTAAGTGTGGTTTCTGCCAAAATCAGTAGACAGATTAGCCGCCATTGTTGGATATCACCGCTGCCATAGCCTCAGTATTTATTCAAAGAGACTTTGGATGTGTTCTTAAGGTACAGCAGGCAAAGTAGCATCCACCAAAGTTGCCAAAGTTGATCTGGTTCGGCAGCCAAGGATGTAATCTGGGTCAGTACTTGCGCAATCATGAATTACATGCTTTCTATCAATGAAAGATCCGGAAAGCAAGCCAGCCAGGGAAGCAATTCAGTCTGGCTGTTAACAAAGTACCCTTGTACAATGCGTGGTCACCTGTTGAATATGACTGTTGATATAGGGGAAAGCCCTGAAGGTAAGGAAGGACAACACCTCGGAGATGTAGCTCTGGTTACTTAAAATATCGGCAATGCGTTCTAGAAAAGTGCTAGAGTGATATCCAATACCACCCCATACCATTATACTCGGTGCATGGTCAGTGTGGCGGTATATAATGGAATTGTTTAGCATCCCTTCTACAAGGTGTCTCCAGACTTGAATGTGACAATCGTGGTGTTGGAGACAGAAGTGTGATTCATCAGTTAAGACAATGTCCTTCAATTCTACCGTTCACATCCTTCTTTCATTGCACCATTAGTGACAGAGAGGTGTGTGAATCTGTGTGAGGTGTTGACGAAGCAATGGATGTCTTTCGGACAGATCACTCTGCTGTAAACGGCGTCTAATGGTACGTGCAACCACTGGATGATGCGTTACAAACTGACTGTGCTGTACTATGGTTCATGATGTGGCTGAGTGATCTGTCATTGCCATGCGCTCAATTTGTCTGTCACCACGTTAAGTGGTGCATTGAGGTGGATGCGATCGAAAACGTTGGTTCGTCGTATGCTTCTGAATCCAACGATCACATATAGGCATTACAGTTGTTTGGTTTCATCCAACATGACAACCGATTTCCGATTTCCCTAAAAGGTAATCCTAAGTCACGTTAGGCCCCTATCCTTTCTCTATCGAACTCGGATACTTGATCAAAAAATGTTCGTTGTTTTCTACTAGGCATAATTGAGCATTTTTTCTTGAAAAAAACAACAAGAAAAACACAATTGTAGAACTTGAAATAGTCGACATCTCTTCAAGTCTTTAATAGTGCTATGTGTGTGATGTGCATCTGCACTGAAATTCTAATCATTTTCATAACTTACCTCCGCAATGCATGCTGTAAATTTCATGTTATTTGTGCTTCCCTCATGGTGTTATATTTACCGTGGACAGCAATGTAGAATACATGGATATAAGTATAGAAATAAGCTTGTTTATTATCAACAAAAAGCTGTTCCTAAGAATCCCAGCTTTATTTGTTGAACCATGATTTTAATTTTATGTTAAATAATATGCTTATGTGTAAATAATAGAAATTTATAATAGATGAGTTTTGTTCCTTTAAAGTTTTATTCCGGTATTCAGTTGCGTATCTTAGTTGATCTAAATATTGGTATTTTTCTAAGTATGGGTATTCATCTTCTAAGTATGAGTATTCTTCATCTAAGTATGGGTAATCATCTAATTGTGAGTTCATCTAAGTATGGGTATTCATCTAAGTGTGAGCTTATCTAGGTATGGGTATTCTCATCTAAGTATGTGTTGATATAAGTATGGGTATTCATCAGCTATGTGTGGGTATTCATCTAAGTATGGGTTGATCTAAGTATGGGTATTCATCTAAGTATGGGTATTTACATCTAAGTAACTCTTGATATAAGCATGGGTATTCATCTAAGTATGTGTTGATCTAAGTATGGGTATTCATCTTCTAAGTATGAGTATTCTTCATCTAAGTATGAGTAATCATCTAATTGTGAGTTCATCTAAGTATGGGTATTCATCTAAGTGTGTGCTCTTTCAGCTCATCTAGGAGTATAAGGTATTCTCATCTAAGTATGTGTTGATATAAGTATGGGTATTCATCAGCTATGTGTGGGTATTCGTCTAAGTATGGGTATTCATCTAAGTATGGGTTGATCTAAGTATGGGTATTCATCTAAGTGTGAGTTCATATAAGTATGGGTATTTACATCTAAGTATCTCTTGATATAAGTATGGGTATTCATCTAAGTGTGGGTTGATCTAAGTATGGGTATTCTGGACTTAAGTATGAGTATTCATCTAAATATGGGTTGATCTAAGTATGGGTATTCTCTTTATGGATATTCTTCATAGTAATCATCAATAAAGCTTGGAATTTGAAGCCACTCAAGGGACACCCGGAGTTACCTTTCAGTAATGTAATGCCCACTCACATATTGCAAGGAATATTCAAGATTTTTTCAGCAGAACGAAAACAAATTTGTCCTTGATTTACTTATTCATGGATACTTCGCAAATGCACGAAATTTTATCAAATATCATTGTTGCTTCTAATACAGCGTTTAAAGTTGAACTTTGGATAAGCAAATGCAAGCAATGAGAAACCTTACCTCCAAAGAGTAAATTCATAAAATATTTCCCTTCCTGTCACGCCGTTCATGACCATTTATTGCAGCACGTTAGGAGTAAATGAAACAAAGGTTTCAGATGTTTAATATCATTCCCTTTTTAAAAATCATGTAATTTATTTTTATCAATAAATAATTATTTACAAACTAAATTTAATTTTTTGGAATTTTTCATGTTGTTGATATTTTATACAGAATATTAAATACAGTAAAAAAAATTATGATTGTTTTGAAGTTACTTTTTCTAATAGAAAAAGAAAACGTGGAAAATACTTCAGCATTCATAATTACATTTAACAATGAAATTAAATATTTAAGTTTTAGTCTTTGATATGTAAATACAAATATGTTAATATGAACTAAAGGAATATTATTATTATATATTTTTCAAATTCGACCGATTGCTGAGTGGTTAGCGCTACTGATTCCTGCGCTATGGCTCCCGTGTTCGAATACCGGTTGGGGCATGGATGTTACTTTCTTTGTCCTTTCTTCTGTGATGATGTATCAATGTGGCCCACCCTATAAACGAGTTTGTGATGGTATAGCACGTGGGCAACGCTACTGGCCTCCGTGACTTGGTTCACAGGTGCCCGCTGGGTAACGACAAATGAGTAGCAGTTTCTGGCCTTGTTGTGGCATAGAGTTGGTCACACAAGTGCCAGCAGTAGGGAAAAATATATTTTTTAAAAAATAAATAATTGTAATTATTTACAGGCTAGAGAAATCGCCAGTTGAAGGCTGGGGGATTAGCGTTCCTGATTCATAGATTGTTGGTACCGGGTTTGAACCCAATTCTTGTTCCAACTTCGTAAAGTAGATAGTGTTCCAGGTTATGTATTCCAAATTTCTAAAACTATGAAAACATTTCCTGTGACTATACTAAATAAAAAACAATGTGTTTACCATCTGATTTGTCGACTTATATTTTATAACTACAATCAATATTATACAGATAAAATAAGGCTTCTTTACTTTCTATGTATAAATAAAACAACTTATAAACAAAAAAAAATGATAAATTTGAAAATAAAATATTAAATCTTTTACTTGGTGCATTTCTCTCCGCAGATGCGGTAACAAGCTTACAGAAAGCTTAGTTGTTTCTTCAACATCGAAAAAATATCGTTGAAATAATCTTCTATTATTTAGAGCATTATTCCACGCATAACTTAGTACTTCATGAACTAAATAAGAATCCGCTGATTGACATTAACAACATATGTTTGAAAAAAAAATCATCACTTAAAAATAAGTCATGTTTTTCCTGGTAGTTTCAGATTATCAGCATAATGGGACATAAAGTGGAATAAATAACACTTAAAACTTAGGGCGCGCGTTAAAGTAATAATAATAATATTAAATAAAATATAAAAAGAATAAAAAAAAGAAAAATACAAAATATATGTTACATCTTAAGCTCTCCACCTCCCATTTAGTTACATTTTTATCATTATTTAAAATAAACTTTTACATGCGTACATAATCTATTTATGTTTATCCTTATGTGAAACTATCACTTCTTGAAAATGTTTTATTCACTTATTTCTATATTATGTATAATCATTTATCATGACTTAAGTAAATACATAACAATTTGCTTCTCTTAACAATTTGAAGGTAATTTGTTTCATTCATAAGGAATTAGTTGACTGACATAATTATATATACACAAGTTTAAATGTCTGATTAATTTTCTACACAAATACATCTTTATGATTTTACTTGCATTACCTTTAAAATTCAAAGTAATCATACATATTATCAAATTTAAGTAAAGGCTCATCAGAGTAATATATTGTACTGTAAAATATTGTAATTAATATTAACTGAAGCGCGCGTGCACACACACACACACACACACACACACACACACACACACACACACACACACACACACACACACACACACACACACACACACACACACACACACACACACACACACAGAGAGAGAGAGAGAGAGAGAGAGATTCTTGAAAAGAGTGATCAACTTTTAACAATGATAGAAGTAATGGTATTCAAACAAACTTTAAAAGTGCTTTCCTACTATACAGTTGACAAAATATTTATAGTTCCATTTAAAATAGAAAGTTCCAGAAATAAAAATGTAAATTTTGATATATGCCATTTTATTTCCTTTCTCAAAAACATTACAATATGTATTTTCTACAAAAGGACTCTAGTATTATAAATATATTTTTCTTCAGAAAAATGTTTTCAGTTTTGGAAATAATCTGAAAAATGTAAAGTGAGAAATATAAAATTTAAAGTTCATGATATGCCAACTTATTTATTTTTGCTTTTGAATATAAGAAATGACATATAAATGCCTGATAGCGAGTTTTTTTTCTCCAAAAAAAATTCATGTTATGAAAAAGTAACTGTCTAAATTTGAAAATTTTCTCACAAATTGACGTAAATAATATTTTAATACTATATAAGTGTAACATTATAGTAATAAATTATATGTTTTCAAAATATCTTCTGAACAATAGGTTTTCAATAAGAATTTTATTTTATAGCTTCTATAACTTTCTTTCTGAATCCATGTTAGACAGCTTAAAGAAAAATGTTACACCCAAAGTTTATTTGATTAGAAATACTATTCTCTGAAAATCTGTAAGAATCTACAACAGTGGTTTGGAATTTAATCTTTCTGAACGAGATTTATTGAATTATATATATATATATATATATATATATATATATATATATATATATATATATATATATATATATATATATATATATATATATATATATATATATATATATATATATATATATATATATATATATATAATTTTATATTATATAATTTAAATTATAACATTGATATTCGTCATACTAGTTTGTGGTAAAAATTCATTTACAAATGTTTTCATTGGTACCATTGTAAAATAATTATACAAATTTCCCCAGTATAGCATTAACTTATGAAAGTATAAGCGTGATAATTATTTTAGTAAGTGTATCGAAAATATAGTGTACAAGCAGTAGAAATAATTTAATGTGTTTTGCTATTCTTAATTGTCATTTATTAGTTGGAGATAAGAGTTCATTTATTATTTGGTTTCAAATACTATTTCATATTGTTTATAATTACATTCTCTTCCTGTGTGTATATTTACTTAAATGAATTATAAAATGAACGTTAAAAATATGAATGCCTGTTCTGCTTCTTTCAAATGTGCATGTATTACTGTTAAGAGAATATTAAGATGTGATTATTTAATACAGAAAGTTTTACAAATATTTGTTGAATTCAATAAGATTTTTGAGAATGTTTTCTTCAGATTGGAATGACATTAATTTAAACTTCTAGAAAAATATTTTAAACATTTTTAACTTAGACTTTCACGCTTTATTAATTCAGCTGCTCTGTAATTTGGCTCTTTTTAAGATTTATAAAATTAAATATTTTCATTGCATAAGGTGTTTATATTCATGTGCACATGCACACGAAAGTCAATAAATATTACTCCAGAAATTAAATTTTATTATTAGGATAATTTTTCTAACTGATTTTATGAGCCCCTAACATAAAATATCATTAAGTAATAAAATATGAATAACCATCTTATATTTATTTCATTTTTTAGCATTTCAGAATGAAAAAATAACATTTAGATTATGAAATTATCTTCAAGGTAATTGAAAACTAAAAAGCATTTTTACGTTAAATTCATGTTTATTAACATTATTCAATAGTCCTAATACTACTGTATCAATGAGAAGGAAGTCAGAGAGAGAGAGAGAGATAGAGAGAAAGAGAGAGAAAGAGAGAGGGAGGGTGAGAGAGAGAGAGAAAGAAAGAGGGAGGGTGAGAGAGAGAAGAAAAGAAAGATACAGAGAAGAAATAAAGATCAGGCATTTTTCTAATAATTTCCACATAAAAAATTGTGATACACTAATTTCCATGTATAATTTATGACTTTCTTATAAAATTGTGATAATCATGTTCATGATTTTCATACAAAGTTGTGATAACTGCCTTTGAACATATTTTAAGAAAAATTTTATAGCATCACAAGTAGTTACTTTTATGATTATAAAATAAAAAGAAATTCAATATCTATAAGGAAATTCTTTTTTAATTGCTTAGTCAATGGTAAGGCTTTGTCACTTGCTTTTTCTTATATTAGTAATACTAATTTAAATGTTTATTTTTTGATGTATAAAACTGTATTTAAAATTTATAGTTTTGTTTTTAGGATGGAAATATAATATATTGTATACATAAAACAAAAGGTTTGATTTTCATGTAATTTGAAAAATTCAATTTGTATTTGCATCTTTAAGTTTACCTGATGAATGAAATTTTGAATTTCTACTAAGCATCATAATTCCTTTTCATGATTTCACAAAGAAATGCATATATTTTGATACGCAAAAAAATAATTGCTAAAAGTATTGACTTATTAATATGCTAAAGGCATATAAAATACATTTTTTGATATTCATAATTTCTTTATTTTTCAATAAATACATTCAGGAATAATGATATTTTAAGAGTAGACTTTTTTCACGCTTTTTTTTTGTATTCTTACTTTAATTAATTTCGGTATGTGCTTATATATGTATATCTTTTGAATTATTATTGCTGTAGTTAAATTATTTACTTTATAGAATTCAATTTATTTGGTAACATTTTCCGTAATTTATCAAATATATATTTTTAATATATGATGCTTTAAAGCGAGAAAAAAATAAGTTGGTAAAAAAGATGAAAATGAAGATGAAGTTGAAAAAGAAAAAAAAAGGCTTAAATATTATACTTAGTCCATTTACTTATAAATGAAAAATTCACATTCACATGCATAACTATTAATAATTCTTAATGGTTATCATGTTTAAATACAAAACTTCATTTTTAAAAATACTGTACACACATTTTAATGCTAAAATCTTGAAGCTTTAAATCCTATATATATTTACGGGATATTTAAAACTTATGTTTAGTTATTAGAAATTTTAATATTCAGACACATAATTCTTCAAATACAATTTTAAAGAAAGAATAAAAGGGTATTACAGGAAAAACTGCTTTTGTAATTTAAATTAGAATAAAAATAAAATAAAATCATTATCGCTCATACATAACATTATGATTATATAACTTAATTTAAATAACAATGTAAATTTTTTTAATTTGAAACTTAGTTGAAAATTTGGAGAATGTAATCATTACCTTATGCACTTAATATATTAGAATAACATGAAATATTTCTCCGTAAATAAGAGATTACGTGTTAGAATTTATGTTAATAAATCAAGCACAGCTGTGATAGGAAATTACTTCAGCTACGAGATTAAACCAAACTGATACCATGGCAACTATATTCTTCTTCACTTCACTAAACTATTAAATACGAGTAATAATTCTCAGATACTGCGATATTCAATAAATTCCAAATCACTAGTATTTGCCTGCGGTAATGGTTTGATATCATTGGAAAATGTATAAGGGAGTAATTCAATCTCTCTCATTGATCGCTTTTATAACCTCCAATAATTTAATGGAACACAGATTTGTTAATGTACTAATAATATAACTGAAATTTAGCAGATATTTTAAAGCTTTGTTGTCTAGTTAATTTTAAAGATAAATTGCATATGAAATATTGCAAACAATAAAACCTTTAATTATAGTTTAACGAATTATCATTACCAATTTTATTCCACACATTAATTTTATTTTCAAAACTATTGTCTTATATTGATTTTAAAAATGCCTTACTTGACAGATGTAACATTTATATTTGTACAATTTTTTAAAACTTTCATTCGATTCATCTGGTTGCTAAAGTCACATTATTTAATGATTAATTTAAAATTAAAAAAATAAATAAATAAAAACAAAGGAAGGATTAAACAAAGAGAGAAACACAAGACTGTTTTCAAAATTTTTATTTTTATTTAATCCATTGAATGTGTGACCGAAAATAGAAAACAAGATAGATAATTTTATATTGATGAATATTATTCAATATGAAGTTAAAGAAAGCATTGATATAAAAATAATAATCAATACTGCTTAAGAAATAAACAATTTATTTTGAAAACTATTCCTTAAAGCACCATTTTTCAAAAAAGAGATATCATGTTTAGTCTGAATCATAGATCTTCGATATAGTTCAATTATGTGATTGTTTATGCTATATATTGAATAGCGCCAACCGATGGCTGAATAGCAAGAGTTCCTGACTCCTGAGCCGGGTTTGATTCCCAGTTCGGGCATGGATGTTACTTTCTTGTTCTCTCTGTGTTTTTCTGTCCACTCTTCTGTGATGATGTATGAATGTGGCTCTCCCTATTAAAGGGTTTGCAGTGGCAACGCTATTCGCCTCCGTGACTTGGTTCACTGGTGACCGCTAAATAATGATAAATGAGTAGCAGTTTACAGGCCTTGTTGTGGCATAGGGTTCGTCGCCCAAATGCCCGCCGTTGGAAAAAAAATTATTGAATAGTCATTCAAACTGCAAAAGCATAAGCTGTATAATAAAGTTTTCTAATTTAAAAGCTTTTTCTTTTTTGAACTTTTTAATATTAACTGGGATTTACTTTTTTCGCTTCATTCATACATTTTCTTGAAATATTTTTTTCCCTCAAATTTTGCCTTTCCATTTTGACAACAACCTTATTTAAATTTAAGTAATGACTCACAAACTTACACAATCCATTATACATTGAATTTAAAATATAATAAAACCACTTTCCCAATGTCAAAGAAATTCGAAAGCATGAAATTTTATAAGTGTTAAAGGCTTTAAGCGTATTTATGTTTTTGTTTTCTCCAAAATGTGTATTTAGCATTAGATTTCTCCTAAAACATTCAAAATAAGAAATCTTCTGGTTTTCCAAATTTTCTTCTTTTCTTAATATATAAAATCACAAATATCAAAGAAGAAACCAAGATTTCTTATTGTTGCTTATATTTATGCTGTGTGTGAAAGCATTGTGCTTCTTATAATATAACATATAATATATAAGATATCATAGGAATACATTTCTGCATAATGTTTTATTTAAGGTGCTATATAATCCATGATTCCAAGTTCTGAGTTAGGCTATTTTTTGGCAGATTTTCTTATGCATCTGACAACCTCGTTTTTATTGCGTCATACATATGGAGACCTGTAAGAATTATGCAGAAAATTCTATTTTGGTAACCCTAGTATTTACGGCATCGTGCACGTCCCGATTCGTCATCTTGGCAAAATTTTTTCATCGCCAAAATAATTTTGAATTTGGAAGCATGGATTTATATGGCATCTGTGCCATTTGAACTTATGAAATTTTAAATCTTCTTGAATAATAAAATTCTTAAAAATAAATCTGATTGATCATTTACCAAAGCAAACTTAAATTAATTTTAGAAATTAGAATTAGAGTAATCTTAGGTGATTTTTAGTAACCAAAAAAAAATAAAAAGAATTGTAACATTTCTGATTAAAATAGCGAAATGCTTCAACGTTAATCTATTTATCGCTATTTGAGGAAATGAATTTTCAAAGTAGAATTTTTATTTGGTTCCGGAATAAAGACCAAAAATGAAATTTTAAAAATGCTAAGTAGTTTTGATGAAACGTGTAAAGGAATTTATAAGACAATTTTTCGTTAAAAATTAAAGAATTCAGAATATGATCGTTCGAGAATAATTAGCGTTCTATGATTTAATTTTCTTTTAATAAGTTTTGGAAACATGACACTTTAATTCCATCTTGTAACAACTGTAAAACATTTCCATTCATTTTGACACATTCTTGCTTATCGATCATTTGCTTATTAGATTCTATAAATCTCTTGTATAGTGACACATTTTAAAATTACTTCTGCCTTTAACTTTTGTCTACTTTTAAATTTCCCGTGTGAAAATGAAATGACTGATGAAAATGTTTAAACACATTTTGCTTGCTATAATAATCATTGAATTTTTCCCAGATTCTCACTAACGAAGAAAAATGCAACTCAAATAAGACAATCCTATTATAGTTTTCTTTTAAACTTTAATGTATGTAACATGTATTCTCATGATTTTCATCTATTTAATAAAAGTGTAAGCATTATGTTTTTGCTACATACTATTTTTGGAAGGGCATTAACATATCTGTTTACAAAACCGAGAACTAAACAATAATAATAAAAAAACTATGCAACGCTTGATAATGAAATGATATTTAAAAGTTTTTCAGATAAATAAATGTTATTAGTATTTTAAAGAACAATAATTAAAATAACGTACATTATCTGTTTAAATTTTAAACGTTCTAAAGAAACAGTAATATAATTTCCCTAGTTTAATTCAAAGTAAAATATAAGAATTAAAATTTAAAATAACAATTCCAATTATCCTGTAAAAGGTGAAATATATATACAGACCCAAAATTAATCTATTTTAATTAAATTTTTTTTTTCATATCAAAGTGCTACTCACAAATCTGATTATTTATATATTAGAGGCAAAATGTTATTTGGAGATTTTATTGGATAATATTTTAATATCTTTTTGATCTAATTTTAATACATAAAGCAAAATTAGTTTTTTGAAGTCCCTAAAACTACACATTTCTCAGAATAAAAAATTAGAGTGAATGGTGATAATAATTCAACTAGTATTTACTTCAATTTAATTTCATTCATTAAATATTACCAAAATAATTATTTCTAAAATTCCTTACAATCTACTTCGTTTATTACAATTAAGTTTCTGATATGAATTCACAAATTTAGAATTTATCATTTTCATCAAGAATTTATCTTTTTATCATTTTCATCAATTTGTATTGTATTTTTTTTAATAGTACTTTGAAATTTCATTTATTTACTCTTAGAAATAATTACAAGATAAAATTATGTAACTTATTATTACTATGCGTTTTCAGTAATATGACTAATGTAAATGATATTTCATTAGTCATATTAGTGAAAACGCATAAGTATTAATTCGTAAAAGCATGGGACGTGAGAAAAAGATTTCACATAAAGAAAGTACTATTATCTTTATTTAAATAGTAAAAATATCATAAAAGGTTATTAATACATTTCGTTTAGCAACATTGTGTATCTCAAATCAAGTTTAAAATATCTGAATAACAACAATTTATGATGAACAAACTAAAATTAAAATTCTTAAAATGTAACTGGGAATGCATTTGAAAGATATTTAAATTAATTGCTTTGCCAATGTTTTAGATCTCGATGCATTTATATGATTCTAGATTCTCATTGATTTTTATCAACAAATATGTTGACACATTTATCAAATAATACATGAAATATAATGAGTCAAGAATTGAAAATATGTATAAGTCATTTGGAAATAGGTAAATAAATTTAAATACGAATTTATATTTTTTAAAAATAATTCTAAATAGTTATCTTTAGTAAAAAAAATTTAGTTAATTTTCATAGCAGTTTTAAATAGCCTTGATTTTATTTCATATTAAATGCTTTTATATGCAAATATATCATGTAAAATATTTAACAACATATACGAGAGTTATTCTGATATTTTTGAGATACGCGCCAACGAGAATTTGCAAAATAAAAATAAAGGTTTAATTTTAAAATACAAAGTATTTTAGCACAGAAGACGATTTTCTACTGACTTACTTCAACTTGTTTAACGTAGAATAAGTTTTAAACCGAAGAGAAAATGGAGTTGACGCGAGAACATTTTCGCGCTATGATTTTCTACGATTTTAAAGCAGGATTAAATCAAGAAGAATGCGTTCAACGGTTGCAATTAGCATTTGGTGATGAAACTCCAGCTCGTGCTAGAATCAGTAAAGGAACTCTTACTGATTTTAGCACGAGTTGGAGTTTCATCATTTAGCAATTTAATGATGGTCACCATCATTAAATTGCTAAATGATGGTGACCACTGCATCATTACTAAAATTGTAACAGGTGATGAAACGTACATACCATTTTCTGACGTTCCAACACGTCAAGAAAGCAAAGTATGGGTTTTTGAAGATGATCCCACGCCGACAATGATGAAAAAATAGAGCGCACTGAAGTATGGGATTGGTCAAAGCCATCAAGTTGGAAGGACAGAAGACAGTAACAGGAAATTGGTATACCACAAAATGTCTTCCAGAAATTCCACAAGAACTGAATGTTAGGGGACTAATGCTTCACAATGACAACGCATCTTCACATACAGCCGGATTAACAGTTGAGTTTCTTAAACAAAAACTAATTAAAGTGATCGAACATCCCCCGTATTCATCTGAGCTTGCTATTTGCCACTTTTGGTTATTCTTTAATTTAAAAAAAGAACTTACGTGAACGTCGTTTTCATTCAGAAGAAGAGATTGATGTGGCTATAAATGCATTTTTTCATCTATTCCAAGAAATGAATGGATTGAGGCATTTATTGGAAAATTCGTCTAAAAAAGTGCATTGATGCTAGAGGAAACTACTTTGAACACACCTAAAAATTTTGTAAGTATAACTTTAAAAACTTAGTTGTATCTCAAAAATTTCAGAGTGACCTTCATATATATATATATATTTCCTATTAAACTTCTTTTTCTTTGTGGAAAATATTATTTTTTATGATTATTTGGATAAAAATTAATTTTTATTTATATTAAATTATCACGGTTTTTAAGTGAAATAACCAATAGGATTTGCTTAAATATACTTTAACTTATTAAACAGTCTACCATTTAGAAGTCTATATAAAACAGTCTATCTAAAGGAACTTTAGAAACCGATTTCGTTTTTAAAAAACTGTTCTAATTGAAAACTTAAAAAACGCTGGCATTACTTTAGTTTTGTCGTATTTTGCATTAATATTAGTTTTTAAAGTTTTTTTTAGTCTTACTTTGATTCCTTGTGCTGTGTTAACAAATGCTAAAAGTAGTTTTTTCCTGTGAAGTATGTATATTTACAAATATCATTGAATTTCATAGAAAAATATTTTCACACCTCATTATTCAAACTTCAGCTTCTGAGAGTTCTTTGAAAGTAAATATATGTAAAAATATTCTTGATCTTAAAATGTTTATGTTTTGTATTTTCATTCAAAGCATCGTAGAATAACATTTCTTTGAAAATTACTTACAAAATCTTAATTTATTCCTTTGAGAAAATAAAGTAAAAATAAACATTTCATGAACACAAATTTAATTTAATTTAAAAATGTGTTTTTATATGCAAATACTGCCAATATCACAAAACATTTTAAACAAACAATATAAAATATCTAATGAACTTATTTTGAGAAATCAAAGCCTGCAATTTTAAAAAGTATCATTAAAATAAAAGATTAATCTTCAAACAATTTTAATTCACTCGATTTTTTTTAAATGTACGTTGATGCAAATAAAATAAAATTTAAAATATTCAAAATATATTTTTTAATAATGGCACTCCCGAAATACTGTTGGGAAAATGTTATAGATTTGCATTGGAACAGTGTAAATCGTACGTACTTCATAACATAAACCAGTAAACTATTTAATTCACATTTATTCTTTTAACTTCATTATATAATTCAGAACTACCGAATAAAAAATCTTATTTTATTATATAAATTATTATAAAGAAGAGTTTGAAGCGTATGAAAGAAAAGCAAGTTTTACTTCATAAATATTTTTAAATAATCTTGAATTATTTTTTTTAATAATTTGTATTGATATTTTTGTCTTTATTTTCTATTTTTGCTTGATTGTTAAGTTGTATTTATAAATGTTATTTTTACTATAAATTATTGACAAGTTATGATAAAAAAACATTAAAAATGCTTGTTATTTTTATTCACTTACTTAATTTTTATCATAATACTTATCTGTTTATTCATAAAATAATTAATGATATGTAATACGAATAATATTTAATATATTAAATAAAAATAATTCATAATATTTATTGTATGAAATATTATTAAATCACTTGTAAATGTAAATTAATTTTTTATCTAAGTCTTTTCTCTCTTAAGTAGATAAATAAATAAACTTTGTATCCATCAAAACATACATTCACAAAACATTGTGGAATTCTTATACGAACCGAATTGGTACGTGTGGACCTATAATTAAATTTTACGTAATAAGAAAATGATATGTTTTGTTGTCATAATATCCTTCACATTTTTTATCGTATTGACCATTACAATTAATTTTGATGAATAATATAAAATTAGATATCATTCGTATTATGATGTAATTACTCATAAGTTCAACCTTTCCAAAGAAATAATATTTAATATTTGTATTTATGTATAAATTGCATATTTAATCGAGTCAAATAGTATGGATTTACTACTTATTTTGTTTATCTTACATATATTAGTTTTTATATCTTCTCATCGCCTTTGCTGATAATATGTCAAATTGTTCATTATCGCCCTTAGCATTTTCCCTGCTTACATCATGAATTAAAAAGTGTATTATTCAATTGAATTTATGTTTTCAGTGTCTTTAAGCATTTTCATATTTAGCCAAAATTTAATAAGAAAAGTACATGTAAACTATTCGATTAAATGTTGATATGATTGTAGTTGAAAATATCAGCAATTAATCTAATTCGTAATTTTCTTTTACAAAAAGTATTCTACTTTTTGGTATTACAAGGACAGGAATTGTTTTCACCATTCACATTTAAGAAATCAGTGTATTTGCCATCATAACCCAAAAAAATTGGTAAACTCTCACTATTAAGAAGCAAAGACCAAGTAGAAGAATCAAATACTTATTCTAATGCTTCCAAAATTAGCATTTCTCATTAAAGATATTGTAACCAGGACTTATTTTATGCAGCCATTAGTGAATATCAGAATTTTCGGTTGGGTCGGTTACTGATGATTAAAGATATTGTAAACCTGACCTATTTTATGCACTCCAGCAGTAATTAGCGAATACTCGAATCTTCGGCTGGGTCGGTTACTGGTGATTAAAGATATTGTAACCATGATCTATTTTATGCACCCCAGCAGCCATTAGCGAATACTGGAATCTTCGGCTGGGTCGGTTACTGCTGATTAAAAATATTGTAACCAGGAACTATTTTATGCACCCCAGCAGCCATTAGCGAATACTGGAATCTTCAGCTGGATCGGTTACTGCTGATTAATGATATTGTAACCGTGACCTATTTTATGCACACCAGCAGCCATTAGCGAATACTGGAATCTTCGGCTTGGTCGGTTACTGCTGATTAAAGATATTGTACCCAGGAATTATTTTATGCACCCTAGCAACCATTAGAGAATACTCGAAACTTCGGTTGGGTCAATTACTGCTGATTAAAGATATTGTAACCATGACCTATTTTATGCACTCCAGCAGTAATTAGCGAATACTCGAATCTTCGGCTGGGTCGGTTACTGGTGATTAAAGATATTGTAACCATGATCTATTTTATGCACCCCAGCAGCCATTAGCGAATACTGGAATCTTCGGCTGGGTCGGTTACTGCTGATTAAAAATATTGTAACCAGGAACTATTTTATGCACCCCAGCAGCCATTAGCGAATACTGGAATCTTCGGCTGGGTCGGTTACTGCTGATTAAAAATATTGTAACCAGGAACTATTTTATGCACCCCAGCAGCCATTAGCGAATACTGGAATCTTCAGCTGGATCGGTTACTGCTGATTAATGATATTGTAACCGTGACCTATTTTATGCACACCAGCAGCCATTAGCGAATACTGGAATCTTCGGCTTGGTCGGTTACTGCTGATTAAAGATATTGTACCCAGGAATTATTTTATGCACCCTAGCAGCCATTAGAGAATACTCGAAACTTCGGTTGGGTCAATTACTGCTGATTAAAGATATTGTAACCATGACCTATTTTATGCACTCCACCAGTAATTAGCGAATACTCGAATCTTCGGCTGGGTCGGTTACTGGTGATTAAAGATATTGTAACCATGATCTATTTTATGCACCCCAGCAGCCATTAGCGAATACTGGAATCTTCGGCTGGGTCGGTTACTGCTGATTAAAAATATTGTAACCAGGAACTATTTTATGCACCCCAGCAGCCATTAGCGAATACTGGAATCTTCAGCTGGATCGGTTACTGCTGATTAATGATATTGTAACCGTGACCTATTTTATGCACACCAGCAGCCATTAGCGAATACTGGAATCTTCGGCTTGGTCGGTTACTGCTGATTAAAGATATTGTACCCAGGAATTATTTTATGCACTCCAGCAGCCATTAGCGAATACTCGAAACTTCGGTTGGGTCGGTTACTGCTGATTAAAGATATTGTAACCATGACCTATTTTATGCACTCCAGCAGCCAGCAGCAGTAAATAGCTTTTAACATTCATGTTTTTGCTGCAATAAGATTTTTAATGAATGAAATTTTTAATGAGTTATGGATCACTTTTCATATGATCTAATAACAATAAATTTGGTAATATAGACTGTCAATAAAATCACTATTTTCTAGATTGATCCCCAAAAGAAAGGTTTCAAAAATGATAAAATGTTCAACAAATATCCTAGAACAGACCGACAGGAGTACTTATTTTATTATGGGAAGATATTCAATTTAATTACCTTTTGGAAATTCATGTATAATACCTTAATTTCTAGAATATTAATATTTAAAAGAAAATAAATATAAAAGAAACAACAAATGATTTTCATTTATTATTTATTTTCTTGATTGTTATACAAGTATAATATATTTTAATTCAAAATTCTTTTTAGTACGCATGTTAAAGTTTTTCAGTATATTTTGTTTCACATTTTCCAAAATTTGAATAAGATTAAAATATATAGAGAAACGTTAGCAATATAATTACGCGCGAAAAATCTTTTACATCAAATAGCAAGCTATTAGTTTTAGTTATTATTAAACTGATGAATACTTTAATTTTTCCGTAGATAGTTATCTTTTAACTGTGGAGTTAATTATTCAATGAAATATAGCTATTTTAGATAAAAATGTAGCAGCTTCATTTCATACTTTTTACAACAAAATGTGCTAAATTTTGTACATAAAGCTTTTTCTTTTTTACTCGATAAGTTAGATAATAATTTTATTAAAGTAACATACTTGTGGATTCAAACATTTCTACGTTAAATAATTTATTATTTATTAATAAAATACTTAAAGAATGAGGAAATCGAAATTTGAATCCCTTTATTGAAACTACTTGATTCTCTCGTAATGTTAGATTCATTTATTAATAAAATTACTTTTCTTTACGATACATTAATGTTTTAATCCAATAAAATATGTATCACAAAATTTAGAAATTTTTACGCAATAATACCGCAAAATAATTAAATTACCTAATTAATGTGAAGTTACTTTTTTTCTATGTCCTTCATTATAAATAATTTCATTAGGAGAATTTTACCATTATGAAAGAGTTTCAACTATAAAAAAGAAAGAAGATATCTTTGAAAGAGTTTCAACTATAAAAACAATAATACATTTACATAAAACAATGTACAAAGGATAAAATTTATAAAATATACTTTCTTATTATTTTTAATTAGTGACATTTATTATTACCTTTAGTAGAAATTTTTTGTGTATGGTAAGTACTATAAATATTCATATCCTATAACAAATAACCAAACTGCCTGTACATAAGAATTTCTAGAAAAATAAAAAATTCGTAAATTTATTACTTAATTTGCCTAAGATATTAATAAAAATTAAAATTTCTTTAAAAAAACACACACACACATTTATATGTGTATATGCATTTTATATACATTATAGTTGTATGTACATATTGTTATGTATTTTTAGCTTAGTGTCATTTAATACAAAGTAAATAAATAAACTGATTTTACTTCTCAGCTGACGATCCATATTAAAGAAAAGTCAACAATAAAATTTTCACAAATCTTATCTGTGATCAATATGAACAATACGAAGTCACAAATCATATAACTCAAAGATGGCTTCAAGAAATAAAAATATTTGAGTGGACTGTAATATTTAACATATGGAAAACGTAATGCCAGTTAGCAATGTTGTATTTTAATTACAGGATTTGTACCCAAATCATAGAATTATATCAGCCTATATATGTTTTAAAAATGAAAAATTGCCCCGAATTAAATCCATCTGATATTATTGGAAGTTCTGCTTCCAATGAAAATATAGCAAAGACAACCACCTGTTAAATAATGTGTCAAGATGAAAACAATCAATTTAAACAATTGATTTTGAATCATCAAAACATACAATTTGTATAGTTTTTCTCTTATATGCTTCATGAACATACTTTAAATTATTAAAAAATATCCAGCATTTTAATTTCAATTAATTTTGATGTTTCAGTACAGCCTACATCATTTTGTATACATTATTTTTTGATCGAAGTAAGTGCAGGGTAAAGAAATGAAATACAAATAATGCGTTTCTCTACTTCAGAATGATATTTGTTAGTATAAACTATAAAAATTACTTTAATTTAAATAGTTTGTTTTTCTATTTTTAAATACATTGTAAAATCTAATATACCAAATAAATTTGAAAAATTGATTGACCTTGTTGGAAATCTTGGTAATTATCTAAAAGTAATGTAACCCTCTTTGCCAGTTGAGCATTGATGACGTCAGGTTGAAATCCCATACTCCCACTCAAAAAAATGCAAAACTGAGTGCTACAATGTTTTGATCCGTAAGAAATATAGATGCATTCGCACCAAAGCTAAATCTAGTAAATATATCTGTCCTTCTATAATATTTTTTAATAATAAATAGATAAATATAGATATTGGGGAGAATTTTTCTTTCATCATGTGTATAAATGGAATGTTCCTGAACGAATGAGGTAAGAGTAAATTTTCTCTTACAACTTGATTTCTTTTGGTAATTGAATTGTTACCAAAAAAACAGTTTCAAAACTCTAAATATAAAAAGCTTTCAAATACAGTTATATAAATATAAAGAAAATAATTATGCTAATTTATACTTGAGTGTCCTTTATAGAATAAATTAGTTTTCTTATTTTATAATGTAATAAATCATGTACAACATGTTGTATTAATTGCATCTAGTAATATAAAATCATTGACCTGGATGATGAAATATTAATAGAGGAAAATAAAATTATATTTCAACCAAACTGAAAACCATTGTATTGATATAAACAGAATTCTTCTTAAATTTTCCACCCAGTTAAATAGAAAAATTAGGGTTTTAATGCAATTAAAAGGCTTCAAAGTGTCACACAGTTAAATTAGGTCAAATACAATACTTCAAATGTGAATTGTTTTTTGAGTTTTAAAGTATAATGGAACAACCATATGGATATTATATATTGCCCTAATAATAATCGATTCCAATGTTATTTGTTTATGATTTTGAAGAAAAATGGAAACCACTTTAACAAAATAGGAATTAAAAAAAACTCTATTTTTCTGATTTTAAATACATGTTTAAAATGCAAGTAATCCGTAAGAACATTTACACGATATGTAGGATTTTACCCTTTGTTTTCCAGTTTGACTAACTTGTTGTTGTCATTTAATTTCATTCAAATCATAAAAAATAAAAAAAACTTTTACTTCTTATTCAGCAAGATTAGTTACACTTTTTACAATATAGATATTTTAAAGTGGATTTCATGTGTTCTGCAGAATTTGAAATTTATTAACTCTTTAAAAGGAATTAAATTTAAAAAAGACATTTTTATGAAGGAAAATTTGAAATTTAAACATTGGTAATGCTTTTATTTTTTAATTACATGACAGAAAATTTTTGTTAAAATATATATTTTAGACAAATCACTTCCAAAAATAACTTTTCCAATCAGCAATCTTGACTTGATATTTCCTTGATCTTTTGGTATTCAGTATTGAGGTCTTGATATTTAACGTGATCTGCAAGGAGTGTTAGTTTATTCTTAAAAAAATACCTCTGTATTGAATACAGATACTTTGCAATAATAGGAAAGGGAAATCCCGAACCTTCTTCTTGGAATTCTTGTTCATGAAAAAGGAATATGATCAGCCACTTGTGTGAAAAAAAGTTTTTTAACAGGCTTTTTAAAAAGATGCCTAAAACGCATAAAAACTTTTCATTATTAAATTATTTACCAAGCAATGCTAAATAAAGCAAGACATATTTTGATGTTCGGAAGCATTATTTAAAATGATATCAATACTTAAAATCAGTGGTCTCGTCAGATTAAGAAACAAATTTTAAGATTTCTTTAATAAATAAGCCTCATATGATCTATAAAAACATATAGGATTTGCATCAATATAAACTATTCGAGCTTATAACTGAAATTACGATTTGTGCATATAAATGATATTCTCATACAGTTTCAACTATATTTATAATTTCCCCAAATTTTCATTATTTATTCGCTTGAAGCATATGCTATTTATGTTCACACACATACTTAAAAACTAAAATTAATAATTTTATAATTATTTCTTAAAATTTGAAATTCATTATCCAGTAAAAGTCCAATCATATTTTTTAAGATCGAGTACAGATATAGACAGGATTGTAATATATTTTGTAGCTCCTCTCGTGATAGCTTTGTAGCTTCTTTACGTGATAGAAGCATAAATAAAAATTACTTTATCTATTAAAATATTTTATTCTAAAAATGTACATATTTGAAATTTTTATATAAAGAATATTGTTTTTATTTCATGACCATTAAAATTAACATTTTTGACTAAAACAAAAACTAGAATTATTTTAATATGACATCAAATATTGTCGCATAAAGTTTACATATTGTAAGAATAGTGAAATGCTGTAACATTTGTAAATAGAGAATTAGTGATTAAGACCACAGGAACATTTCATTATTATATATAATAATAAACCAATATTAAATAATAATTCATCATAAAATTTCATTAAAATGTAAAAAAGTAAATATATGTTTTGTATATTTTTCTCTATTAAACAATTTTTAAATAATTTGTTTTAATAGACATTGTAGTTAATTAAGCCATTTTTATCTCAATGATCATATTTCTTTCCTTATTAAAAGCGAATCCAACAAATTTAAAAATGTATTGCAATACACACTTTTCAAATATAGTCAAAAACAAACATCACATTCTTTTTCAGCAAATAACTAAAAATATTTTATTCAAATACATGTTGCGTTAATGAAATAAATTATTATTATTGTTTCTGAAAACCTGTTTTTAATTTCAGTTTTCATTAAAATATCTCTACCTTATTATGTGATGGGAATAAATATCTTTAATTATAGTTTTAATTGATTCATTACTTTTAATAAATTGAAACAATATTAACAATAGGTTATTAATAATCTGCATTGTTTTCCCTATTTATAATGAGAATAAAACAAACTTCATCATTCTCAATTATGCGTAAAGAAATTTTAAAAACAAGCAAATTAGAATAATTTTATTTATTTTAAAAATCCGTAAATTTGAATTATTTAATTAAAATAAACATGAGAATTAGTGAACCAAAAACTAAATTATAAGTAAAGGAAATTAAATTAAATCACTCAAATCTGTTATCTATAAAATTTATTTGATGTTAGCAATATAAATTTGCTCTTAATGTTTTTCATTTTCGTTGATGAAAATGAGGGAAATAAGAATAAAATTCTCTAAATTTGCTTCGTTACAAATTTTATATTTACTTTCTAGTATTCTATAATCTGACATCATAGGGCATAATATAATTCAATTTACAAGACACACCCCTAAATAAACTTGCAGAAAATTTTACCCCATCAAGTTGTGGTAAGTAATAATGCTATACAAAGGATATTTATAATTTTGTAAAGTTTAAAATTCATTTTGAAATGAAATAAAAAGTCTAATGAAAGTAATATTTCTGTTTTTTTTTTTTTTTTTGAACGACTGAATTTTTTTTTACTTAATTATTTCAATTATACTTTTTACACTTAATTATATGCGTAATGCTAAATTTAAAAGTATTAAGTAAAATTTTACTGAATTAACATAATTTTTATTTATGGTTGTCATAAAATATATTTTGTAAAAATCAAGCGAGAATGAATGCCTTTTAAATTCTCTCCAAATCATTTTGAATATAACATTACGTCTTGCCAAAGAATCAAGTTATAGGATAAAAAATCAATTTATTTAAGAACCTTACATACATTTTATGTTTTTCACTTTAAAAATATCTAGAAGATAGAAAATAAAATTCTTCAGTTGGGGAAGAATTTTTCAGATATTGAAAAATTAAGCATTCTTATGCATCATAAAACAAACATTTTTATGGAAATGTTTTGTAACCATGTATATATATATATATATATATACATACATATATATATATATATATATATATATATATATATATATATATATATATACATACATATCTAAATGTATGTATATGTGTATATGTAAACAAAGATACGATTTGCACCCAATGGATGGGGAAAAAACCAAATTATGGATGGTAACGAATAAAAATAGTTTTGTTTACTACAAACAGATGGCGCTATAGTGTGTTATTTAACCGAAAGATGATTTACAAAGGAAAAAATGTTGACAACTTACAAATCAGCTTAGTTATAGTTAACTAATACAAGAGTAAATGTTGAATGTGCTATTAAACATTCAGAAGTACAGCTGCGAGACGAGTCACTACACCATTCGCAGCATTTAATGATATTTCTTGTTTTATGACCAGAATATTTTTGTGGAAGGTGCCTTTCAGTGCTGCTAATGATGCCGTTTGGTCTCGGTACACATTTAATTTTAAGAATTTCCACAGCCAAAAGTCACAGGGTGATATATCGGGAGTTCTTGGAGGTCATGCGTGATTAAAGTTGCGATTGACAATGACATCCTACTCAAATGTTGAGCGTAGCAGCCATTGAACAGGCAGAGAAATATGAGGTGGCGCTCAATCTTGGATAAAATTGACTGTGTGAAGTGCCTGTGACGCTTGCAGTTCAGGAATATTGCTGTTCTATAACTGCTTTCATATCATAGACCAGTGACATTAAGCGTTTGGAAATACTATGTGTGATTCCCTCGAAAAAGAATGGACCGATTTGGAAATAACCAATAAAGTCACACCAGACTGTCTCTCTAGGTTGTTGGAAAAGTACCTCAACAAATACATATGAATTTTTTGCTGTGAGCACTGGCCTATTGTGGGTGTTAACAGCGCTAGAGGGTGTGAAGTTCTCCATCAATCAGATTGATGCTAATCGTACTGCTAATATATCTAATTTGCAAAATCTCGGCGAGTTCCGAGGTCAGAAGATTTCAATTATTCGTTATATTGCAACTTGTAGTAATACCATACCAAAGTTATTCGCGGTGTTCTCCAGACACATCCGTGCTACACTCCTATCTGCCTAGAAACATTTTGAGCACTGCATTCCCCATATGCAGATCCCGTGAGCATGGAATTCATCATTTGTTCCACTGCCGTGGCTGTTGAGGGACGGCCACTTCTTGGATATGACACCAAAACACCAGTTGCTTCAAATTTCTTCAACATTTTGTACAAAATAGAACTCGTTATTGGTAGTTCACTATCTCGCATACCCTTTATATAGCGATATGCTCGCAATGCCGTAGTGGCACTTTCTAAATACTAAAAATACAATTTAACGAAGAGATCTTTCTTAACTATGGACTTCATTTTGATGCATGTAATTGTTGACTTCGGCCGGTAAAAACTATTATTTTTATTTTTTGCCACACAAAACCCGGTTTCTTTTCCTTTCTTGAGGTGCCGTATCTTTGTAATGTAACATTAAACTCATTAGGGCTTAAACTTTGATTAGTTTAACTAAAATATTAAAGCATAATTTTTAAACCTTATTAAGTTAAAAAAAGTGTTTAAACTATACTAATATTTATCCACAAATATTGAGGCAAATAATAAATCTGAACATTAATTGCATTTTTAAAAAGTACAATAAAATATAGTCTAACTTCAACATGTAGCTTTAAATCTTACAATGAAATATATTGTATTTCAATTAATTATGGGTATAAATGGTTATAATTATCTATGCATAAAATTTTTGATAAAAACTAGCACCAATTTTAATTCATTACAAAATGTGTTCCAGTAATATATTGGTATGTATTGTTATATTAAATTATGCGCAAAATTTTCTATCTTCTCAGTATGCGCAGAATTTTCTGTCAATAAACTGAAATGATTATGAATTTAGAAATTTACACACTTTTCAAATATAGTCAAAAACAATTCTTTTTCAGCAAATAACTAAAATATATATATATATATATATATATATATATATATATATATATATATATATATATATATATATATATATATATATATATATATATATATATATATATATATATATATATATATATATATATATATATATATATATATATATATATATATATATATATATATATATATATATATATATATATATATATATATATATATATATATATATATATATATATATATATATATATATATATATATATATACATATATATATATATATATATATATATATATATATATATATATATATATATATATATATATATATATATATATATATATATATATATATATATATATATAATCACTTTTAAGGATTTATTTCATAAATTATTTGAAATCTGTTAAAAATGAGAGCATAACGCGCTACGAGCTGGTATTCAAATAAAGACAGGAAAAAATTAAATTCTTATTCATTGATGAAAGCATAGTTTTTTTAAAATTTTAATAAGAGAAACGAATTTAAAATTTTAAAATGCTTGTATTTATTAATATTATCTTGCAAGATGATATTCTTGTCATAAGTGAATTTCTCACATTTATCACTAGAATAAGAACTACACATTTATAATCGTAAAGTTAACATGAATGATCAAATAATGAATTTGACATTTTAACCCTTTCTATTTCAACGTACCAGGAATAAATATGTTAGTACTGATTAAGCTTGTAATGAAGTTGCCTTTATTTAGTAGATTTGTAGAATGATATATACTACAACCAGATAGAGAGTTGTGTTTATCTGAACTTTACTACTGTGGTTTCTAATTAGGTATGTGAATTCATTCCAAAAATAATTTTTATTTCTTCAAATTATAAAAATGAAGTATCAATGTCTTACAATTTTTTATACAATAAAATAAACCAACATAAGCAGTGATAGTATGTTAAACAATTTATAATAGAAGAGGTAAATTAGCATTTACCACAAATATGAAAAAAATATTTTAACAATACAAAGAAATCATTTAAGACACACAGGTTAATTTTTAATTTATGAAAATCATTCAAACAATGTTGATAAGGATTGCATATAATTGATAATAAATTATTTAAATTACACTGTTATTCATTTATAAAGAATTGAAGTAATTTAAAATATTATTTGGAAACTCTTACTTTTTTTAAATCAGTAATTTTAACAATTAAAAAATATGCGTGAAATATTTTTTTAAAAAAAATGATGATATACATGTTATTTAAAAGTATGTAATTTTAATTTTCAAAAGTTGAAGTTAATAGGAATTGGATTCATAACTTTTTATATATATTCGATATTGTATTTT
Source organism: Latrodectus elegans (assembly GCA_030067965.1). Taxonomy (NCBI): domain Eukaryota; kingdom Metazoa; phylum Arthropoda; class Arachnida; order Araneae; family Theridiidae; genus Latrodectus; species Latrodectus elegans. The sequence goes on along the minus strand of CM057818.1, from coordinate 12,054,746 downwards.
ATTTAAGATTGAGGGAGAGAAAAGTAAATGCCTTTTCCGAAATAAATTTCACAATATGATTTCTATATGAAAAGATTGCCATTTGTGATCTGAATAAATTATGCTCATGATATTAGGATATTAGACAGGACATTGTTAGTTTCAATTAATCTAGATTTGTGCTAAGTATCTATAACTGGTGTTTCAATAGTTAGCCTATTCCTGTCATTTGCTTAGAAAATTAAGAAATGTTTTTAGGATATTTTTACGATAGTTTGAGCAATTCATAGGATACAAAATTGAGTGAAGCTAAGCAATATGAGAAGTTTTTTCGTATTTAACAATTTTTACTTCTAAAGCAATGACATAATTCTTAAGATTAAATTAACTTTATTATAAGTATATCAAATAAATTAAATAAAGATTTACATGATCAGTAAGTTAAGTACAGCACAAACTGTTAATTCGAAATAGGGTTTTCTTACATTATTTTACAGGAGAAATCAATCTTTACATGAATATATTTTTCCCAAGCTTTTAAAATGTTAAAATTTTAGGTATCTGTTTTAATGAATATGGAAACAAAAAATAAATGGAAGCAAAGCTAGTTCATGATTACTTGTTGAATTATGCCATGCATATACTCCAGAAGTAATTTAGGGACACTAAGTACTATAATTTTAAGTTCCAAAGAATTTGCAGCATTTTGTTAAGACAAATGAGTGAATAAGACATTGCCTTTCACATCAATAAATAGATTCATAAAGGTTATAGTCCCTCTTTTGTTTTTCTCTAGGGTAAAAACCTTTTCACAATCAATACATAACATATTAAAGGATCGTATTTTAAAAAAAATCCTCTTTTTCCCTACGCTTTCATTCTCACTTTTATTTTCCTGGATCTCGTCCCAAGCGGATTTTTGTTTAACAATAAGAAACAAAACAAAAATTTAAAAAAGAATCACTTTTAAGATACAAAAGAAAAACTCTTTTTGAAAGCTTATTGGAGAAATTTCTAGATTTATTTGCCTAATATGTCTTTGACCATTAAAATCTATTGTTTTTGTCTTTGCTTTTGATATTTAAACTCTAAAAATTTCTTTTAAAGTAAAAACATGTGATATACTGTTGGCTTTGTTTTTTTTAAATATGTATCCAAATATTGCTGAGTAATTAGAAAGAATTTTCTTTTATCATTGAAAGAGCCAATTTAGAGGAAAATGATAAAAGTACGATGTTTTTTTTTCTTTCTTTCTAATACAAAAATTCGTTTTGGGTTTTAGGGTAAAAGTCTGTTAATTTAATTTTTCATATAAAGTCAACAATATTTGGTAATTTTTTCAATTTTGTCTAAGAAGCTAAAGAATTAATCCTATTAAATTATTATACCTATTAGATTTGATATAATAGAATTTGTCTTAAAAAGCATGAAATAATTTAACACTATAAATAATAACAATAAATTATAGAAAGTTATTCAGTATATCATGCATTAGAGAAAAAAAATAAAATTGTTTTTAAAATTCCAAATTAATTTTGACTATTCTCAAAAAAATTATATCGAAGTAAACTGAATGTTCAACTGTTGTTAATAATAGTTTATCTGATAAATTTTGAAAGTTTACATTACAGTTATATAAAATAGTTTTAAATTTACTAAATACAGTTAAGTTAAAAATTAATTTTAATCGCTAATTAATAATTAAAATTAATGTAAAAACTATATTTTGTATGAATTTAAATTCAATAATTGTGTATTTTTTCGTAAATAATTTTAATATCATTTCATGTGGAATCATATCATGAAATTATATATTCTTTATAATATCAATGTGTAACAATAATGGATGATATTTTAAACTTCTTGAATTCTAAGTTAGTATTTTTAAATTCTTTGAGTTCAGATTCAAAGAGGAAACAAAATTGAATCATTTGCAATAGATTGATTGTCTTGATCAGAGCATTTTCTCCATTACTTGTTACAGTCATCAATCTACAAATTATTGAGATTATAAATATATAATGAATTTTTAGTATAAAAATGTTTATATCGCAGGAAAAGAATATGCGTTTGCGTATGTATGTACTAAATCTTGATTGTGATTTTTGGTAATATCCTTTCATAAATTCAGAGACTCAGAATTTTAAGAAATATCAGCAATTTGTATATAGGGTTTATAATTCAAGACACTTAAAAAAGCAGATTTTTTTTTAAATAAGGAGAGAAAATTATGTTTAATGTGAACTACAGAATTTCAATTAAGTACCCTTTGTTAACTTTAAAATAAGAGATTAATTTTGCTTAGTTAAATTTATGTCTATAATTTAATTGACATAAACTTAATTGATTGTATTATTTAACAATATTCTATTTTATTTTTAAGACTTACCATCGCGTCGTCGTCGTGACCAGGTTATCAACTTGAATTCTTAAAATGGTTTCTATTTAATTTAATTGTAATCAATCTGATATAACTTTTCTATTTACTATCTGCACACCTGTTGACGTGCAGTTTTGAATTATCAGGCTATTTTTTGGAATCTATAATTAAAAAATAATTAATCTAAAGAAAATCCTGTTTCATTTCCAGACAGTAAGATAATGTCACAATTCCAGATTTTAATATCATTAAAGTTGCACTAATCTTTTATATCATGAGATGATTTCGCAATGTTTCTTAATTTCACATTAATTTTTTAAGATCTAAACATTGTATTTTAATAATTTTCTTTATGATTTATTCTGATTATTGGATTTCTAATAATACTATATTTTTCCATGTTCTACGGATGACATACAGCAGAAAATATCAAGCCTTAAATCAATTGTTAATTATGTAATTAATATTTAAATGTCATATTTAGTCTTAAGTATTATTTAAATATACGACGAAAATGTCTGTAATATCTAACAATCGCTGTTATATACAACTTGTATTTTAAAAAGAATATTACAACTAAATTAAACTTAACTTTGTGGTATGAGCCGGCCAACTTGTCTAGTGGTCAGTATGCCTGATTACGGATAGAGAGGTCTTGTGTTTCAATCCAGAATCTGGCATGGATGTACTATGGCATGTACTATGGGTCCCTATGGCATGTATGAGGGTGCGATGGTGGCCCACCCCCTGTGGTGCACCCGGTGGTGCACCCGACCATTGGAATAAAATCTTTGTGGTACGACAGCCCAAGTGAGACAAGGTCTACAACGCCCTTATCTGTTTTCTTACAAAGCCTATGTCCTTATTAGATTGTAATCCTAAAGCCAAATCCCCAGTGTTTAGTTCCGAGGCAAAGAAAATTATGTTTCTATAAATTTCATAAAGGCATAAAAAAAATTTATTTCGAAACAAAACTTAAAAATGAGCCAAAGTGTCGTTGCAATTTAAATAAAATGTTAAGAAATCAGAAAATAAATGTTAATTATTCTAAAAATATATCAACAACGACATTAAAGGAAATAAAAATAGAAGACAAACATAGTTAAACAATTAAAATTAATGAAAATAATGCTTTTTAAGCATAAGTATAGTTATTATGCCGATTTATATGCAGTTCTCAGATTTATGCCGCACAAATAAGTGTAGGGCTTAGTTTAGATATGTGTTATGACTATGATTACCGAATTTTTATGCATAAATATTTTTCTTGCGTTCAATCTTATGTGCAGTGTCAGAGACAAATGAATTCTTTAATACAAGCAACCATTTTATGCCTTTCTATCGGAGTTGTATTCTTGATAAACAAGCAACTAAATTAGTTTATTTTTAAGGAAAAAATAATCACAAATTTAACAATGTTTCCAACTGTTTAATACCTAACAAACATTGTTAACATTGCTGCAACACACTTTTAATAAAAACGTTTTAACACTAGTTCTTAAATTGATTCAGCAAATAAAGTAACGGCTTCCATTTCGACACATTTTTTAAAAAAAGCATTGCTTTAAAATGCTTCTAATGTAACATTTGTAAGTAATCCTGCTACATAAATTTAATCAGGCATTAAATATGATATAAAATAAGTAAATCTCTTTGCAGTTTAAAAAGAAATCGATTTCAAATACTTTTACACTTGAAAAATGAGATGTCATTGAAATATGCTTTTTGTCTCGCTCGATTATCTATTTCAGCGAACAAATGGATTCTTTCGGAACTGAATTTAATATTTTTGATAACGCGAATTGTACACAAAATTGATTGCCAAGTCATGTATTAAGTTTTTTTTTGTTATTCTGGAATATATATAACTAGGAATTTGAAAGGCAAAAATTCAGAATTAAAATAATCACTAATAATAAAGCCACTGACTGATTAAGATTATTACGTTCCTTCTATCCTATTAATCCATATGTGTTTCATTAACAATATTATATTTGCATAAATGAAACAACAAAAACAGTTAAATTTTTATTTATTAATATGAGCACTAATGCAAAAAGAAATGTTTTTTCTTAAATTCATATAATTGATTCTAAATAATTTCCAGTTTTACTTAAAATATTCTATATATTATTTTGAAATTGAATTCAATATCATAAACAAATATTTTTCACCACTCAATTTAAACTCTCAAAATAAGTATTAAAAAAGCAACGAACTCTACTATAAGACATTATTATGTCATGTTCAATATTCTTAGAGAAGTATTTTCTAAAAAGGTAGTTTTCTTGCGGAATTTCAATCTTCTATACAAAATAATACCCGAGGCAACAACAAGCTTTTTTCAAGTCAATGATTTTTTTTTCGTGTGATATTGTAACAAATTTTTACAGAACGATATTTTTGTAAATTTTTTTTTATCAAGATTTAGATAACTTATTTTTTTATTTTACCTTAAGTTTTTTAAAGACAGTATCGCGCTTCAAATACATTTATATTTAAAGTATTTTTCCAAAATAAAAATTAAAAATAAATCAAATGGGAAATTGATTTTACGTTAAATAAAAATTCCAATTCATGAAATTTTTAAAATGTGTAATTTTTAAATTAAAAAATAAAACTAGTATTTTTGTTGAATGCAAATTTTACGTGAGTCTATTTTTAATGAACTTGTTTTCCTTACTCTTTCTTTTCAATACTTGTTTTAATATTCCACATTCTTTACAAAGATTTATGAATGTATAATGTAACATCATTGAACTCTTATAAGAAAGCGATAATTTTTAGCCATGGTATAAATTGAAAAGACTAAATATATAATAGGAACTTCTATGTATGTTTTTACAAAATAACGTTTTACATTACATAAATTAAGAAAATTACTTTAAATCATTATAATTTTCATTAAATAATAAATATTGGTACATAATTTAAAAATTATGAACATGCCTTGTATTATAAAAATAAGGAGTTTATACAGTTTACCTTTGATTATATCTACCACAATTTACTTGAAAAAAAGTTTTTATTTAGATATTTAGAGTAAAAATATGAAGTTTTTATAAAAAATGAACTTAGGAATTCTATTAAATTAAGATACACAATAATTTAAAATATAAATTAAAATTTTAATTGTGTTTAATCCTTCAGATAGTTAAATTTAATTGCTTTGTATTATAATAAAAAAGAATAAACATTCAAAACCCAAAGGAAGCTGTTCTCTTTATTGGTAAAGCTTTAAATCAAAATAAAAATCTATAAATATTTACTTAAAAATAATAGTTTAGAAATCTCAACACATACAGAAGCTGTAGAACGCATATATTTTACACATATGTTACAGATTTATGAATAGTAAAATGACTAGAGAAATTTATTGAAGAAGCAATTTAATTAATTGATGCATAAAATAATCAAGCAAAGGTATATGCTTAATATTTATTAAATACTATTGACAGTAAATCTTATGTGTCAAACTATTTATTCTCACATAACAAAGTTTGCTTCTTGTAACTGTTGAAGGAAAAATTAATAGAATAAGCCTAAATAAAATCTCAATATATTTTTTAAGGTTTTCAATTCTTTTGAATAAATATAAATGCAGTGTCAATGCAATCTGAAATTTTTTTTCTTAAAAATAAACTTTAAGGAGCTGCTGCATGTTAGCGAATATAATGTAATTTTAATTTTAAAAACTTCGCATATCAGATAAATTTGTATTATATGTAATTCGATCTTATAATACAGGCAAAAAAATGTTAACGCTTGTCAAATACTATCCTCTAATTTTCTAAAATAAAATAAATCACTGTATGCAATTTTATAACAAATCTACCAAAACATACTTTAACAATATACTGAATAAGAAATTAATTATTCTGTAAAACATTTTTTAAAATATAATTACTTCATATCTTTTATTTGTAAAGAAGCACATGTATAACAATTATCATTTTAAGTATAATAAAGTATTCCCCGTGCAATCCTATATTTCGGTACAAAATTAAAAATTAAAACATTGAAACGGTGTTCCTTACTGATATTTTATGTCACACCGATTTCTTTTATAAACCTTAATGTAAGTCAAACTTATTAATATATGATTCAATATATATATTAAGGAGCTATAACAAATTTGAAAGCATAATTTAGCTTTAATTATAAAAACAGACCACAGCAGACGGATTTCAGTCACACTTGGTGTCATTTAAATAAAATATAATTTTAAATTATAATAAAGACCAAAATTATTTCATAGGGATAAATTATACCCATTATTGTTCATGTGTTAATCTCAGTGGTTGATAAATACTACTAAATTTAAGTGTGCTACAATGAAATAAATCAGCGTATGGAATTTTATAATAGAACAGTTTCAAGACACTACAATGATATACTCAGTAAGAAATTAATTGTTCGTTCAAAATACTTTGAAAAATTGCTATTTGAACTATTTTATTTATCAAAAAACATACGCATTATCATTTACTTTACACGTATAATAGTGTACTGCTTGAGTAGTTTTATATTTCAGAAATTTTTTGCATAGAACCGTTTTAACCTTATTGATTTGATATCAAACAACTTTCTCTTGAAATTAATTTTATTAGTATGGAGAATATATGGTATATTTTTAAATAATATATCTTTATTAATATAATTGTTTTTATACTTTAAAACGATATGCCTTTATTAATAGAGAATTTACAATATAAGCGCTTCTCATTACATCTAAGCTTACTTTCTATTTTAGCACATTTGACTGATAATTTATGCATATTTTGTGATTTTTATTTAATTCAATTAACTATTCATTGAAAGGAAATTATTTTTGATGTAAATTTAAAATATTAATTAAAATATGATTCTTTTTTTCAAAATTTGAAAATGTGCTGGTGATAAAAAATTTAAAATCTTTTTAAACATGAAAATAAAATTAATATTAAATTAAATAATTTTCAAAATAATCTAAATAAATAATTTGAGTAAATAAAAATAGTTTACTGCTTATATTAATATAAGGAAAACAAAAATACATAATATATAAAATTATATTGTGTGATATTTTAACGAAAAAATTTATAAAACAATAAACTTTGTTTTAAAATCAAATTCTTAGTCTTACTTATTTTCGTCGCGTGTGTATTAAAATACAATAAAAAATAATTGAATCCTTTAAGAATCAGAAACGTTACACATAAATATTTAATTTAAGTAATCCTACTTTACAAAGAATAAGTTTTATAATAAAATCATCCCACATCAAATTCCATTATTCTTAAATAAAATAGCTATTTCCCAAACGTTATTCATATAAAAATTTGTAATTTAACAAAATTTATTACCACAGTATTTTTTTACGAATTACTTTTCCTGGAAAACTATTTATAAAATGAATATTTAATATTTTAAAGTAATCTTCTTAAATATTTAACATGACAAAATTATTCGAAAAATTTCTACATGTATTCATTTTCGATTTTCATTTATTTAAAAAAAAAAGAACTGTCTCTTAAAAACCATAATGTAATAAAGAAGTCAGTTTTGGTATACAATGACTGCATAAACTCTATTTTATTTTTCTTATCAATTCTTCTAATGTATGAGGTAAAATTAAATGAGTGAAGCTATTTTATAATACTTAATAAGCAGGTCATACTCTTTTTTGATTAAAGGAATCTAACTTCTGATATTTTTCATTTTGCTTTTTCTTTTATATGACATAATATTTAGAGTTGTTTTTTATCTTTTGTTGGTTTCATTTTTTAGAATAATGTGTAATATCAATTGAAAATATAATTAAGTAATGTTTTTATATTCTTCACTAAAAATCTAAAAAAGTATTAACCTAAAGGTATCCATTTTAAACGTTTTAAAGAGAATCATCACCACAACATTTTGCTTTTGGTTAAAAAACAATCTATGAATGTTCTAAGTGCTCTTTTATATCATAGTTTTTATATCATAACTTGAAAAAGTTTTAAATGCATAAATTTTGGATTATTATATAGAAAATCATTGATTAAAATTGTATATAACTTAGCGAAAAATTTTTTCAATAAAATATAGACCGCGACAGTTTCTCATTGAAAATTTTGCTCAAAACTCTATGTTGGTAAATATTTAAAAATTAAGTGTTCAATATTAAAACTCATAGTTAAAAAATGTAAAAAAATCTTTTCTATGATTGTACAGTGCTATTTATCTTATGCCTACAAATAAATTATTTAAGTTGCTTATAATTACTAAATTGAAAAAATAAGTAATTTAAATTTTTTAATTAATTTATTAAAAATCAATTTTTATTTTGTTATGAGTTATTATTTATTAAAGAAATTACTTCATCAATTATATTACGTTTGTTGTTTAATGAAAAATGTTTTCTTAATTAATTACATTTTAATTTATATAATTACTCTTACACGTTATTAATAATTAATCATGTTAACTTGCATTCTTAAGAATGGATGTATTATACCATATTTAAATTACAGAATTCAATAAATAAAGGTTAATTAACTGAAATTTATCCTTAGATACACATTTAGCCAAACTATAGAATTTAATTGCTCCTCTTCTGAAAAAATATCGGTTGAGTTAAAACAGCCACTTAGCATAATTTATGAATGGTTATTTCACTATGAATAAATATGGCTAGCTATATATTACAAACAATATTCGATACTAAGAAATAATAAACATTTAGATAAAAAAGCAAAAACAAAACATTTAAATATCTGTTGCTTAAATAACGTTTTTTCTATATATTTTAATGAATGTTTATGTGTGAAAAAACGAATTAGCTTTGAAAATGATAAATTTACCGATAGATTCAAATACTAAAAATTTCAATATTTTCTGAGCCATAGTTAAATAAATGTATTTATATGAAAATACTGTAAAATGTAGTTTTCTAATTAAAAAGAAAATATACAAAGTGCCGAATTTTAAGGCTTCATGAATTTCAGTGATAAATCATGTTGTGAAGAATTAACGCTTATAAATTTACGAAATAATTTGCTTGTCCACTTCTACAAACTTTTCAACAATAAAAAAGCTCTAAAATATTTCATAAATGATATAAAATGATGAATTAAGAGCATATTTTAGTAAGAGCGTCAAACTTTCAATAAACTATATTATAACATTACTTTTCAAAATAAATAATTTAAAAAACATAAAACATATGCAGCTATATGGATTTACTATTTATTCGACCTAAGGGAATTTAGCTCTATAAATTCAGGAAATAAAACCGTTTGGAAGGGAATAAATCTTTATAAAATATTCACTTTCTTTTATCTTTCATGGCAAATGTTAGCTGTTTTATTTTTATTCAATATTTATATCTTATAAAAAAGCAATGTATGAAATAGTTGAAAGGCGTATTGGAAATCGTTTATAGCACAAAACCTGATTATTTTAAACATGATTTCACATTTTGATATATAAGCTGCATTAACGAAATTGCTCTATCACTCTAATTTAATTTTAATAAATATATGCATAATATAATATACCATAGTTAACAACATGAAATATACCATAGTTAACAACATTAGTATTTTATATATGAATCTCTAACCATAGCTTTCAAATTAGAAATTCATAATTTTATCCTGTGGTGCCATTTTATAGATATTGTACATCTATGGAATAATCGGAAATCTTTCGATTACAAAATGATACTTAAATACACACACATATACATATATATATATATATATATATATATATATATATATATATATATATATATATATATATATATATATATATATATATATATATATATATATATATATATATATATATATATATATATATATATCTTACAGCTTCACAAATTCAAGATTTACAAATTTAAGTTCTAACTAGTTGCATTACAAGATTTGGATATTTTGGTTTTCTTATACATTAAATAACAATTATTGTGAGCAAAATGTATTATGTACAAAATGAGTTGAACAAAACACATTCTTTTGCATATAATAAATAATGACTAAATCCCTTTAATTTGAAATTCGTTCTCCCTCAAAAATATTGGAACATAAATATTCTGATACATTTAATATCTCTTACAAGAATTTCTTGGAGCTTTTAATGTGGTACAAGTAATGCATTTTGACATAAAATAACAGTGCCTTCTCAATAACTGTCAAAAAAGGATTTCCATTGACACATTGTTTGTTACCATAAGCTTTGTTTATTTCCGTAGAAAGATAAATTGACATTAATACTGAGATATTTGTGACTCCTTGATTTTTCTAAGACATTAGATTTTTAAAGAAATATAATGGTGGTGCTTATGTTAAAAACTTTAACTATTTATATATATATTCCATGTAAATTTATATATGAACTTTTGTATATTCCATTTAATATTGTTCATTTATTGTAATTAAATGCATACTTTAATTTCTTGAAATATATTATATGCATATTTAATGTATTACTTAATATAATAGTAACAAACATATGATGTTAAAAAAAATTATTAAATATTATGGAAAACATTATTATGGGAAAAAAACACGTATAAATATGAAATGCAAAGAATAAAATTTTATTATGAACAATATTCAAAATATGCATTTCTCAGGCCAACAATTATGATAGGGAATATTGAAAATTTTAAAAATCTAACCCTAAAACAAGTCATTTTAATCACTTCTTTGTATTAAAATGAAAAGTAATTGAAAAAATGAAATAGTCTGTTTGTCAATTCATTTCGTGCATACGGATTCTGGACTCTGTGAGCCATCTATTCCATAAATCAATATACCGAAATATAATATTGCATTTTAAGGGCACACACACACACACACACACACACACACACACACACACACACACACACACACACACACACACACACACACACACACACACACACACACACTCACACACACACACATACACACACTCACACACACACACACACACACACACACACACACACACACACACACACACACACACACACATACACACACACACACACTCACACACACACACACACATTTTAAAATATGCTTTCGTTAAAATACTTTTCCATATTCAAATAATACATTTTAATGATACTTGAAATAGAGATCAGTAGTTGTAATTGCGTAAGGATATTGTAAAGAAGTGTGTGTAAAGATTTATATCATATTTTTAAACTTAAAGACAGTAAATACATACTATTAATCACAATGTATTTGTATAATACGTAATTAACAAATCCCTATTAATAAGTGATGAATTTGGCACATGCATTGCGATAAATAAGAATTATTAAGGGCATCGTAGCATATAAATATGATATGAATTTTTACATACATTTCATTGTAGTATTCTCACAAACTCGTTACAGTAATCTCATCACATATTCTCACAAAATATCTATGAAATACCTACATTAATTTTCAGTTTCAAAATTTGAAGATAAAAAATACTTTTAGTGAGAAAGAGTATAAAAAATCAAATTATAATTATAATATTTTTATAAAGTCATTTAATTGAAATATGCTAACTATAATCATTAAATAATCTTATATTAAGGTAAAAAAAAGTTGAAGTTGAATCTCTCATAAAATACTATATTTTAATGTAAACAAAAGATATTAAATCGAATTAGGCTATTTTCACATTTATTTGGATATTATTAAACAAATTAATTTTTCATCCTCTGTAAAATATGTATTGTTAAGGAAAACAAGAAATAATTATTATTAAATACGACAGATTAATTATTTATGCATATTAATAATAACATATAATTATATATATATATATATATATATATATATATATATATATATATATATATATATATATATAACGACTAAAGCAAAGTATTTTTCACTAATCATGCATTCATAAAATGTTTATCAAACGCTTTATTGAAAATTGTTTAAAAAAACACTGTAGTTAATATAAAAATACTTATTATTCAAATTCATTGTTTTAACATGTCCTTAAAGTCAGTATTGATTTATATTTATCTTACCTATCTAATTAAGCGTTTCTATTTTCTTTTTTTTGAAGAGGTTAAAACAACATTACGTATATTTTAGATTCATAAATAAAATTGAATATAATATTGTGATATTTCACGTAAACATATCATAGTATTATAAAACCAGTAAAATTAGTTTCCAGAAAGAAGAAATTTATTATTTATTATTATGAACAACAATGAAAGCAATCATTACAGAAGTTAAAAAAAAATAGTTTTGTTGCTCGTAAGGAATATGTTACTTTTATTACAATTATCATTTTAAAATACTTATCAGACCATCTAAATAATATAAAAACATAATTTATTTGAAATTTTTATTTTATAACCCAGAAATTGCTTATATTATTCTTTTTTTACTATATTTTGTTCTGGAAAATAGAGACGATTTGATAAAGATATAAATTGTTTGTGTAACCAGTATAATCTAGCCACTTCTGAGATAAACTGTTTTGGAAGGCATCCTAAAATCTTATACGTTTTAGTGCCAATTTCCTATTTAGGACATCAGAAAAAATTTAGCTTAATAACCCTTTTCCCATTCGATACTTTTATGTCACTAATTCCTAAGTAGCGTACAAAAGGATTTAAAACTGTTCCAAACATCCGTAGTCTCTAATAGTATTTTAAAACAATCTAAGTAAAAGAAAAATACTAATAATCATCTCTCTATTTTTAGTGACTTGTTAAAATTTAATATAAAATTATGTAATAAATAATCCAAATGCAAAATTTATTTGAATTTAAATTGCAAAACTTTCTTCTGGAAGCAATTCCGTTAGTTCATTTTATAAATTTGTTTTGTTTTATTAATATTTAAAATATTCTTACCCATTTTTCCATTAAATTGTAATACTTTGGAAAGAAATAGTGTCGATATATTTTATCAAATTCAGAAAACTAATGAATATGTATTGAATCAAAGTTTAATTGGATGCAAATACATATTTGCTCACTTAGTATTCGATCTTAGATAAGTTAAAGATGAAAATAAATTAAACATGACATATAAACATTATTTATAAAAAAAAATGTATGCATGAATTTAAAACTGAATAGATGGGTATTTTTATCGCTAATATAATGCATTCATGAATTACTAATGATATATTACAACTAATATATATATATATATATATATATATATATATATATATATATATGTGTGTGTGTGTGTGTGTGTGTGTGTGTGTGTGTGTGTGTGTGTGTGTGTGTGTAGTAAGTAATTAAAAATATTTTCGAAATTATAATATATATACATTTTTGGCCATCAAAATTGCTACACCAGGAAGAAATGCGGATAACAAAATGATATTTATTGGATAAATATATTATACTAGAAATAACAAGTGATTAAATTTTCAAAACATTTTGCTGGATAGATCCTGAGAAATCAGTACCCAGAACAACCACCTCTGGCAGTAATAACAGCAGTTATACGCCTGGGTATTGAGTCAAACAGAGATTGGATTGCATGTACAGGTACAGATGTCCATGCAGCTTCAACGCGATACCACAGTTCATCAACCGTAGTGATTGGCGTTTGGTGACGAGCCAGTTTCTCGGCAACCATTGACCAGACGTTTTCTATTGGTGAAAGATCTGGAGAACGTGTTGACCAGGGCAATAGCCGAACATGTTCCGTATCAAGGAAGGTCCGTAGAATACCGGCAACATGCGGTCGGTCATTACCCTGCTGAAATGTAGGGTTTCGCAGGGCCCGAATAAAGGGTAGAGCCACGGGTCGTAACACACCAGAAATGTAACGTGCACTGTTCAAAGTACCGTCAATGCGAACAAGAGGTGACCGAGACGTGTACCCAATGGATCCCATACCATAACGCCAGGTGATGGGCCAGTATGACGATGACGAATGCACGCTGCCAGTGTGCGTTCACCACGATGCCGCCAAACACGGATGCGACCATCATGATGCTGTACACAGAACCTGGATTCATCTGAAAATATGACGTCTCGCCATTCGTGCGCCCAGGTTCGTCGTTGATCACACCAATGAAGGCGCTCTTGTCTATGACGCAGCGTCAAGGGAAGCTGCAGCCATGGTCTCCGAGCTGAGAGTCCATGCTGCTGCAAACGTCGTCGAAGTGTTCGTGCAGACACTGTCTTCCAAACGAGCCCGTTTCTTGACTCACGGCTCGTGACGTGGTTGCACGATCCATTACGGCCATGCGGATAATATGCCTGTCTCTTCGGCTGCTAGTGATAGGTAGCCGTTGTGATCCCGCATAGCGTTCCGTATTAACGTCCTGAACCCATCGATTCCATATTCTGCTAACAGTCATTGGATCTCAACCAACGCGAGCGGCAATACTGCGATAAGATAAACCGCAATCCCGGCTACAATTTGACCGTTATCAAAGTCAGAAACGTGCTGGTATGCATTTCTCCTTCTTACAAGAGGCATTACAATAAATTTTCACCAGGCAATAACGTTCAAATGAATTTGTGTATGAGGAACCGGCTGAACAAATTCTTTATTTAAACACAATGTAGGTGTCGCTACTGGTGTCTTCTTTGTCTGAATGCACTGAAAAGCTAATCATTTACATATCACAGCACCTTCTTCCTTTCGTATAAATTTCACGTCTCTAGCATGTCGCCCTCTTGGTGTAGCAATTTTAATGTCAATAGTGTATATATATATATATATATATATATATATATATATATATATATATATATATATATATATATATATATATATATATATATATATATATCTTCATATATCATAAATCTATCTCCATATATCGCATAAATCTTCAATATGGCAAAGAGTTTTAGAAAAGTTTTTATTCCTGTTCAAATTATTTATTGGAAATTAACTTGTGTTGAAAATTAATTTGGTTTGGTTAAATCCAGTATTCAATTAGAATATCTGATAACCCAATTTCCCTGTCAAAAATTTTACTTTGCTTTAATAATTAATTAAAGATTTGGCATAGGTCAACGAACATCTTCAATTAATTTTCTGGGATTCTCAAGTTTCTCATTTGCCTAAATCTTGAGTCATTAATAAGGAATACATGTCTTCACCAATAAAAAAGATTTTGATCTTTAGAAATCAGTCTTCGCTTCCTTTTCTAGGATCATTATCAGTGTCAAGAGTTTATAAGCAATTGGTAATCCGATCAAGCACACAAATAATAGATTTTGTCAAATATCTGTGTCGCGATTCTAGTTAAAATTACAAACACATTTTGCTGATATTATCAAATAAATCATAAATTAAAATTTTGAAAGGAAGTCGTACTTGACTGCATATTTCATTCCGATTAAATTTAAAAAAATGTTAACGGTAAAGTTAAATACTGATTTTCACTAACCAAATTATATGATATGTTGCATTATTTTTTACATATTTCTCTTCAGAAGCTGATTTCTATTTTTAAATATTTGAGAAACAATAGAAAATTGTCTTAAATAAGAAAAGTAACTGCAAGAGTTAAAATAGAGAAAAAATAAATTTATTTAAATCTTCTTCATGTTTCAGCCGGTTGATCTGGTTTAAAACTAAAATCTCTGCAGAATATCAATGTGTGTGTATATATATATATATATATATATATATATATATATATATATATATATATATATATATATTTATACACACTGCTAGACAATTGCTAAGGACTGATAACACTATCATCCATAGCAACCACAAAATGTGGAAAATTAGAATAAGTGCGGAATATAATAAGAAGAAGTATGCGTATGGAATTTTTTTTCCATGTCTGTTCATCACTTAATAGCGTTCATAAGAGCTTCAAAGGTTTCGACGCGTGTGGACAGTCGATGTTTCAAGTCAAAGTTTTACAGGAAAGATTTAAAAGGAAAACTTGAAATTTTTGGCATGTCTTTCCGATATCACTGAGATGATTTTATGCATGACCGAATTATTGGAAAAATTGAAGAAGGGTGAAAAATAATAGATATTGCCAGGGAGTTTGACATAACTCACAGCGTTGTTTCACGATTGTGGAAGTCATTTAAAACTACTGGAATGTGTAGTAGGTGGCACGGAGGAGGTCGTGTTAGGAGTATGACGCCTGCAGAAGATAGATATACTGTCCTATCTGCACAACGGAACAGGTGCACCACAACTCATCAGGTGGCAGATCAGTTTCTTGCTGCCTAAGAAAAGCAGATATCCCGAAAAAAATCTTTCCAGACGTTTGAGGGGAGGAGCACTATACGGCCGTAGACCTGTTGTGTGTGCCCCATTGACCAGACAGCACCGTACTGCCCGTTTGCGTTGGTGTCGTGAGAATCGCGATTGGACTGAAGAATACTGGGCATGCGTGATGAAAGTAGATTCAGTCTGTTATCGGATTGTAGACGCCAACTGATCTGGCGCGAGAGTGGTACTGCTTGTCGTCCAGAAACTATCCATGAAAGGGACCGATATCCGACATGCATTGTCATGGTGTGGGCCGGCATCATGATCAATGGCAGCACGCCCTTACATGTGATTGGGAAAGGGACTATGGCGGTTCTACTTCCTCTGTTCTAGTGAAATTCTACTTCCTCATGTTCGTCTTTGCCGTGGTGCTGTCGGTGATAAATTTGTTTTTATGGACGTCAACGCAACATGTCATCGAACACTTGCTGTTCAGGATTGTCTAGACAGCGAGGGTATTCAACGCCTCATATGGCCATCACGTTCTACAGATCTAAACCCCATTGAAAATGTGTGGGATTCTTTTTGGAGGCAAGATGCTAGCCGAAACTATCCTCCGACAAACAAGAACACCCTCATCCGTGCACTCACAGAGGAATTGGAGGAATTGCCTCAACAGCTGCTGAATAATGTTGTGCATACGACGTGTGAAATGTTGCATCATATTCCACAATGGACATATCCCGTACTGTTACCTTTCTTTAAGGTGCATGCAGATATTAAGATGCATTATTCCATTTTTCCGTATGCAGCATCAAATGAACGTTTTTTCTTCTTTCAGATGTTTCACCGCTTTTTTGCACTTTCCAGAAAAATAAATATACTTTATTCTAATGTCTGAACAGTGTGTCAACTATATTTTATCCTACTATACCTCATGTCTCGCTTCTTATTGTTATGCTACATTGCAATTTGTAATCCATTCTTATATATATATATATATTTGCATTTTTCTTTTTTCTTTTTGTATTTGATGAAAACATTTCTGGTAAAACGTATTAGTTACTAGTTTTTAAAGAAATAATAACACTTTTAATAAGACTTTTTAAATTAAACTCTATACCTAAAAATTCTTAAGCTAAACTTTGATGTTTTTAAGACTGCTCATTTACTATTTTGTGTACATTGCAAATAAATTTAAGGCTTGACGAAACTTTTGGGGCATAATTCTCAAAAATAATTAAATGAAATTATTCGATTATTATATTCACAGTAAAATATTTAAATATGCTTTAAAAAAATAATGGCTGAATCAAAAACAGTTGGAATAATGAGTTCTCAGAGAGACATGATGTCATTAGGTTGATTTATAATTATTATTATTTAGAGTGTTGTGTGTGTTATATACTAAATAGAATAAATATTAACACTAAATACTAATTTAGTGTACTTTTGATTAGATTAAAAATTAATTTATTATTTATTTAATTAAATTTACAATTTTCAAGGAAATTATTCTCTTAAAATTTTTCTCATACTTTTATCGGATGTGAGTTTTTATAGGTATAACATTGAGATATTTCAGTTTTTATAATTACTTATAATGTATTTCAGTTTACGTTGTCTGAAATACATTATAATCTACTCAATTATAATTTTTTATTCTTGTTATATATTTCATTTTATATTAACTCATAAATTACAAAAAGTTAAATCTAGTTTGAATTATAAACTTCTTTTCGGAACCTATTTAAAACACGGTATAAAAAATTCATATTGAGGCAAGCTTGACATTTTTCATGCAGAGATTATAACTTTTTATATTTTGAAATTTATCTCTGAAAAGTATCATTGTGTACATATTTATATCTCTTCTAAATATGAAATATTTAATCGAGGCATTTTCAAAATAGGAGAATAAATTTCATTTTATTGAAATACTATTTTTTAAAATATTGGTATTTAATAAATTTATAACTTATTATTAACTATTTTTAATTATTATCGAAAAATATTTTTTCGTATAGTATGGAAACCCATAATATATCATAACTATATGCAATAATAAATTGATTTGATGCCACTAATTTTTGTATTTGTATACTTTATTAATAATTACGGTTACAATATTATAATAGATAATCTAATAGTTTTATGTAGGTATTTGTTAAGGAAGAAATATATATGGTAAATAAAGTTTGCACACACACACATTATTTCTTCTTGTCACTTTTTATCTAATTTCATATTGATAAACCAACATTATATTATGCATTTTAATTTCATAGTAATTATTCATATTTTTATCAATTAATAAATTTTTTAGTATGCACAAAATGTTTTAGACAAACCACAATGTTTTTTAAATATGAATTTCTTTATGAAAATAATTTTGTTTTCTACTCGTATTTAATTAGATTTTTTACTTAGGTGAAACAAACATCTTAAATTTTATCAATGAATGAAAATACTGAGCTGCAAATAATACTGGTAAGTGAAATAATATTTCAAAATCCACTTTAGAAGCTATTTTGTGAAGAAGAATCCTGATTTTCAATTATGTTTAAATGAGTTCCACAATATTGAACATTCTCGTTACTCCTCTTCAAAACTATACAATTTTTACTGATTCTCAGATTAATTACCACGTATTCTTCGATGGAATTTTAACTAATTATCTAATTAGTTTTGAATTCTCTAATGCTAATTATGCAGAACATTCTCCTGGAAAGCACACTAGATGTTTTCAATACAATCAAAATGGAAAGACACTTGTTTCTATGTGATTTTTAATAAAATTGTCACGAAGATGATAAATGTCCCTCTCCGTAAGCGAAAACTGTTGCAATTGCTTTGAACTCTATCATATGATTTAAAAATCCATAAAGATAAGAGACAGTCATCTAGATCTTCATTTAGAAGTTATTACGTTCAATACAATAATCCAGAGAATTCACTTCTACAGCATACGTTCTATGTAAAATTTGATAAAAACTTACAGTCTAATTATGTTAATTCCTTTCTTTTAAGTTACACTAGTGTATTATTTTTTTATAAAGCAAATATACTTCTCATCTTCAAACAATGAATAATACCATTCTGAGACAATTAAACTGTCATATTTGCTAAATTACTTTGCATTAATTTTCAAAATTTAATACTTCCATACTCTTGCAAATTAAAACAGGAAATTTCTCAGTTTTAAGCTCATAAGCCATAAATATACCTAATATTACGATGTGGAGTTTACCGGAAAATGTGTTTTAAATAGATCTAACAAAAATATATTTTGTCATCATATAAAATTCTACGAGGATTAATCCAATTGAAAATAAAATCACTCTTTAATTCAGCTTATTATAAACACAGTGATATAATTTAAGACAGAAAGAAAATGATTTATCTGTAATTGGTCAAACTCAATATACTTTAATGTTATCTGTAATTCACTAAGTAATCCGTTCAACTTCTTCCCCTCTCAATTTTTTTCAAGATTTAAATTTACCTCTTTAACTTCTACATTTCTTTCAGCACTTTCTCAATTAACTTAAGTTCAAAAATGTCACTAAGCATTTGCCGTAATATACATTTTTCTATAGCATTTACATTAGCTCTTCATTTTTGTCATTTAGGCTCATATTTACGTAATTTGCAAGACATAAGTTGAATTGTTTTATTTCGAAGATTGAATGTAAATGTGTGAATGTAATTGTTCGATAAGATAAAAACACATGATCTATAACATATGGAACACACGACCTTCATTTGATTGGTGTATTCCTAAAGGATACTTTCTATGCTTTTGGAATCCGTACTTTGGTAAAATCAATATACAAAATTAAAAATTCCAATATATGTGAAAATTTAGATTCTGAAAATAAGGTTACTCTCTTTTATACAACTGATAGATTATGAATGGCTGTTTAGAATATTAACGCATATATAGCAAAAATTTCTAATCCGAACACTATATTTGTGGCCTGTATTTGCTAATTGCAATTAAAATTTCTAGACAACTCTATGATCTAAACTTAAATCTAAGTATTTCAATAATTCATATGGAATTTCATGATTAACTATCAGTTAAGTAACGTTTAATTATTTGTTGCACACTGGTGGTTAATATTTAGACTTCAAGTTACATCAAACAATGGAAGTATTGATGAGAGAGGAAAAAGGCTTAGAGTCCTTTCCTTAAAATTCCTTATTTTTACATTTCAGACTTAATTCAGATTTGAAAAAATTAAAAGCTGTTTATTCAAAAATAAATTAATTTTAACCAAGCACTGATTTACGTGCTTATTCTTTCATTTGAATTTTTAAAGATACTTACATAATCAGTTTATTTCCAAATTTTAAAATTTATTATTTTCAAGATCTAAATTTTCTATTTTGTAATTTTATGCCAATGGGGTCCTTGTTAAAATAATAAGTATTAATTTCATGTATGATTAATTCAGGCTCAGGTGCCGTATAATCCATGATTCCAAATATATTATATGATATTTTTAGCGATGAGAAGAGAGAAATGTTGCCAAGATGACGTATTGTTACGTGCGCGATGACGTAAATATTAGGGTTACCAAAATAGATTTTTTTGCATAGTTCTTGTAGGTCTCCATATGTATGACGTAATAAAAATAGGGTTGCCCGATACATAACAAAATCCGTCAAAAAATCGCCAATCTCAGGATTTGGCATCCTGGTTTATACGGCACCTGTGCCTTATTTTACATCATATTTTAATCAACAGAACAGTCTTGAGAAACATGCGATTACCACAGATTTTGTTATTTTTAAAGATAAATTAAATTATTAGATAACTTTATATTTTCAATAAAAGTGTCATTTATTTTCTTATTGAGATTTTCATATTTTATTTAATACAAATATTGCAATAGTAATTTAATAAGTATGGTATGATAATGTTAGTTAGAAATTATTACCTATTTTGGCACAAATTAGTTAAATCCATTAACTTTAATTGTAATCATATAAATTCACACAAACAATTTTCAAAAACGTAATGTTTTAAATGCATCTTTTTTATGCTTCTCGATTATTTGTGTCAAGTAATATTTCTTATGATTCTCAAAATAGATTCATTTTCAAGAGTTTTAATTATAAATTAGAAATTTTATGTGCATTAATTATAAATTAGGAAAACTTTATTAGACAGTTTAAGATCAGATTTCTTTATAAAAATAGAGATCATTATTTAAGTAAGCTTTCCATAATATTCTATAAAATGTAGATTGTTTTTCCTCATTTATTTATGTTCAACGGGTAACATTAAATAATTCATCTAGATAAGTCAACGTTGTTTCATAAAACAAATGCATAAAAAATTGTACTTTATGTTTTCGTAACGTTTGGTTTCAATTCAGTTTCATGTTAATCTTGTTAGCCATTTTTGAGATCTCATTTTGTGTATTACTAACATTTCATTGAATTCATAACTATTATTTTGTATTCTATTTGATTGGTTTTTTGAAAAATATAATTTCATTTATATTTTTAAAGAAGTATATGTTATGTGTTATAGTTAAAATAATGTATTCAGAACGCATTTTATATTTTTAGTAATTCATGTATTTCTGTAATCCATATGGCAAAATGTTAACCCGTTTTGATAGTAACATCTCTACTTGATTTAAATCTCTCTATGGAAACTTATCGCCAAAAATACTTTCTTTTATGTTTTAAAAAATAATTAAAATCCAAAGAAAAGCATGTAAAAAATTTTCTAAGTTTAAATACAAAATTTTATAAAATTCTTACAATTTTAAAATCAAATTTAATCTCCTGGTAAGATAAAATAAAAAAGAGACATGAATATTACTCTGATAACATTGAGAGAGAAAAGAAGTGCAAAAATGGTGTCGTACTTTCAAAAACAAGAACCTCATTAAAGTTTTATTCTTTTCTAAGAACATTTCTAATCCCATTTTTTGAGTGCTTTTGTCTCAAATGACGGTAGTAACAAGCTTAAAATTTTTGAGAAAAGTTTTTACAGGCCTTTGTAGTAAAGAAAATAAATTTATTGAAATCCTCTTCTGTTATTTTGAATTATTCAATCTCAATAAAATCTATGCTTTTGTCGAATTATATAAATATAGTGATTGATTTTTAGGAAATGTTTTAAAAAAGAATTAAAATTTTGCCTGGATTCTATATATTTTTAAATAAGAAATTTGTAGGATTAGGATAAAAAAATAAGTGAAAACTGTTTGAGAAAGAAAATGCAAATAAGAATTTACCTTTTTGTAACATTTTACGATTTTTTAAGTGGATTTCTTTATTATTTCTAGATTCTTCCTGTAAAATTTTATTATTTTTTAACTTACTTTGTTTCGTATTTTTAGAATGCAAAATATAAAATTAGTTAAAAGAAAATATATGATATACATAAATTTTGAATGTGAAACATATTGAGTGCATTCAGAGCACCATAGTATAGTAATAAGAATCACAAACATTATATTAATGCATTTTCATCATTCCATAATTTATATGTTAACTGCAATAAAGAGATTTATATGTGAAAAATAATCTTATCTAATGTAATTACTCTCCATACGATCTTGAGTTATAAAACAACACGTCTATTAAAAAATCTGCACATACCGTAATACATGCAATTCATAATCTAAATATACAATTCATAATTTCAAAATAATGTATTGATTAAAAATAATCATTGCATAAAATTATTCATTTAAATATAATAATTTAAATAACATAAATCAACGGCACAGGTGCCGTATAATCTATGATTTCAAATTCTGAATTTTTTTGGCGATGAAGAATTGTAGTCAAGATGACGTACCGTGACGTGCGCGATCATGTAAATACTAGAGTTACCAAAATAGAATTTTCTGCATAATTCATATAGGTCTCCATATGTATGACGTAATAAAATCGAGCTTGTTAGACACATAATAAAATCGGCTAAAAAATTGCCAATCTCAGAATTTGGCATCCTGGATTATACAGCAGCTGTGCCAAATCAACATAAACATAAATAGTGGTCTCTCTGATATTCTCTTACACTTTTACATGCCACGAAAACCCACATTTCAGAATTCTTATTAGGCACTTCATACGAATTTAAATTAAACTTAAGAAGTTCATAAATATAGAATTAAATCAATATAATGTAACATTTAAAAGAATTTAAAAGAAATTTAGGTGTTAAAATAATGCAATTTTAATTGATTTAATCAATAGTAACGCAGTTATGTTCGGTATAAATGGCACTCACCATGTCCCATTGATAGGACAGTTCTCTTCCGACAGAAAGCTTCCTAGTTTAATTCCAGGGTACTGGTGCCGTATGATCCTGGATGTCAAACTCTGAGATTGATGGATTTTTGGTTGATTTTTTATTCATCTGGCAATCTCGTTTTTATTACGTCATACATATGGAGACCTATAAGAATTATGCAGAAAATTCTATTTTGGTAACCCTAATGCAAATCATAATTTAAATTCATTCCAATATCATTCTTAGTATCTGCGTCACGGTACGTCATCTTGGCAACATTTCTTCATCTCCAAAGAAATTCAGAATTTGGAATCATGGATTATACGGCACCTGTGCCAATTCCAGACTCTGTTGAACAAAAAGAGTCGGATGGCATGATTTTGTCATTGCATGTAATTTTATCTGGATGAGAGCTTAAGAGTTGCCTGATTTAAACCAAGAATTCAGTTCATCACTTATTAAAAATGTCCTGTAGTAAATAAAGTAAACCTTAAAATGCCTTACAAAATCTTTAGATTATGAGGCAATCAACTAAGCACAGGCACAATAACGAAAAACAACAAAATATACATATAGTAAAAACCATTTTGAAAAATATCAAGTACATAATATTAATCTGCAAATCATTGCCAGAAATAATAGAATACTAATGTTCCTTTCAGCTTAAGTGCATCTTAATAACATATTCAGTTAATCTTTCCCCAAAACACCACACACAGTTAAATTGTAATTCTTTATGCCCAAGAAAACTTTACATCGTTAATCTGCCATTCAGTGGGATGCCACCAAAGTTAATGTTTAATTACATGCTATCTTTCACAAAGAACCGGAAGACGTGGGGCGAAATATCAACAATGAGTGAAACGCCCCTTCTGTTTCGTTGCATTGTTTGTCACGTATTGCGTTCTGCTCCGAAGGCACAGACGTGAGCAGAGGGGATTAAACAACATAAATTTCTCGAAAGGCTCTTCTCCCTGTCCTTAATGATTAATGTCAGAGATATAAATTACATGTCCGGCTTTTTCTAGAAATTTAGTCTATAGGAAAATCGTGTGGTGAATAGTCATTGAACAGACACTGAATTCTGCAAAAGGGATCAACTGGCAATTTAGCTTCTAAGATGTCATCTGCTATGAATTTGTAAGCGATAACAATATTCTTTCTGGGAAAGAATTCATTGCAGCATTTAACTAGATACAGATAATTTAATATTGGGTACATTTTGTAATTATGAAGGAAGATAAGTGTTTTTTAAACAGGATAAAAATAAAAACTGAGCTTATTTACGTAGATGTTAAGAGAAAGTAGTTCCCCATATTTTAGTTTAAAATCTAATTATTACTTAAATTTATCTAAAAAAAAGTCAAATACTTGTTATTAAAGTAACGGGTTAATTATTTATAAATTATTAAATATTTTGAATACAAGGGAAAGTTAGAAATAATTCCTGTTCATACTAAAGTGCTTGAACATCTTTTAAATGATGAGAGAAAACTTAGCTGTTAAGATACTATGAAATATATTAGGACATTATGTTTTCAATAACATTTTAAGCATTATGGATAGTAAAATAACGAAATAATTTTTTACATATATTAGAAAATATGCTTCTACACATATATTAGAAAATATGCTTCTACACATATATTAAAAAATATGCTTCTACACATATATTAGAAAATATGCTTCTACACATATATTAGAAAATATGCTTCTACACATATATTAGAAAATATACTTCTACACATATATTAGAAAATATGCTTCTACACATATATTAGAAAATATGCTTCTACACATATATTAGAAAATATGCTTCTACACATATATTAGAAAATATGCTTCTACTTGAAATAATATGACACCTGTGCCAGAAGTAGAAGCATATTTTCTAATAAATTACATATATTAGAAAATATGCTTCTACTTCTGGCACAGGTGTCATATTATTTACGATTCCAAATTCTGAATTATTTGGCGATGATAAAATGTTGCCAAGATGATGTATCATGACGTGATAGATGACATTAACACTAAGGTTACCAAAATAGATTTTTCTGCATAATTCTTATAGGTCTCTATATCTATGACGCAATAAAAATGAGGTTGTCACATGCATAAGAAAATCCGCCAAAAAAATCGCCAAACTCAGAATTTGGAATCATGGATTATACGTCACCCGTGCCCACTGAATTACATTCAAATCTAAAAGTAATTCAAAATATAACAATCAATTTTCTTTAATAATCATATCATAACGCGTGCTTGTTATACAAACACAAGTATTAAAAACCCAAGTATTAAAGTCCCAAGTATTAAAAACAGCATTTTCGATCCAATTCTTATCAAAAAGGAGAAATATTCAGCTATATTTAAGCATTTATTTTTCGAAATAATATATTGTTTGTGCATAAATAGGCACAAACAATACATTAGTTCCATTATGAACAACAAAATTAAATAAATTATTGCATAGATTTATTTTATGTCGAAAAAAACGAAATAATATATAAAAAAATTGGTAATAACTATATTCTGCAGAATATTATGTTTAGCGCTCATTCTCTAATATATGTTCATATATTCACATCAATGTATGTATGCAGTGAATGAAAAATAATATACTTGGGACTATGTTTTTTGATACTCAAATATGTTTTTTGTTAAAATAAATTATAAATGTAAAATCGGTTTATTAATTAAAAAATGAATAACAGATTGCAGCGATGCACAACTCAACCCCGATCGACAGACTGTTTACCTCATAAACTTGTACCGACGATTCACTTCACTCGTGCAGCTCGCCTGTTAAAGACATTATTTTAAATCCATCTGATTCTGTTCCACTTAACTTTTAAACTTTTC
Organism: Latrodectus elegans; assembly: GCA_030067965.1. Taxonomy (NCBI): domain Eukaryota; kingdom Metazoa; phylum Arthropoda; class Arachnida; order Araneae; family Theridiidae; genus Latrodectus; species Latrodectus elegans. The sequence continues at coordinate 12,028,111 of CM057818.1, read as the reverse complement.
TTAAGACTAAAATCAAATGTTGTTTGTTGTTTATAAAGTGTGGTGTGCTAAATACAACGCCCACAAGCTTTTCAAAGAAACATTTTATCAAAAATAATAATAAACTATATTATTGTCTTTTGCCATATATATTATTAAACTATATGAACTTATTATAAATATTTTTATATAAACTGTATATTACTAAGTAATTTGCAATTCACTTAAAGCAAGGAGGCTTGTTGAGTATAAATTTTCTTACTGTGGAAGAACACTCAAAATTTATTGCCTCAAAGTAAATGTCACATAACTTTATAAAATTTCATGGTGCATAAGCAAATCACAATAAAAACATTATGCCTTCAATTGTGATTTTTATATTCGAATTTTAAATTTAAAATCCCCCATTAAAGTACATAGAAAATAATTTATTTAAACAGAATTAGGAATAATTTAAATAAATTTCACAAAACATTTGACATAAATTGTAATGATTTTAAATTTTTATAAAAAAGGTTTCTTATTTATTAAAATAAATATCTTTATTTATGGCAAAAAATAACATATTTAACGAAAGTTATGTCGAAGCTAATTGAAATTAATTTTCATATAAGAAATGTTGCCAAAGTAATGTATCTTGACGTGTGCAATGACGTTATTTCTAAGTATTTTGGATTAAAGATATTTGAAATGCAAAATTAGAAAAGTTAAACATTCAGCTAAATGCTGAGAAATTGCTAAGTAAAAATTTTATAACATACGTAAAAGAAAATATATATTGTACCCTTAAAATAACTAAAATTATAATTTTCGTATTAAAGTAATTTTCATACATATTCTTCGTTAAAATTATAATATTTTCAAATTATTAAATTCAAACTACTGTAAAAAATAAAATGAGAATGAGACCTCATATTGAAAAAAAATTCTTATATGAAAATATATTATGAATAAAATCAATGAAAAATAATATGCTAAGAGAGCAAGGTTATATTGAAATTTTGGTATTCCTTAAGAATCCAAAATTTATAATGCATACAATCAAAAGCAAAATAAAATCCTATATCTTATCCACTGAATAAAAACTGTTTAAAAACTTTAAATTTAAAACAAACTCTACAGAATTTATTTTTCGATAATACAATACTTTGAAGAGATTTACTTTGAATTTTTTTCTCTTTTACAATCCTATGATATGGTGAAAACGAAGGAAGTTATGGTCCTTTCATCACCATTGATTAGAAATTCTATTTGAGATAGTTTGACGAAAATCTTTCGGAATATAAAAGGATTTGAAGTGTAATCTCCTTTACGATTTGTTGAGAATAAGAGATTTGGCGTTATCTGTATTGTTTTCTTAGGAGATTTAACAGTACATTTTCGGAGATGTGTTTTAAAAGAAACGTTTATAAATATTATTCCCGGTTCAGATAGATCAAGATCAAATTACAGTAAACTCTATCATGTAATATTAAGGTGTATCACTTTTAATGGACTTACATTTATTGAAAATATTAACTCACATACTTCTTTAGAAAATATGATTGTTTACATTATTGTTTATATTTTGTTAAAAGTACGTTTCTAGTTTATCAATCAGACGTTGACAAATAGTTTTAAAAGAAATTACTAAAAAATAGTATATTTTACTAAATTTCAGGGTGACATTTAGTACCTTTTAGTACTTTTCATTCTTGGTGCGTAACATATTAAAATATTTGGGTACAGGTGCCGTATAATCCATGATGCCAAATTCTGAGATGGGCGATTTTTTGGTGGATTTTCTTGTGTATCTGGCAACCTCGTTTTTATTAGATCATACATATGGAGACATTTAAGAATTGTTCAAAAAATTCTATTTTGGTAATGATAGAAACGTCATCGCGCGCGTCACGATACCTAATCTTTGCAACATTTCTTCATCGCCAAAAACAGTTAGAATTTGGAATTATGGATTATATAGAACCTGTGCCTATCTTTGTCAATATTTAAGTTAAAAGTTAAAAAATATTATTATAAAAAATACGGAAAAAAATTTTTGATAAGTTTTCTACTTAAAAATATGCGTATTTTTGATTATCAATCAATTTTATTAAAATTTATATTACTTAATGGTTTTAAAGAATAATTGCTTAAACTATTATTAAAATTATAATACAAGAAATCTATCCATTGTTTTACATTTTTGATTTTTTAATTAAAAAATAATGCTGACGTAAACAAAATGATTTGATTTGTTTGTATGCACTTTTATATATAGAATATCTCTTATATTCATTTACTGGATGTCGCTAAAATATATTTTTAGTATCTGGATTTTTTTGTAAACATTAGCTACAGTTATTATTAATGTTTTCCTATTATTTTTGTAAACATGTGCCAAAGTTATTAATTGTATGCTTCTTTCTTTTGTTGTCAACAAAGATTAGAATGTACATTTTTGTTTACTTTTCATGCGTTGTTCTACTCAGAGTGAAGCTTTATTTGATCAAAAATCGAGGAGAATATCAAATTACAAGAGAAAGTTCATAAGACATTTTTACTGGAGAATACGAAGTCAATAACTCAAACACAGAGAAATTACAGAAGAGTTAATTAGAAAAATTTTCCCTCGAGAAAGAGTATCTTGTGGCGGAAGATAAAGCTCTTAGAAATACGAAGTGCCTTCAATAGACTAATCCTAGAATCTCTACACAAATGATGAGCGTCTCTGAGAGATGTTATACACATTTTATTAATTATTACACATTTCTAAAAGATTTATAAGTAGAAAGATAAATAAACATGCTAGCTTCAACTGTGCACAAAGATTTTATTAAAAGATTAACACTAGTTGTCCCAAAGTTGAAATAATTGAAAAAGTCAAAGGTCTAGGAGAATGAACTTTGGAAAAGACATGCTACTGAGAATATAGGATACGGAATTTCTTACTCACATAATGTTCCCTCACTAGCTTAACTTTCATTATTTTTGCATAGTTAATCACTATAATATGTTGTGTTGTTACTTACAACACTTGGATAAACATAGTTCTCTATGCCTTGGCTATGCGAATTTAAGTCAATAGGGTTGCATCTTTCATTTTAATCAGAGCATCATGAAGGGGAAAGTACATCTTTGCTCTTTTCTTATATTCTCCGATAGATGTCATCACTTGACGTTCTCAATATCGACATTAATCTGAAGGGAGAGTAAATTTCTCCAGATCATTGCACCCATGGTAACTGCTCAACGACCGACCATAGGCCTTTCGATTCCACAGATTAAACAAGCACGTATATCGCATGTACTCGTTGGATCTTCCACTCTATTGTAAATTGAACCCCATCCTTCCGGATGGAAGGACGATACCCTAACCACTAGGCTACCACGGCTCTATGTGATATAAGTAAGGGGATCTGAAAATTCTCTTGAATACCGTGAGATACAATGATCTCCCAAAAGATTAATATATGGCATGGATTAATGTATAAAATATTCATTGGCCGTTTTTCACTAGAAAAAAAAAACCCACTAGCAACTATACTTCATTTGGAGATGTTGGAAAATTTCTTACTGCAAAAACGATTAATGTTTTAGACACATGATTTATTTCTAAGAGACACATTTTTGAAAATGGATTGGACAAGTTGTATCATTCCCTGGTTAACCAGATCACTTGATATAATACTAACACAGGCGTTTTCTTTTGGAGATTCCTAAAAAACATGGCTTAAAATAAGGAAAATTTGGGAAATGGTTGTTTCTAATTTCAGGGTTATCTAGTAGAACTAGACGATTCCCATAAATCCGAAAGTATCCAAAATGTCTAAAAAAAGATAAAGGTCCCACAGGATATCGTTCATGCTAAAATTTTAACACACCAAAACATGATCAGAGGAAGTTACATCAGACCAATAGCACAATATATATATATATATATATATATATATATATATATATATATATATATATATATATATATATATATATATATATATATATATATATATATATATATATATATATATATATATATATATATATATATATATATATATATATATATATATATATATATATTATAATTATAATAAATATATATAGCAATATAATATATTTTTTGAGCCTGCTTGAACATAAGGTTTCTTGGATGGTCACTCAAGAAGCACGAAAAAGCGTATAAGGAATAATTGCAAAGAAGTAAAATTGTTCACAAGCGCTTTAAAAGCCTTTCAGTGCAATAGCCGCATAGTTATGGCACAAAGAAAGCATTTGGATGATGTTTGACGGGGTAGAATTATCGGCCTTCTGGAATATGGAAGTGCCTTGTTGGAAGTATCCGAGGAATTTGGAATCGTACAGTGTCATCTTCAGGCTTTGGCAACTGTTCCAAGATGCTGATAATGTGAGTAGACGTTAAAGCACAGGTCGTCCCCTAGTTAAAACGACGAATAAGGACCGCTATTTGGCAGTTACTGCCAAAAGACACAGACGGAGCACAGCATCACATACCTGGGCTATAAAAGTTTTTGAGACTATCTATGCACAATAATGTTATTAATACTAACATGATTTCAATCTGTTTGAACTCTTTAGCATCACAAAATGTTTAACATGTTATAGATCTATTATATTTATTATAATTATAAATTATATAATTATCATTTTAATAGCAATAAAAATGTTTACTAAATAATTATTATTAGATTCTCTAAATAATTGAAATAATATTACACTTAAAGTGTAATATTGAATTTGGAGAAACAGACAACAAAAAATTACAGAAAATTTATATTTAATTTTTTAACAAACAGAAAATTTATATTTAATTTTTTAAATTATACTAGAAGTGTAATTTAAAAAATTAAATATAAATTTTGCATTTTTATAAATATCTGATATAATTTAAGATTAGATTTATAATGCCATAGTTTAAATGAAATTTTAAAAGTTGAATTTAGTTCTAAGTTTTGGATGAATACAATAAATTATTTACTAAATAATAACTGAAATACTTATTTTTTACATTATATTACAACAGTCTTTATTTAAGAATTGTTATTACGAAAATTGGTTACAATTACAAAATTTTGATTTATATTCTGTAAAAATAGAAGTTTATTATCTTCCAGATTCGAAAAACATAATTCAAAAACGCATGCACTTTGTTTTTATATTCTGAGCTATAAGTCTAATCTCATTTATAACATCATTTATACCGGATTTCATATATATGTTTCTCCAACAATTCAATCCTCTACCACAAAATAACAAGATTTCTAATCTTTATATGAATGAGCTTGAGTATAGCATAAAATTCCTGTGATATATTGAATTTGCATACTAATTTTCTCACGTAATTCGGAACAATAACGTTTTGGAAAATAGTGACACTGAAAAGGGTTATTTTTTTTATATAGGGTTATTCTTTTATTTCAGGAAAAACGGCAATTTTTTTATTTGATAGATAATATATGTTTCTGAATATAACTACTTTAAATATGACTTGCTTAAACATATTAAAAAATTAATGAATTAAAGTTAACACACATTTTATGTACGCTTTAAATAGAAAAAATATATTACTTGATGTTATTCATAATTATGCGTTATCATGTATCCAATGAAGCACATTTCTGTATGCATAGTTGAAAACTGATTAATTGATTTTATTCAGTAATAAAAGTTTTAATTTCTTTTCAAAATTGGTTACTTTATGATTGAAAATAAAATTTCAAAACTAAATAATTTTAAAGAATATTTTTGAATTAAGCTAACTTAAACCAATATAGAGAATTGAATGAATAATTATAATTCACCATACTGTAGAACTTCGAAATAAATTTTATACTATTTATCAATTCATATTTATTTCAAATTTTATTCTGAAATACACTTCTCGTTTATAAAACCACTTGATTGTTAACAATTGGAAATTTTTTCACAACTTCTCTAGTATTTCAAAACATATATATTTAAATTCTCAAAATCATTAATGTAAAAATTATATATAATCTTAAAATTTATAATAATTGATTAACGTATTGACAAATTTTCCAGTACTATTGTAACATAAAATTATCTAGCAAATTATAAATTATAACCTGAATGTTTAGTTTTTTGCAAATTGAAATATTTTACACTCCACTTTTTTTCTGTTTATTAAATAAAAATTTATTTAAATTTCCTTAATTTTCTTCACTGCCAAATACAAGACACGATCCTATTATACACATTAAAAAATTCAAAGTTATTTATTTAATAAATCACAAAATATATGGCATTTATTTTAAACAATGGTTTATTTTTTTACATGCATAAATTAAAAAAAATTAATGCTTCTGGGTGTGCTTGTGTGTTTCTTCCTCATAAAGTAAATAAATCTGGTAAACAGAGATTATTTTACAAAGTTACCATAAATTAAGTTAGTAATCAGATTTAAAGCTTCATTTCTGATTTCTGTGATCATAATTAAGAGTTTTGCATTTTAAAATATTTTTCTTTAGTGGAGATTTTCTTACTTATATTCATTGAAGTTATTAGTTTAACTTATTTACCATATTGATGCATTTGATTTTGAAATCGCTCTTACTGGTGAATATATATAGATGTTTCTTGTATTTATATTTATACCCACATTGTTCTGCCTTTAAATCGTTTTAAATTTCGATGTTTCAATCTCCCTCCATATGCATTTGAAGTGTTTCAATCTAAGGAAATTAACTATTCTAAAAATGTAATCTATTTCTAAATTATTTCGTGAAGACATACAAATGTTTCTTTAATCAATAAATTTTTATTATATCTGCCATCGATTTATCATTCTATACAGTTACATTTTCATTTCGGTAAATTCGGTATGTCTGCAAAGTTATTTTTATAGATGAATATAATATTTGATCATTGATTTAATTGATCAAAGGAAATGTGTGAAATCTGATTTCATTATTATGATGCTTTTACTAGTTTGCACTGTTCTACCTTGTCAAACTTCTTTCTTTATCTCTATTTCACTTCCTAATTTAAAGAGAAAACAATTTTCTTCTTTTGTTCTAATTATTTTAACTAGAAAAATATATTTCCATCATCAAATTATCTAGCCTATATTTTTACAATAAAACAAATATATTGTAAGCGATGGTATGTTTTTATTACAGGCATTTGAGTCGGTCACCGTCTACCCTCTCTAGTGGTCAGAGTGCCTTACTACGCATAGGGAAATCCTGGGTTCGAATCCCAGTTCAGGAAGAGATGTACCTTATCATTCTGTCTATCTTGTCTTTGTACTTTCCTTGTATTAATGGGTTTAACATGGTTTCCAACCCTATAAACGAGAACCTATGGCATCTGTGTACTGAGGAAGTCAGAATCCACACCAAAACATGGTTCAGTTGGAAAAGTGAAGTAGCTCACCCCATAATGTTAGCTTAGCTGGAACAAGACAACAACAACATTTGAGTCGGTCTTCCCTTGGTGTTAACTACTGAAGAAGAGTTTTGTTATATTCATTACACAGATGGGTTCGTATTACCTATTATTTTAGTTATTTAGTTTAATGAAATATCTTCTTCTTTCTTATCCCCTGGTCTGAATCAGACCAGGTCCATGACGTCTCAAAGAATCCAGGACAGCTCCAGGGCATGCTTTGAAAAGCTCAAATAAATAGTGTAAAAGTTCATGCTTTGAAAAGCCTATGAATTTCAGTAGGTGTTCGGGATTGGCTTTGTTAGTATTGCACGAAGTGCAGGTGGGAAAGACTTGTTTGTCCTGGGAGAACTGTAGAGTGCGAATATGACCGGTTCTGAGTCTGGGAACATGAAAGGGAAAGGGGGACGGATTCTGATGGTAGTAGCTACCCTGAGCACCTAAGAAAGGTAGAAGTCCGATTTTACTCGTTCACCTGTTCAACACTAGCTGGATAAAGTGGAGTGGCCCTACCAGGAGTATACAATCCAGACGTACTTCACCCATTCCATCCAGGGTCACCCCCTCGCCACGGTGAGGCTTTATGAAATGTAATCTTGATAACAATTTTTACATTATAATTTTTATCAAAACAATCTTAAAATTTTCTTGATAATGGTATGTTTCTAAAAATGTAAAAAAGGCGTATGCAGTTATAACTAAGAACCTTAATGTATATAGTTTTGTAAAAAAACATACTATCCTTGACGCTGTGCCTTGATTGGTTAGGGCGTTCCACCTTATTATTGGAAGATAAAGAATTCAAATCCAGACAGAAAAGAAGATCCGTCGTTTTCTATAACTAGCAACTTTTACACGTTAAAAACGTCGTGGTCACAATGTCTTCCATGTGAAATGATATTTCTGTGGGTCTTCTGCTTGGATTCTGCTACTAAATTACGAAAATTCCTTTTTGGAGCTACAATGGTACACTCACTGAGTACTCCATTATATAAGAGCCAAAGTTGCCTTTCAACATGTCTTCTCAGGGAATACAATTCAAAATATGCCAGCGAATTAGTAATTGGTAAAGCTTCCTCAGAACCATTCTTCGCCAGAACGTCTACCACTTCATTCCCTCATAGGTCAACATACGAAGGAAACCATTGGAAGTAATAAGCAATTGTTAAAGTCTAAACTATTTTTAAAATAAAACCTAACTGATTTGAAAGACAGATTATTCTTGGAATTATTAAACTGTAAATTTACGTTATAAGTATGTGTTTTCTTTGAAAAATATTCTGACATTAATCAGTAAATATTTGGATTTTGTTATTTTTCTTGCATATCATGGTATAACAAATATCAACTATATACAATGTTAGATACACTTGTATATAGTTGATATTTGTTATACCAAAAGTAATATTTTTAATATGATGATATCAAAAACATTTTCTTCTATATTTGTAAGAGTGGAAAGAATTTAATGTTCAGAGTTTGCTGTAGTGCTTAAAAAAGATCAAATAAAACTTTTTTTTGCTGAAAATCTGTGAATACTGAAGATACTGATATTCTGGAAAAAATATACCGTATCTTAAATAAACAATGAAATCAATGATTACTGAAGATAAATAGAAGTGAAATTATTCTTGGAACTAATAATTCCTTTTGGATTTTTATTTTAAAATTTATAATTTTTATTTAAACTAATTCGTATGTCTGATTTATTCTATGAAGTGAAGAAGGGAAATTAAGCTCTTTCACACACAGCAATAAAGCAAATGAAGAATAGGCTAATACGGTTTTTTCAAATGTAAATCCTGTGTTATTGGAATAAGTTTTATCAGAAATGTAATGAAATATTTTCGTATTTTGCTTTCATAGTATCAAAAAGAAAAAAAAATAACACAAATTATATTTGAGTTGTTTTTATCGATTAAAAACGTATAATTTCAGATACATTTCAGAAATGTTTAAGTAAACACAAATATTATATTTTCATGTAACTAAATTTAAAATGTTAAAAAATAATTTTATGTTGTTGTGTATGTCTATCAAATATCCTATTTAAAATTATAACTAAAATTATGACTTTTATTTCTGCAAGGCAAGTAAAAATTTAAATAAAAATCTAGTATAAAAAATACTAGATTTTTGAAATTTTCAGAGTAAAACTTATAGTGTTCTTAAAATAATTCAGGGGATACTTCATTGAAAATTTATATTTTCATCCTCTTACTTTGTAATGATGATTTCGTTTAATATATATATTTGGTACCTTTTCATTATACCAGTTATAATCCTTAAGAAATAGAATGTTTCTTATGGGGAAGCGAGAATATTAAAATGCAGATAGGATAATTTTAATGTGTATGAGTGTGTCTAGCAGTCTATTTTTTTTTCATGCGCAAATATTGACTGAAGAGAGATGAATAAACTAGAACAAGATAAATGTTAAACAGCGCTAAAGCAAGATAGTGTGAATGATAGCTTAATGATAGTTTTGTCAGTTGTTCTAGTGTGTGAGGTAGGCGGGCATTTTGGGGTGCTTTGCTCCACTTTTCCAACTGAACCATATTTTGGGGTAAAGTTCAACTTCCTCAGTACACACATGCCATAGGTACCCGTTTATAAGGTACGCAACCATTCACATCCCATTCATGCAAGGAAAGGACAAAGATAAGATAGATAGAGAGAGAAAATACATGCATGCCCGAACCGGGGTTCCAACCCAGGACCTCCTTATCCGCAGTCAGGCACGCTGACCATAGACAAGCTTAGCGAAAAGTTTTCCAATTAAGTTGAGATTTAAAATTACATGTTACCGAGAGTAAAATTTAATTTTGTTTTATTGAAAAAGGTTTCTATTACATTATACATACGCATTCGATCATCGATGCGATTGTTAAAGCAATTTTTGCCAGAAATAAACTTATCTATTTAAATAAGTGATAATTATGTAAATAATAAAAGGAAAATAGAATGTTTGTATTGTCTCTAGTAACTTTAAAAAATATAAACGTAAGGAAATGGAATATACTTATGCTTGTAATTTACGATTTCTTTCTATCTAGTTACAGTGATTATCATACGCAACGCATCATCATTATCACACGCATGATATGGGGATATTATGGAAAAGTACCAATTATTTTATTAATAATTCATCTTATTTTTAAAGTTGCATTAAGCAGAGAAATAATAAATTTTGAAAAATGTTTCACAGAAATTGAAATATATTTCCTGTATGTTATTTTCATAAAAATATTGATGTAATTCTTTATTTATTGATTAAATAATACACTAATGTTTTATTTTTAAGTCGTCGCAGTAAAGTAATTTAAGTAATAAAAACTGAAATTTCTCCTACATGAGTTATTGTGTGTCTTTCACCCAACGAGTTTCATATATAAATCCAGCTCTTTCCAATTAATTACTCACTTGTAGATTTCTACAAAAAAACCTCCTTCTGATCAAGGGATAGCACAACTCTCATCAGAGCTAAAAGATTGAAAGTTGGCCATTGTTAAACAACAAGAATATAGGATTGCTCTTCTGTAACTTCTGCGTGCATATTGGATTTTGAGTGTGGGTTTATCAGCATTTTCTTCTTTGTGACAAGAAGATACAACTCTCAACAGAAAAATTTCGGAAAAGAGGACGGCAATTTATTTAGTGGCTATTAAAATTGCTTTACAAAACTAAACGGTATACAATCCCTGTATTTTACAACTAGATAAATTTCATTTTTTATTTTTTTATTATTAAACAGGTGGTACGAAATATTTCATAAATTATTTTACATTTTTATATTATGTCATATCTCATTTTAGTTTTCTATATTTACCTACTATTTAAACTTACTTTGACCGTGTATACTCAATGAAACAGATAAAATTCTTCAACCCCTTATTTTGAATTGAATATCTGATTTTCATAATTTTGGACTGTTGGAAAAATAAAAGTGTGTATGTCATATATATCATTTATTTATTATCTAAAAGAAAGTTTTTAATAATATGAAATAACGAGTTGAGTTTATCTTAAACTTATCCAATACATATGTAAGTATCGTTTAAATATTTGGTTTAATGGAGCTGTCATTTAGAAGGTTTATATTTAGACCATGATATTATATGATTTATTACTTGACTACTCGATTTAAATAATTTAAATGCAGAAATGTAAAAGATAACAAAAATTTTGTGCACTCCATTTAAAAATATTTCTGTTTCTTAATTTTATGGCTCCAAACAGAAATGAAAAAAAAAAACTATATATATATATTATAGAAAGCAAATATTTAATTTTATGCTAATAAATCAAAGTGAAACATTTCTAAAAAGAATATTGGATTTTAAATAGAATATTCAACGTAAATATTGACATCTATCTTTCTTATAGACTTCATTTGACTTTCATTAAGTTAATTTTTTCTTAAAATAGTACGTTACATGTTTTCGGCAGTGAAAAGAAAAAAAATGGAGACTCGTTAGGAGAAATTCTTAAATGTACCTGACTAATGAAGGCTTTTATTCAAATGTCCCTCATTAAAACATAGATATTCATCATGGCGCTTTCTTAAAAGTATCAATTTAATTTCTTACAAAGAAAAAAAAAGAAATTCAACAGTGAATATTCGTTAACAAGAGTAAAATCTATTTTAAATTTAAATTTATATGATTTTTAGATTTCACAGAACATTCTCGTTTGTTCGAAAGAATAATTTTCGTCTCGATTTGTATGCTAGAATATTTAAATTACCCTAAAAAGTATTTTAAATTTAAGTAAATACATTTTAATAGCTGATCTAGTAATTTTTGCATCTGACAAGGAAATACATTACTGATAAAGAATAAATAATATCACTGGTTACTTAACTTAATTTAAATAACATCACTGGTTAAAAGCATTGATATCTACAGTCCTACCATTTTATTATTATTATTATATTTTTAAACTTTTGAAACAGAAGCCTGCAAAGATACTTTTTTATGTAAATCAAGGTAGACAAGTGGAAGTTTTAAACATTTAAGATTTTAATCGACAAAAATCTATCAGAGTTTTTATGAGAAACTCATTTATATTTTATGAAAATTGATTATTCTAATGAAAAACAAATGTTAAAGTATTCTGAGTTTCATCGTTATTATTTAATATTTTAATTATGCTAGTCATTATAAAAAAACATTAAAATTATTTTTTATAAGTATTATATATAAATTGGCACAGTCACATAAATAACACAATATAGAAATCAAGTTCAATTTAAAGGTTATTTTTAGATGTAAACATTTATATATCTTGTCACTAAAACATTTTTTCACGCAATACTGAAGTTGTAAAAAACATTTGTTAATAGATATTGCTTCTAAGTACTCAAAGTACTCTTTTCTAGAATTTAAACATTTTAATCATGTTTTATTAGAAATAATAGTTGTAATTTAACAATAGAATATCTAGGATAAGTAATAATGCATACATTCTATTGTTTATAAATAATTAATATTTATATAAAAATAAATTTTAGCACTTATTTACCACATATTTAGTTAATTTCAATTCTAATTTATTTAAATATATTATAAACGGTCTTCCAAAAATGTTTCATTAATTAAATATTTCTAGATATTTCATGAATGTTCTATTATATTCCTGACTGTTAGTTTTTTTGTGTTAATTCTCTATTTTTTTACTTAAAGTGATTTATTTTTTAACTTATATGAAAACTGGTCCCTCAATTCTTAAAATTCAAGGATTACTTTCACACAAATATACACAAATATTTTAGTTCTTTTGTTACTATGATTTTTAATTGAAATTTTAATAACTATAATTGCTTATATTGTAACTTCATGATAATCGCAAGAAAATAAATTTTTAAAGAAAATGTTTTCTACCTGAAGAACTGAAACTCTAACCTGAAGTTTTCAATTGCTTGTGAAACCTTTATTTGTAAAAAACTGAAAAATATAAACAATTTCCAATTTATGATAATAATGTGATGAAAAATACAAATTTTTAAATAAAGATGAGGTTTTTTAGTATAAATACAGTAAAACTAAACTAAAATTGTTAATATCATAGGTGTTATTTTGCATCATGAACATCTAAATTTTTCATTTGAAAAAATTAGAATTCATTCAAAAATAATATAATATTGTTAATATTCTAAGTGACATTAATTTTAAGAATATTTTTGAACACTTAAATTTTTCTTTTAAAACTATTTGAATTCCTTATCTAACAGTGGAAGCTTCTTTTTTTAAAGGAACATTTTTCAAGAATTAAGTTTCACTTAATTCATGAAAAATGTTCCTTTACGTGGAACAAGTCAAGGAAAATTTACTTGTTCCACATAACAACAAAAACACGTTTACAACAAAAACAACGCAACAAAAAAGTTTGTTGCTGGCTTTCTCAAAAATATACTATATTACTTCATTTTAACGTCATGCTTTAATGTGTAATTGAGACATAAATTTTAATTACTTTAATTTTACACACAATTGTTTAAAAGTTATTGTATCAAAGCAATAACATGGAATTGAAATTAAAACTGGATGAAATGCAATTACAACAACAATGTCTAAAAAATCTCTTATTTAAAATACAATTTAAAATATTTAATTTATCGGTTAATATCTTCAGCCAAACAAATTTATTTGAAGTCAAGAGCAATCAAAATTGTGTACTAAAATATATTTGTAAAAGAACATTATAAATTACAAGGGTTACAGCCAATAATGTTAGTATCTTTTAATGAAATACTATTGCTTAAATTTGAGATGCGTACCTAATTCTTATTGAATGAAACAGCATAGTGTACAAAGTTTATTTAAAAGATAAGAAATACAGTTTACAAAAAGAAAACAATTAAAATTGTCTCAGTTTTATTGAAAATGTCGTTTTTATTTAGAATTGGAAGAGATAGTTTTTCTCGAATGAATTGTTAGGTATATAATTCATTAATAATCATTTTATTAAAATATTCCCCATCATAAACATATGTATATCAAAAAATGATACAAAAATAAAAGATATACTTCCTAAAACTTATTCTAGAAATTTATATAAAGTTCTGTAAAATCTGTAAACAAATAAATATTTACTGAGTTTATCAAATTGGGTAAAATGAGGTTCAAATTGTCAAATTTAATCTGTTTTGATTCTTGTACAAAAATGTTGAAATGAACAAAAACAAATTCAGAATTATTCTGATATTTGATAAGAAACTTTATAACCCTACTAATAAACTGTGTTAGTCATATTTAAACATACACAACTTAGAGAACACTCATAAGTAAAGTTTATATTAGCATTCAAGTATTTCAAATTAATAAATCTTGAAAATTCACAAGCACACACTTAGATTCATGTAAATTTGCATGACAAAATCAATAGTGCATTATCCACTTCTTGTTATTTAGTAGTAGCTGGGGTTTAGTAGGAAACTTTTCCGAGAGAAAAGAATAATTTACAACCAGACATACTGCGGCGAAATATTAAACAGTTTATACAAAGTAATGTTATAGAAAGTACATTTAAAATTAAAAGATATATTTCCTAAAACTTATTCAAGAAATTTATATAAAGTTCTGTAAAATCTGTAAACAATTAAAATATTTACTGAGTTTATAAAATTGGGTAAAATGAGGTTCAAATTGTCAAATTTAGTCTGTTTTGATTCTTTAAAAACAACTTTGTTCCTGTTGATTTTATACATTTATACTAACTTCAATGTCATGTACATTTCATTGGTTAATAATGAAATTTAATTTATTACAAAAATAGCTTTTAAATATTATGAATAACAAATATAATTCAATACGCTCAAAAAGAAGTTTTATATTATTTTTTTAAGTTTTCCTTTCACTATTTTATAAATTTTTGTTAAATAATTTCTCAAATTTTAATGTAACAAGCATTAATTGTGTAAATAACGCAAATTACGAATTTACAAAACATGTTTCAATTATCTTACAACGATATTGAAGATAATATATGGCACTAAAATTATAAAATTAAAATATTTATTTTTGTTTGATTTCCATAATAAACTAGGTTTTATAAGCTTTAACAATTTTTTTTTTATAATTTGCTATTTATCTTTTATTCTTGCATTTAAATTAAACTATGTTTATTCTTAAAAAAGGGAAAGAATTAATAAAGAAACGTATAAAACAAGACTTCCTACTAATTTCTATTATAAAAGATAGAAAGAAGAATTTTTTAATTTTATATTTTTAAAGATAAATTTCTGGAGATTATTTTTAATACGGAATTTGTGTATCTACAATAACATTTATTTGTACAAAATTAATACGCTGAGAATACAGTAAATATATCAGGCTTATAAAAACTAATTGACTCATTCATTAAATTCATATTTTCCTTTTTTTGAAAAAATTTTCACAGTGTGTGAATAATCGCTTAACATCTGTTTTGGTAGATAAGGTGACTTAAAATTGTTTTTTTTTTCACTAACAGGATTGTTATTTCAAACCTCAGCTTTAAAGGAATAATTTTAATGCTTTTAAATTGCTCTTACCTGTTAGATACATTTTTACAATTATCTCTAGTATTTTCGTTTTCATTTTTCAGTGCAGATGAATAAATATTCAATTTATTTTCTCACATGTACTGGTATTAAAAATTATCGTTCATGATTACAATAAATTACAATAAATAATTGTGAATTCCAATAATTATTTGATATTTCTGGTATACCACGAAATAGGAATAATGAATAAAAATAAGATTTCATATAATACAGAAATTAATGGCAGAATATGACTTCCATCTTTAGTTCTTATCTATCATGTTTTATTTTATTTCAAATTTTACTTAATGTTTACCTTTAGAGCGTTATCAATAATCATACACATGTATATCCTCTAAGAAGAAATACATTACTACATTATGTGTGTATATATATATATATATATATATATATATATATATATATATGTATATATATTTTGTGGTTTGCTTTAATTGTAATCGTTTTTGTTTTTATGATAAGAGTGTAATGTCAACCAGTTTAGAAATGCTAACGAGAATATTATGAACTCACAGTATTTAAAATACATACAACCAATTTTTTAATGCTGTGTTGATATTTGTATAAAAATGTAATATATATGAAGGTTGTGGTAAGTTTAAAAAATATCATCTTTGCCTAAAATTAATATAAAATATTATCTTTTGTTGATAATATAAATTATTTTGAAAACCTAAAATATGCCAGCAAGCAATCTTATGAACATTCTAATCATTTGTAGATATGTTTTCTGTATGCCCTGTTTAAAGCAGATCAAAATGTGGATAAGTTTATATAAAATACCTTAATACTTTTAGATTAATTATAAGCTATAGCAGGACGTTTATAATCCCAGTGAAATGTCCTACTAATAAGTGTTGATAAATGCTTGTGCAAGTATGGATAATAGGCTGAATTTCTTTTAAAGGTATAATTGAATGTGTTGTTGTTGCTCAGGCCAACTGGTGTGACAATAGCATCACACCAGCTCCATGAATCCATGACTTTTCAGCCTCTCCAGAACCACCCTCGGACTTAATTCCACATCACCCCTCTCACAACCGACACGCTGAAGTATATGAGAGGAAGAGGTCTGTGCCTCTTGACATTTGGGGCAGAGAGGGTAAATCTTGACACCAGAAACATGTCTCTAAGCAAACAGGTGGCCGCTTCTCAGTCTCGTCAGAGCCGTTTGATCGCATCTTTTGTGCACGCCCGTTAAAGCGGAACCAGGATGTTTGCATTGGTACCATTCATGGGCAGGTTTGGCATCTCTAAAAGCAACATTGATGTCCATACTGACACGAGAGGTGAGCTCCGATGCCGACAAGCAGTCTCCAATATTGTTATTCTGCAGGCTGCCCTCCTTGGCCAATTGGTCCACAACCTCATTACCATACACATTGACATGGGATGGTACGTTCAGTATATTTTCGGAGAGCATTCTTCTGGTAGGGCCACCCTAGGCGTGAAGGCCACTTCATTTTGCCCAGCTAAAGTTTGGGGCAACGCAGCAAAGTAAGACTTCTTCCTCGGGTGCTCCTGGTACTCTGTACCAACAGAAGCTACAAATTTAACCCACTAATCACGAATCACGAGTTAGAAAGTTTTAAATTGAAATGGATTCTAAGTTACATTCATTATAAATAGTGATTGTAACCGAATAACTAAAGTGAGAAATTCAGTAATGAATAACAACTTTGTAAGTTGTATTAGCTAGGAAATCTTTTGTCATTATTCATAAAATTTCATCCTTTTATGAATATGTCCATGACTATCACGCTGTTATTTTAACTATCATGAAGTTGAAATGGACGCATAAAGTTTAAATATTTGTGAGTAAGTTGAGTATCAGAGAATGAGTGTTTTTGAAAATTAAAATTGTGATGATTGCGAAAAGATTTGAGAGACTATTTTATAAATGATTTTATGTTGAGTTGTAGATAACGCTTTGTATTAGTCACAAAGCCTATATGACAAATATTGAGAAAGTGATTAAAAATATACTTCAAAGTATTTTGGAACATATATGTTACTGAATAAAGTATTATTTTTCATAGGACACAAATAATCAACTTTTCGATATTTTGATAAATGATATCGATAGTTTG
Source organism: Latrodectus elegans (assembly GCA_030067965.1). Classification (NCBI taxonomy): domain Eukaryota; kingdom Metazoa; phylum Arthropoda; class Arachnida; order Araneae; family Theridiidae; genus Latrodectus; species Latrodectus elegans. The sequence goes on along the minus strand of CM057818.1, from coordinate 12,010,090 downwards.
AATGATTTTCGATAGTTTGATAAATGATTAGGTAAGATCTCTGAAGAACAATGTTTTCATTTTTCAAATATATTTGATATTGGAGAAAACTGGAAAAAGAAATTTGAATACCTCAAATAGAGAGATCATTTATCAGATTTTTTGAAGATTACTTACAAAAGATATTTAAGCTTAAATAATTTTAATTATTATAAATAATAAACTCCATATATTTCAGCACAGATGCCTAAAATTAAAAATTAAATTTACCTAAAATTACTATAAAATATTAGCTTCTGTTGATAATAAATTATTTTGAAGAGGCATCGTGCAACTTTAGCTTCAACAACAGCACTTTTAAACTCTAAAACTAATTTTTAAGTTTCTTCTGACCACAGGAGAGGATTTAAAAAAATTTCTTGCATAATATTTTCGTTCACTAATAGACTCCTACTTATAATTAATATCTATTTTTAATTATTGTAAAATTATATTTCACAATAATTGGTTTCAAATGTTGATGAATATTTTGATGAGTCATTTCTTTGATTATATGTTTGTTCTAAGAAAGAGAGCTCCGGAATTTTACTCTTTATTTTTTTATATAACATATTGGTTTGAAATCTCAATTTTAGTTTATGAACATATATTATTATCGTATTTATTCTGTATTTTGTTTTTATATCGAAAGAAAGAAAAATAATTTTAACTATCGCACGTGTATGAAAATAATCTGTTTGCAATAAATCTTAAATAACATAAAAAGAGATAATCAATGAAATTCCATGCAACTGTAAACTTTAAATTTTGTAAATTGTAACAATTTTAAACTTTAAATTTTGTAATTGATGCTTGAATTTTAAAAATTAATTTTATATCATATTGTCTTATGTATTTATAAAAAGAGAACATAAAAAGATTCCTCAAAGCAAATTTTACAGCAATGAGTTCACATAGATAATATCTTACAATAGTTTTTTCTTATTGGATATGAGATTTGATCAAATATTTACACCTTACCAAATGTTTGATTTAGAACAAGATGACAGTGTAACGTACAAGATTAACAGTTCAGTTAATATTGAAGAGTATCTTTAGTATCATAAAAATAATGCCTTGGATATTGATAAATTATTAAGCTGCTTCTTAAGGTAAAGAATAATTTATAAATGTAAGCCCTGGAAATTTCCTCGATTTAGTGTAAAATTGTTTCCCTTTCAACCAATATTAACATCATAATAATAACTGTCAAGCATAAAATATTTATAATTTTTAAAAAATACAATATTACCTAAAAAATTAGAATAAGCAATTTCTTTAAACACCTAAAATTGATAAATGTATATAAGACGAAGTAATTATGCAAAAAATATTCCAATATTTGGTTACACCGAATATGCAGTCAATACTATAATATTCCTATTTTTAAGTTTTCCCGACATGGCATGAGCTTTCACTAAAAGATAAGAAGTGTTTGGCAAATATGCAATTTTTTAAAGTACCTCAAAATAGATTTTATGTTTTTTTCGATGTAAAGAGCTATCTGAAGTTCAGAAACGGAAATTGGGCAGATGTGAAACCAGATGGCTATAGAAGATTATACAAGTGTTTTAAAACAATGCAATCCTTTGAAATATGAAAAATACACTCCTTTTTATACCACAGAACTATCAAAGGAGTTCATATTGGTTGAATATAAGAAGATTTATGACACTTTCTTAAAACACATGTCAAATATGTTTTTATTTTTAAGAATAAAAAAATTGCTTTTCGATAAATGGATTATTAGATATTTTTTATGAAATAAAATAATAATAATAATAATAATATATATATATATATATATATATATATATATATATATATATATATATATATATATATATATATATTTATATATATATATATACTAGTATAATACATGTGATTACTTTGCATCATTTTGACATTTCATATTAAAATAAAGATAAATCATAAGGTACATATGTCTTGGAAGAAGTACCTAAAATTTCTTAAAACTTTAAATTCTTGAGCTAATTTATTATATTTCTTGATCAATTTCATACGATATAAAAACATGGAAATGTGCAGTTACTTTAATATTTGAAATTTATATTAAAAATAATTGTTTCGAATTGTATTCAAAGTAATATTTTTTATTCACACTAACTTCTTGTTCAAAGTAATTTCTTTATTCATTGCAATTTTACTTCTGTGTGTTTTAAAATTTTTGGAAAATGCCGCATTATTTAACATATATATATTTCAATTTAATTAAAATTATTTGTTTTAAATAATAAATAAAACAATTAAGATTAAAAATTAATCTTTAAAAAAGGCATAGTAAACTATATTTACAAGTTGATAAGTATAGAATTGATTCTAATTAAGTCATAGTATTGCATAATTTTTAGCATTCAAAAGTCTATATTTCAAAATCGGGTGACACTAATTACAATTGTTATTACTTCTGAATTTTGGAAAAAAAGGTGACCTATCTTTGAAATTGAGTATAATGCTTTAGTTAAAAATTATATAATATTATTTTTCTTAGCTTTAAATATATATATTTTATTAGTTAACAATATATTGTAATAAATTTGTCTAAAAATTATCATTTGTTAGTTTTTTGCTACTGTGTTTTGATATACAACACAATTCAAACATCATGAGTATTTTGTTATATATTCGTTCAATAAAATATATTGAAAACTCTGAACATAAAAGAAAAGTATTCTTGGCAATTGCATTTAGACTATATTCGAAAACCATCTACATTTCTAGGTAAAGATGAAGAATATATATTCTGATGCCAAATTCTATCATCATTATGAATAATATGTATATACGTTCAGAAATGTTTTACGATATGTGTCAAGTGTGGGTGAAAGTATACAAAATCTTAAAAAAATTATTTTTATTATTTCATAAAACATGTCTTCTTTACTCTAAATGCATATGTAAAATAATTTTCATTCATTTTTTTATTTAAATAAACCATGAAACATGTAATAAATATTTGCAAGGATAATCTATAAATATTGTATAATAGTTTCTTCTTACAATAACTATCATTACAATATACTAAAAATGTTTACTTGATGCAAAAATATCAGAATGTAATTTTATGCTAAAATTCAAAATTTTAAATGGCAATAAAGTCATTCTATAGCATAAGATTAAGAATGTCAAAATTTAATTGTGCTTAATAAATGAATTAATAATTCTCTTATTAAATAATTCATTTATTACTAATAATTCCCTTATTAAAAATATTAAAAACAATTCTCTTTAATAAGTGAATTAATTTTCTTGTGATACGTCACTCTGTCTCTTTTCCTTTTCAAGAGCACCCCCCCCAGCCGGGAAAAGGAAAGACAGTTAGTTGGGCATTTGATTTAGAACTCTTTGGATGTGTTTTAATCATCCTTTTAATTTAATGCTTCTGTTTGCTATTGTGTGTAACTTAACTATTGTGTGTAAAAATTGTGTGTAAACTTTGAATAATTAAGTTATTATTACACTAAAGGCTGTTTTGATTAAACCTACATTCTATAATAAGTGAATTAATTGTAAATATTTGTATCATCACAAGTTCAAACTGTTAAGCAAATGACATTAAAACTTCCTTATTTGTCTGCTTTGATGCAAAATCATTTTAATAATGTAATTGTAAATTTTACGAATTTAATATCTATTAAAAATAATTTGTATTCTAACATTAATGAGAAAAATATAATTCTGTAATTACAATTTAAAAATTAAATGAATTATAATTAAAAAATTTAATAAACATTGTGAAATATTTGGGTTTTATACATAGAAGTTTAAGATATTTATTAACTTTCTTTAAAATTTTGTAAAATTATTTTTGTTTAAAAAATGCTACAAAATTTGAAAAATGTATTGAATGAAACTGATATTTAATTAAAATATTGTAGAATACTAAACAATAAAATAAAAATATACGAACAGCTCAGTGCTTATATTTTTGATCATTTTAAAGAAACATGTCTTGAAAAGACAATAAATACATTTATAATAATAATACAAACATATATATTTTGCTTTTACATCACTGAAAATATAAAAATGTCTTAGAACGTTTTTAAAACGTCATTTATGTAAAAATTGCAACTTTTTTGTTAAATTTGATTATATAATGCTATTTAAAATAGTCTTCAATAAATATTTATTTTGCTACAGAAATTAATTCTTCTTACATTCTTAATGAATAAATTATTTATAATATAAAATTTATAACACATAACATTTATTTTTAGAATAGAGATTTAAAAATTTGATAAAATAATTGACATTTTATTTGTAAACAATGTTTTGAAATATTTTCGCGTGAGTCGTTTGCTCCGGCAATGGATTGTAATACAAAAATATTAATTAATTTTTTTTACTAAGTAACTTTGTTTATCCATTTAAAGATATAATTAATATATGAGCAAAAATTTATAAAAGCACGTCTTTTTGTCATGCAGGAATTTTAAGAAAATATATAATATATATATTTTTATACATGGTACTGTTATAATTATAAAGGTAAGTACTATATTATTAAACATATTAAAATATGGATACATATTACATTTTATACATATTAAATATTTTATACATATTCAAGTGGACATTTTTTTATTTAAATTGTAAGAAAATATTCCACTATTTGGTCTTTTTGAATGAAAAATTTCAAATGTTCATCCAATAAATACAGTGATCTAGAATTTCATAATATTTCTTGTAAATTATGACGCAAATTGTAAGCTTAATATTTTCATTATGACGAATTTTTTCACCCAAATATCTCAGGAAAAGTTTAAAAAATATACCTTTCCATAGATTTATTTTCCCAATACTATTTTCGTAATGCCAGCTCTAATGAATGTTCTCCAGTAAATAAAATGACAGATCGTAATAATAATAATTGTGTCTAATTTTCTGTATAAATTCTTCAAACACCATATTGAAGTGGATAGTCAGAAAATGATAAGAGAAACATTATATGAATACAATTTTGTTATAATTCTTAAGTGTAATAAAAAGACATTTTATATTGAAATCATACGTAAAATATATTTTTCTGAGATTCCTCAATATTAATACAAAAATGTACATAGTTTACCTCTCCTTTAGTAGAAACTTTCTATTAATACTAATTAACTGAATATCGATTCTTTGTAAGGCAAATAAAAGCAAGGAATTTAATAATGCAAATGCAGGATAAGAACTACAATCAAGAAATTTGTATGCAGTGAACTACTTTTTGAGAAAACATTTCAAACTATAGGTAGAATGTAGAATTTTATTCAACATAAAAGGTAAGTACTTCAATACCCAAGTAAAAGTTTAATCAGAATTAAATAGAGAGATAATGTCCAAAATATTTATCAATAAAGAAAAGAAAATCCCTATTTTATTTTATAATAAAATACTGTTCTCTTTAGATTCCCATAAGCAAATATATTAATAATAATAAGAAGAGAAATTAGAAATTATTTTTAAAATTTTGAACAAGTCTAAATAATATGCAAATTCATAGTTGTATTATCACAAATTATTCAAAGCTGAAGCAAATAATCATTTTCTCTTTAAACAAATATTTTCATTTTTTGCAATATTATTTTAAATTAATATAATTATAAGAACTTGAACTTGTATCTAAATATTCCATGTATGGTAAGAAATATTAAGAATTCTTTGATTTAAGGATTCACTGCTATTGAAGAATTATTAATAAAATTGTTCAAGAATTTCCATTATGGTTAAATATATATTTCTCACTTAAAAAGAACAATTTATTACTGTAAAATATTTGACATTCTTTGAAGCCCGTTGGCTTAGTGGCATCATTTCAGGCTTATAATTCACAGATCCGAGGTTCGATCCTCGGGCTGGATAAGATCAACTCAGCCTTTCACCAATCCAGTGAGACGATAAGCTGAGTACCAAGCAGGCTTGGGAATTAAACACTGGGAGTTTCAAGTTAGGCTGACCACTTAATCGGAACATATGCTTCACCTCTAGGACATTCAGTCATGGAAACAGCTATGGGCAGTATAGATCTCGGTCCATATGGGCTGTCGTGCTACGTAGTTTAATTTAGATTAGCATATTTTAAGGTGCATGGGAATATTATTTTAGCATTTCATAAATGTAAAATTATAAAACATTTTCTCTAACACATATCTAACTTATCCCGCATTTTCTATTTTCCGCGCAAATATAGAATTCTAATGTTGTGTTACTTACGACACTTGGACAAGCCAACCTCGCTATGCCTTGGCTATACGAATTTTAGTCAAAAGCGAGCGTCTTTCGTTTTAATCAAAGCACCACGAAGGGGAAAAGTATGTCTTTGCTCTTTCTTAAATCCTCCGATAGATGGCACTACCTCCGATAGATGGATCTACTTCCTCAATTTCGACATTGATCTGAAAGGGAAGGAAATTTTCTCCAGACTATTGTACCCATGGTAACTAATCATTCACCAACCATAGGACTTTCAAGTTTAATGATTTAATGACCATTATAGCATGTACTCGGTGGGTCCTTGGCGGCATTGGGTATCGAACCCCACCCTTCCGGATAGAAGGCTGATATCCTAACCTCTAGACTACCATGGTGTAATTCTAATGAAATATAGATATATATTAATGTCAGAGTCCTAAGCACACATGCAAATATTTCCTTAACAATAATGATATAACATAAGCAACGAAATATTTGCTTATGAGAATATTCAACCTTTTAAAACTTTTGTGTTATAACATTTTATGTATAGATTAATGATTCTTGAATCTTGAGACCAGATAATTTAATTTCAACAGCTATTATGTATACATAAACATACTAAATAATATCGCATAGATTTAATATGCTTCTTTCTATGCTGACATTTGATAAAATGATTAAGATAGTTATTATCCAAAAAAAAAGAAAACTAAAAATTTGCAAAACTATAATGATGGTGGTCAAAATTTATCAAATGAATTTTAAAAAATCTGTATTATTAAAAATTTTATTCTTAAATTCATGGGCTTTATAAATCATAATATATTTAACTAAAGCTTTCTCTAAATGCTAAAATGTTGTAATGATTACAAAAATTGAAAAAATTAAAGTCAGATGATTTTTTCTAAGTAATTAATTAAGATTAAAAGTAACAATTACATAAGAAGCTACATTCAAGTCTTAATAAAACTCACTAAAATGTATAATGCATGCTACATTAAAAATATCATTAATGCACATAACAAGGAAACCATTATAATTTGGAGATTAATAAATGTATTTATGTATAAGGTTAGCGTCCCTGACTGCAGATAGGGAGGTCCTGGGTTTGAATCCCGGTTCGAGCATGGATGCACTTTCTCTCTCTACCTATCCTTACTTTATCCTTTCCTTGTATGAATGGATTGTGAAGGGTTGCCTACCCTATAAATGGGTACCTGTGGCATTTGTGTACCGAGGAAGTAGGACTCCACACCTGATATGGTTCAGCTGGAAAAGTGGAGCAGCGCACCCCATAATGCCAGCCTAGCTGGTACACGACAACAAGAATTAATGCATAAAATGTACAAAAATCTTGAATTATTTTTTGTAGGGAAAATTCTTTATAAATAGGACATGATCATACCACAAGAAATAAAGGAATATATATATATATATATATATATATATATATATATATATATATATATATATATATATATATATATATATATATATATATATATATATATATATATATATATATATATATATATTGAAGTACTGTGCACGTGGTAGCTAAATCATAATTAGATTTTTTTGAAGTGCATTTCAAAGCACTAACGACAAAAGCAGAAAATTAAGGAAAACTAGTGAAACTCTCTACTCCCACTCGCTCTTTTATTGTTCCTCAAATGTACTTATTAGGATTTTGTCTGGAAAATAATTCGCCAGTTTTTAAGAGTTAAACTGTTTGCTGTTGAAGGCAATTGTTGTAACAGATGGATAGTTAAGCAAAAAAATTGATGACTTTTCCCAGAATTTTTTTATTCTTTCATATAGGTTTTGCAATATTTCTGAGAAAGATATATCAGAAACAGAAAAGTATATGTTTTGGAATAATTATCATTTGTATCAAAATAATATTTCTTTAATCGCAAAATGAAATCCTATACATTATAGCTTTAATATAAGATTTGAATTTAATTCATAACATAATTCCATTAATACATTTTTCTTATTCAAGGCAACATATTATATCTTTCATACATTTAGGATACTGATTATATTTATAATGATATGAATATTCATAAATAAAATTTAACTGAGTAAATATATGTTATATAGTAATTGTTATGTATAGAATTTTGCAAAATAATTTTTTTTAAGTATATAAGAACAATTTGTTTTTGTCCTTCCCAATTTATTTGTAATTTTGTAAGACAGTTTATGTAAAATATTTTGGATTATCAAGTATAGGCATATAAAACAAAGGACAATGACCACATTGCATTTATAGAATTTCAAAATATTCTCTATATATAATAGCATATATTATTTACAAGAATAGTGTTCGTTAATCGAATGACAATGACCACATTGCATTTATAGAATTTCAAAATATTCTCTATATATAATAGCATATATTATTTACAGGAATAGTGTTCGTTAATCGAATGTAAAATTCGTTAATCGAATGACGAACAAGAATAGTGTTCGTTAATCGAATGACAATGACCACATTGCATTTATAGAATTTCAAAATATTCTCTATATATAATAGCATATATTATTTACAAGAATAGTGTTCGTTAATCGAATGTAAAATTCGTTAATCGAATGACGAACAAGAATAGTGTTCGTTAATCGAATGACAATGACCACATTGCATTTATAGAATTTCAAAATATTCTCTATATATAATAGCATATATTATTTACAAGAATAGTGTTCGTTAATCGAATGTAAAATTCGTTAATCGAATGACGAACAAGAATAGTGTTCGTTAATCGAATGACAATGACCACATTGCATTTATAGAATTTCAAAATATTCTCTATATATAATAGCATATATTATTTACAGGAATAGTGTTCGTTAATCGAATGTAAAATTCGTTAATCGAATGACGAACAAGAATAGTGTTCGTTAATCGAATGACAATGACCACATTGCATTTATAGAATTTCAAAATATTCTCTATATATAATAGCATATATTATTTACAAGAATAGTGTTCGTTAATCGAATGTAAAATTCGTTAATCGAATGACGAACAAGAATAGTGTTCGTTAATCGAATGACAATGACCACATTGCATTTATAGAATTTCAAAATATTCTCTATATATAATAGCATATATTATTTACAAGAATAGTGTTCGTTAATCGAATGTAAAATTCGTTAATCGAATGACGAACAAGAATAGTGTTCGTTAATCGAATGACAATGACCACATTGCATTTATAGAATTTCAAAATATTCTCTATATATAATAGCATATATTATTTACAAGAATAGTGTTCGTTAATCGAATGTAAAATTCGTTAATCGAATGACGAACAAGAATAGTGTTCGTTAATCGAATGACAATGACCACATTGCATTTATAGAATTTCAAAATATTCTCTATATATAATAGCATATATTATTTACAAGAATAGTGTTCGTTAATCGAATGTAAAATTTCCATATTGCTGTTATATATTATATCAATATAATGAACTTTAAAGTTAATTTGCATAAAGTTATTTCGGCTATATTTTTATCGAACTTATAAATATTAAGTTACGTTGTATATGCTCCTGGATTTTACCAAAACCATTTTTCTAAACTAAAAAATAAAGTCATTAATTATTTGATGTTTATTATCATATAAGGTATTTTTTCATAATTAAGTTTGTGAAACTGACTCTGTTAATTTCATATATTGAACTATTCAAGTCTCTACCCTTAAAATATAAACACAAAATTTTTAGCCATTTTAGCTTTTAATGAATTTCTTATCCCTACGTATTTAAAGTGAATTTTACCTTATCAAGAATAAATATATTATCTACTTTGCATTCTTCCTAACCATAAATTTGTTACAGATAAATGGATTTGCAATGATAAACAATCACAATTTGATAAAGCACTTAACATTAACTTATTCATATTTATTAATTCTCGTTTTGGATACTTATTATGCAAATTAAAGGAGCAATGTTCTCAGTAATCTTAAAAGAAAATTCTAAATAGATATGGCAAATAAATTATTCGTATTAATTAGGTGTGTATAGATTTGATTATAAAATTAAAAAAAGTAAGGATAATATTTGCATTTTACCTAGAATAGTGAATTTTGATTGAAAACCAACATTAGTAAATAATTAATTCCTAATTTCATTTTTGCAGTAAGTAATAGTTAAAAAAAGGCAGAAATAAATCGTACCTGTTTGATTGTAATAGACGTCTTCAGACAATTATATTTCTTAAATTTTTACACCACAAAAATAAATATTGAATAGTTTTATATATTCCTGAAACTTAAATAATGCTGCATTTGAAACTTGATCAATGATGTCATTTAAAATGTTACAAACTTCTAATTCACATCAGAGAAAGAAATTGATTTTGTAATGTGCTAATGTTGTTCTATGAGCAAAATTGAAAGTTAATCTGCCTATTTAAAATATTTTTAGCCAAGATTTATAAATTATTACCTTTCAAATGTGTGTGAAAAATACTATAAATAGCATTATTCCTATAATAACATCATGAAAAATATTAAGTTTTTGAGTTAGTATTCAAGCACTAAACATTTTTATGTTATTAATAAAAATTGGCATCACATTATTATACTTGAATTAAATAGTTTAATTTATGGAACAAACTCTTAACGTTCATTTTAGAAAACAAAAATATAGTTTTTTATACAAAAATATAGAATTTTCGATATAGTCATGAAAGTAACTGATTTTTTTTTATATTATCAGACACAAGATCACAAATTTATTCCTACAAACATATAATCTTATAAAGTTCAAAATATAATCCTATAAATATAATTTAATACTTCTTATTGATGGAAAAAGAATATCATTATGTCATTAAATGCAATAATTAACAAATTATTTCAACACATAAAACTATCACATATAACTTAGACTATACATGTAAAAGACATATTTCATTGAAAAAAGACAATACATTTCCAAAATAGTAATTTAATTATGTTATTGCTTTATAAACATATGGGATTTCTAAATGTTTTTCATATTAATGTTTTAAAAGATTAATCTTGATGAATAATCAATTATTCAAAATATTAATATAAATATTTGGTTCGGTTTAGTTTGAAATTACTATGAAATATTTGTTGAAGAAAATTAGGATCCTAAATTATATACATCTAATATATATTTCCCTTTAATTTTTGTCATTTAATAGGCTGCAAATAAAATAAAATATTTAAATACGTTGAAAATGTTTTAATCATAATTATTCCCTTCTAAAACTTTAAGAACAAAAAATACATAACATACTCTCTTCAAGATATCATTCAAATGAATTAAAATACTCTCAAATAATAATTTATGCCCTAATTACAACAAATAAAATACTATAAATTCGATGAAAAATAATAAATTCAGAGTAAGGTTTTTCTCAAAACAATTTACAAATAATAAATGTCAATACTCTAAACATCCTCAAATAAACAAGAATGTTAATAAATATTCAAGTATATTTGAAACTTTGCCTCACACAATTCACAAAAAAAAAAAAAAAAAAAAAAAAAAAATCTAAAACACAATAAAAATCTAAACTTAATTTTTTTAATTCACAGCAAAATCTATGAACTATTTTAAATTTACATTTTAAGTGATTAACTTAAATTAATAAAAATATTTCATCCAGATAAATATTAATTACCGTTGAAATATTATTATTAACATAGAATGTAAAATTGTTCAATTGCCGATGCCTTTGGAAGAATATTTATATATAATTCCATTTTTATGATTTAATCCCCAGCCGGACAACTTATACCCTATAAACGGGTCCCTATGACATGTGTGAGCGTGCGATTGTGGCCCACCCCCTGTGGTACGCCCGGGCTACGCCTCGGCGGCTAAGGGGTCGCTGTGTCGGGCCGCTTCCTTAGTATCAGGGAACAATGGATTAATAGACTCTGTTGGAGTTGCAACAGTCTACAATCTGCCATTGGAAAAAATGATTTAACTTCCTGTATATCCATTATAAATGATATTTTTAGATTGACCATAATATTAGAGTTATCCTTAAAACACAGATTAAGTGTTCTATATATTTATCCGTTGATACTTATAGATAAATAATTTTAAGAATTTATCATCTAACTAATTCTGTTTAGAGATCATATTTTAAGTAAATAATGAAAGCAAGGTATTTTGGGAAATAAAAAAATGAGGTCTTGTTCATAAATTTTTGTTTATAAAAATATCTTGTTTATAAATTTTTAATGTCAACACATGATAATAAAGTATTTCGTCTTGTAAGTAAAACAGTTTTACATAAAAAACTATCATTAATGTGCAAAAGAGGATTTCTGTGCTTTATATTTTTTATAACTTTTCCTTATATAATTTGGTTGAATACTTTATAAGAAATTCTTAAAGTTTACATTGAATTTAATGTATTATCTAATTTTTATAAATTGATAACCGCAAAATGTACTCATGTCCATAAATTTAAGTATAATTCAGAATCACACAGCCATTGAATTTTAAAAATAAGAATTTCAGATACAGAATTTTCACACACATCTTGAAGAATAATATGCAAATTACAAGAAACCACCAGATGGCGCAGATAGTACGTCACACTAACGAGAGTGTAAGATAAGGGTATACAAGGAATGGTTGCAAAGAAGTAAAATTGCTCACAAACGCTTTAAAATCCTTTGAGTACAATAACCGCATAGTTATGGCACACAGAAAGCATTTGGATGATGTTTTGCGTGGTAGAATTATAGGCCGTTTGGAAAGTGGACGTACCCAACTGGAAATATCCGAGGAACTTGGAATCGCCTAGAGTGTCATCTCTAGGCTTTGACAAAGTTTCCAAAATGATGGCAATGTGGGTAGACGTTACAGCATCGATAGCCCTAGAGTTAAAACGCCGTCAGATGTGTACCACTTATTATAACTCATTGTCACCTGCGGTTAGCCTGGAGTAGTAGAAGAGCATGCATTTTTGATTCCGCAAAAATTGTCTTGTGTGATGTTTTTCGACGAGTCAAGGTTTAGCTTTCAGCCTGATTCTCACCGGACTTTCATATGGAAAAGGCCGGGTACCCGTTAACATCAAGAAACAGCGTTACATTAGTGCAGGATTGCTCGTTTGAGGAGGAGTTACTCTAGGTTCCAGAACAAACCTGTACGTTTAGAATGTAACCATGACAGGCCACATCGTTTGAGGAGGAATGTCATTCTGGAACAACATGTCCGTTTGTTTCGGTCTGCCATGGATGTAGAATTTCTGTTTATGGATGAGAATGCCCGTCCTCAGCGTGCAAATATTGTAGATGAATCCCTTCAATCGGAGGATATCAACAGTATGGACTGACCAGCATACTCACCGGTCTTGAATCCAATAGAACATGTGTAGGATATGCTTGACAGACGAATTGCAGCCCATCAACCCCCTCTCACATGTCAACCGGAACTTCATATAGCCTTGCTTGATGAGTGGTGTAATATCAGCCAAGATCAGATCGTTATTTGATTCTTAGCATGCCTAGGAGAAGTACGGCCTATATTGCATGTTCTGGCGGGCATACTATGCATTACCCATCATACAAATCATGTTATATTGGTTTTTGTAAATAGGTTCTTTTTTTAAATTTGCTCCAGGGAGTAAAATATGCAATTTTTACTAATGATGTCAAACATATAGCATATTTTTTGCTCTTTACCTTTCTTTAATGAATAGACATTACAAATAACATTTGCTTTGCCTCTTTCTTTGCATGAGCTTGCCTTATCCTTAATCTGTGGACACGAGTGTAATTCTGGAACTTGTTTTAAGACATGTAAATTTTCAAGTTCATTGCGATGTAATGGCTGATAGAATGGGCCTATAAACGAGTTAAGAATATTAATGTTGCGCGTGTATTTTATTTGTAATTTTGTATTATGTAATTCATTTTGTCAAGCTTAAGGTTTGTATTAGGTATCTTATTTTGTAAAGCTTAAGATTTGGCTTAAGTACTTAATCACAATGTGACAATCAATTCCATTATGAATGTTTACTAAAGCGACTTGAATTCGCAGTTAAAAATATGTATTTAAGTAGAAAAATGAAAATAAGATATTTATAAAGATGATAATCCATTTCAGCTCTTTATATGAATTCAGTTCTTACATTTTTGTTACTAAACATTCAAATTTGTATCAAAAATCGTAATTACATAAACACAAGATTTTTCCTAAAAGCTTTTACATACTTTGATTGTTTAAAAGAAAAGTATATCCTGCTGAGTGTTATATTTGATATTAATGTGCATTGATATCTAATATGTAATTAATGTGTATTGGATAATGGAATTATGTAATCCAACATATATTTAGAATATTTTATTTTATATTAATATATAAATAAACAATTAAAAATATCTATAATTCACACCTAACCAAATAATACAAAACTTCAAGATCATGGGATTTTTTTTAAACAGAAGTAGTAGCATTACATTGAGTTTAAAATCTGCTTACGGTTACTGTTTTCTGGCTCTAAAGCAAAACAGCCTTAAGGTAATCCATGGGAAAAAGAAGCAATTCTTCAATCTTCGGGTTCAAAAACCATTCTTCAGCATTCCATGAAGAAGAGCAAATGAATAAGACATTGTTTCGTGCATCGATAAATAGCTTCTTAAAAGTTAAAGCTCTTTTTCATTTTCCTTGAGGGAATATTCCTTTTCGCAATCAATCTTGTTTTAGGCTAGTGCTTAAAAATCACCATTAAATCCATTTTCATGACTCTCATCTTAAGAGGACTTTTCGGGAAAAGTTGTGTTCAAAATTCTAGTAAAAAATGCAGCTCATATTTTAAGAAATTAAAACAAATATATATGAATTCCCTTTTTCAGAAGAATTTGTTCAAGAATAATGTGTTTAATCATTATTAGTAAAATATTTATTAAAGAAATTTCATTTCAATAGTTATTTTTTCACGTTAAACATGAGAAATATATTGAAAGTAAAAGGGCATTATTAGTTTTGCATTTTTGTGAAACTAACTTATAAATGTTATTTTATTAAAATAGCCTACAGAAATGAAATTTTAAAGTTTCTTTATCAAATTAAATAAAATGACATATTTAACAAATATGACATAAGCAATATTATATTATTATAAACGCTATGTCATTAATATAATCAAGCACAATACATATTTTCATTTAATTTAAGGCAGCTTAAAAGTTACAACCAATGTTTAATATTGATTAATGAATTTAGCAGAGTGTTGAAGTGTTATAAATGAAAACAAAATTATTTATTGCTTTGAATTTTTAGAAAATTATGTTACATTTAAAATTTTATGTACTTTATTAATTATTAATAATTTTATTATAAACTTTATATGTAAGAATATCTATATTGCTTTTAAGCTATTTCTGTAGTTTGAACAACAAAATCACACAAAAAAATTTAAAATTTGTGAGGTTGAAAATAAACAGCACAAAGTTTAGGAAATTTTAGTTTATGGTATTATATAGATTTCAATGCTTTTTACTAGAATCTTTTAAACATGAAATCAACAACAGAAGTTAGCTTTTGAATTGCTAAACTAAAATCGCATGCATTGAATAATTGTAATTTTTTTACCTGCTTATAGAGTTAAATTATTTAAGGGAAATTAAGTAACATTGCAACTTAATATAATTAAATTTTTACCTGGATTTTAACATAAATACACTACTGGCCATTAAAATTGCTGCACCAAGAAGGCGACATGCTACACACGTGAAATTTATACGAAAGGAAGAAGGTGCTGTGATATGCAAATGATTAGCTTTTCAGCGCATTCAGACAAAGCAGGTGCTAGTAGCAAAACCTATATTGTGTTTAAATTAGGAAATTGTTCAGCCTGTTCCTCATACACAAATTGCGTTTGAACGTTGTTTCCTGGTGAAAAGTTGTTGTAATGCCTCGTGTAAGAAGGAGAAATACGTACCAGCACGTTTCTGACTTTGATAAAGGTCGAATTGTAGCGTACCGGGATTGCAGTTTATTTTATCGCAGTATTGCTGCTCGCGTCGATCGAGATCCAATGACTGTTAGCAGAATATGGAATCGATGGGTTCCGGACGGTAATACGGAACGCCATGCGGGATCTCAACGGCCACTTATCACTAGCAGCCGAGAAGACAGGCATATTATCCGCATGGCCGTAATGGATCGTGCAACCACGTCACGAGACGTGAGTCAAGAAATGGGGTCGTTTGGAAGACAACAAGTGTCTGCATGAACAGTTCAACGACGTTTACAACAGCATGGACTCTCAGCTTGGAGACCATTGCTGCGGCTTCCCATGACGCTGCGTCATAGACAAGAGCGCCTTCAATGGTGTGATCAACGACGAACCTGGGCACATGAATAGCGATACGTCATCTTTTCAGATGAATCCAGATTCTGTGTACAGCATCATGATGGTCGCATACGTGTTTGGCGGCATCGTGGTGAACTCACACCGGCAGCGTGCATTCGTCATCGCCATACTGGTCCATCGACTGGCGTGATTTTATGGGGTGACATTGGATACACGTCTCAGTCACCTCTTGTTCGCATTGATGGTGCTTTGAACAGTGCACGTTACATTTCTGGTGTGTTACAACCCGTGGTTCTACCCTTTATTCGAGCCCTGCGAAACCCTACGTTTCAGCAGGATAATGCCCGACCGCATGCTGCCGGTATTGTACGGACCTTCCTTGATACGGAACATGTTCGGCTGTTGCCCAGGCCAGCACGTTCTCCAGATCTTTCACCAATAGAAAACGCCTCGTCAATGGTTGCCGAGCGACTGCCTCGTCACCAAACGCCAGTCACTGCGGTTGATGAACTGTGGCATCGTGTTGCAGCTGCATGGGCATCTGTACCAGTACATGTAATCCAATCTCTGTCTGACTCAATGCCCAGGCGTATAACTGCTGTTATTACTGCCAGAGGTACTGATTTCTCAGGATCAATCCAGACAAATTTTTTGAAAATTTAATCACTTGTTATATATATATATATATATATATATATATATATATATATATATATATATATATATATATATATATAATTTCTAGTATAATATATTTTTCCAATAAATATCATTTTGTTATCTTCATTTCTTCCTGGTGTAGCACATTTAATAGCCAGTAGTGTATTAACCTACTGTTTGTTTTTTAAAAAAATCTACGCATGGCTACATCTTTCGTGTTAACTTTCAATATCAATCATTAAGGATTTATATTGCTGTTTCATATAATCCAGAACTTAATTTCTTTTGATATATTGTGCTAACTGATTCTGCACCTCTGAAAATATATGTTGTTCGTATTAAATTTCTGCTTTCAATTTAATAAAACAGCTGATTGGGAAAAAATCTAAAAATTATAAGATTCATTTTTATAAACATTAATCGGTCCATATTTATTTAAAAAAAGACAAATGGAAATATCTAGTTTTTTCTTGAACTATCGATTGAAATAAATGTTGTTACTAATGACACTTGGACAAGTCAAACTCACTATGCGTTGTCTATGTGAATTCAAGTCAATTGGGAGAGTCTTTCTTTTAATCAGAACACTATGAAGGTGAAAGTACGATTTTTCCTCTTTTTTGTTTTTAACTTCTCTGATAGATGGAAGCACCAGAAGATCTATTAACTGAATTTTGGCATTGATCTGAAGTGAGAGTAAATTTTTTCAGACCATTTCATCTATGGTAACTGCTCAACAACCGACCACAGGACTTTTGATTCCATAGATTTAACGAGCACGTATATCGCATATACTCGGTGGGTCTTTGGCGGCATTGAGAATCGAACCCCACCCTTCCGGATGGAAGGCCCATACCCTAACCACTAATTAACCTTTACTAACACTTTATTATTGTCCAGTTTGTACATAAGTTCACTTTTGTTGTAGCTAATGTCCAACCCATCTGCATTATTCTTGTTGAATTGTAAAGTATAATTTTAATCTGTATATAGCTTTTGTTTTAAGTAAATGTAAGTAATGTGTAATGTTAAGTATAACCAAGCCTTTCTCGAGTACAATATTATTTATATTTATCTGAAACTAACTCAGGGAATAATAAGGAGAAATAAAAACGCTGTACCAAGTCTATTCAGCAACCTCTCTTCATTCCTTTTTCTAACTTTGCTAACTTCTTATTACTATCTTGCACATGTTTGCTTAAGCTAAATTGAACACCCTGATGTTAAATTGTATATCTTGCAATTTTCAATGTGCCAATGTTTTATTGCAATGTATCTTGTTTTGATGTTCCATAAACTTGTCAATTGGGGATAGCCAGGGGCATCAGAGGGGTGCCCTCCAGATGTGTCTGGAGCTGTTGCGGGGGCGAAGCCACTTTCTTTAATTCTTTCTAGCAACTCCCATCTAAACTGGAAGAAACCTTCTTGGGTAGGTACTGGGGAGTTGGCTGGTGTATACGGCCCCTTTTTAAATTGAATAATTAATTAATCATTTAAATTAAAAAAATAATTTTCTTTGTATTTTGCTGATTTATCTATTGCAATTAATAAATCAGTTAATTATTTAAATTTAAAAAAAGAACTGTTTTCCATGTAATCTATGATTTTATCAATTGAACTAGTTGTTCTCAAAAAAATTAATACTAATTTCACTTAAAAATATGTAAATTAAACAAATGAGCAAAATACTACAACCCATTTGAAACATTTACCTTAATCTTATTTCTTCAGATGTATAATTTTAAAGCAGTTTTTACGTATATTTATATTTGATATTTCTATCAAAATAAATTTCTTAGTTAAATATATTATCTTCATGAATATTATTAATACTTTTTGTTTTATTTTCACTTATCAATCACAACTTAAAATTTTAATTTTCAACGACAGTAACAAACATATTAGAATATTTAAATTTCCAAAATAGTAAACACATACATCGAAAACTAAAATGTAATCTTAAATTGGTAGTTAAGAAACAATTAATAAAAAGTAAATAGTAATGTAAGATAAAATATGAAAAACAACAGTAAGAATGCATCAAAACTGATGTAAATCACAACAATAATATATAAAATGCAATAATGTTAACTATCCATTTTTTTTCTATTCAAGCTTACTTAAATACAAGCATATTTTGTATTGTTTTAATAGCATAATATCATAGTATTTTAATAAATACACAAAATTAAAAGATATTTATAAAATACAGGTAAGAAATTCAATATTCATCTAATGAATATTTTGAAATAAATATTGTTCAATACATAAGTACAGAATGTTCATCACATAAGTACAGAAGAGTATTATATACGTCATATATAATCGTAAATTATTACTAATAAGAAAGACGTCTTATTTAAATCTGGGATCCTATCTAGAAATGCTGAATACTTTTGTGATGCATAATATCTGTTGATGTTAAAGGCTAGATAATATGCGGACAATCTAGTTTCATTTAATATCAGTATTTTAGGTAGCATAAATAACACGGAATTAGATAGCGCAGAATAATTTGGATGTGTAGAACTTTAGAGAACAGGTTGTTAATTTTGAAGCCCTTTCTCGACGCTTAACGATTAATCAAGAATCGATAACTGACAAGAAATTCAATCAGAGAGTATTTTATGAAAAGGTCACGTTCCAACAGATATTAAAGTCGGTAACTGGATAAATTAATCAATTTTGTGTTTACAGAATATATGGAAGAAATTAATGGCTACTTAACTGTAACGTATGAATGAACAAATTTCCTTCCCACTTCAATGATGGCGAATAAAATGGATTGCATTTGTTACAAGAGTTTGAAATTTTATACTTCCAAAATTGTTATTTTTTTATCTAGTGCCAGCTTAGGCTGATAATGTGGGGTGCGCTACTCCACTTTTCCCTACTGAACCACATTTGGTGTTCTGTTCGACTACTTCGATACACACATGCCATAGAGCCCCGTTTATAAGGTATTCACACCTCATTCATACACAGAAAGGACAAATGATAGGTGGAGACTGAAAGCACATCCATGCCCGAATCGGGGTTCGAGCCTAGGATTTCCCTATCCACAGTCCAACACTTTGACCACTAGACATGGTCGGCTCCAAAATTATTAAGTTTGTATTATTAGATAAATTATTCATTCATGAATGAAACGCTCGTATTTTAGCTTTAAAAATTAAAAATTTTATTGTAAGTAAATGAAAATTAATTATTTTATTATAGTATTAAATTTATTTCTTTAAAAAAACACACTTCTGTTCATAATATTAGAATGCAATACCAAGTGGTTTTTTTAATATATATATATATATATATATATATATATATATATATATATATATATATATATATATATATATATATATATATATATATATATATATATATATATATATATATATATATATATATATATATATATATATATATATATATATATATATATATATATATATATATATATATATATATATATATATATATATATATATATATATATATATATATATATATATATATATATATATATATATATATATATATATATATATATATATATATATATATATATATATATATATATATATATATATATATATATATATATATATATATATATATATATATATATATATATATATATATATATATATATATATATATATATATATATATAATATATATATATATATATATATATATGGTAATTTGAAGGAATGAATACTGCTGGAGAAAATCCCAACTTTAAATCTTTCAATATATTTCAAAAAACTAAAAGAGTGCGATTTGAAGGAGAAAATTTCTTAGTACCACTTTTTAAATTTTATCATATATGTTTAATAAAGTTCATATCTGATGAAGAGATGGATAATGGCAATGATTGTGGAGACATTTGTAATCAATTCTCGATATATTTCACTCGTCAGAACAGACAATGTGTTTCCTGGCATAAATAATTGAAAGGCAGCATTGGCTGTTTCTTAACATTTACAAAGCCTTTTTCTGTAGAGGTACCTTTTTCATGCGTTTGAGTCTTCAACTCTGAAAGCCTACATCAACGGTGGTCTGCTAATTTTCTCCCACTCGGAAACCTGTTGATGCCAACGATTAAAATCTGAAGTATTTTAGAAAGAACTGTACATCTATCTTCTTAATGAACATTTTTGTCAGGATGAATATTTTTCTTTAGTCGGGGATGAATACTTTTCTTCATTGCCATTTTCTGGTCGGATTGTTGACTGAGATTTGATATTCTAAAGGATTTTTGATGATTCACAATATACTAGTGTAATGATAATACGCTAAAATCCAAATTTTATTGCTGCCTCAGAGTAGATGCACACTACGTTTTATAATCGGTGAATATTGTTACAATATTCAAAGTCATGTAAAATCTTGGTAATTAATAACTTGCTTTTTCAGTTTGTTATCTTATATAGATTCTGTTACAACATCATCAAGTTATAAATTAGCTTCATGCCTCCATTTATATCACACACACACACACGCACGCGCGCACGCACACACACACACACACACACACACACACCGTATACACTGTGTGTGATACACTGCTTGAATGAATATTTATAAATAATTCTTGAAACAATTAATGCAAGTAAGTACAAATTTGAAGATTTCATTTTTTTTTTGATTTATGATTTAAAGTTTAATTAGTATGATGTCAGATAACACTTTAAAAATAGTCCTTAAATAATAAGACAAACTAGATTTGAAGTTATCAATTTATAAATTACTCTTATAAGTGGAATTTAACAGGTTTTTATATGAATTTTATGAGTAACTGTAATGTTTAGAGTTTTGGTTCCCTGTCTCAATTATCTGTTTTGTTATCTGTTTGTCTCAATTATCTGTTTTGTTATCTGTTTGTCTCAATTATCTGTTTGCATTCATTTTGAGGCTTTTGCTTATTTGTTTTGTTATCTTTTATTTCTGATGATGCAATTGATTAACTTTGATTGCAAATTTTGTTTGAATAAGATCTAATATTCGAGATATCATAAAAGAAAAATGTTTTTTTTTGTTTACATTAGCATTTAACACCAAAACTGAATAATAAAATATAATTCGAGTTTAAAAATGTTTTAGATTAACCTTATATTGCTTATATTGATTTTATTCTAAATCTTATGGTAGGTAATTGTGAAAGCTTTGATATATTATTATCTGCTCACATAATGTTTGAGAGCTTTAAAAATAAAAATAAAATTTTGACGATTTTATTAAAAAAATATAAATATTAATTAATAAATATTATAACATTTGTAACAATAAATATATTTAAATATTTCGATAAATTTACTAAGCCGATTAAGTTTTAAGTTATTTCTCTCAATATGGTTTTAATAACTTTCATATTTTAACGAAATGTTTTATAAAATGAGAATAGTGCGTTTTCATGCTTCAAGAAATATGTTGTATTGTTTATATGTTCATCCTTTATATGACATAATATACACAATTTTCACATTAGCACAGCTTGTTCCAAAATTATTCTTCTTATTCTCAAAAAAAAAATAAACCATTAGGATGAGTCATTAATTTATTATTTATGACACAAGAGAACGACAACCTCTGTCTCACCATTTTTAAGCTACCAACAAATCCAATTAAATGCTTTCATCCATCGGATTTAAATAGTTAAATAATGTGTAAACCTAAGTTGTATCTTTAAGCTGATTACCGGTAGGAACAGACAACAACAACAACAAAAAATCATTGAATCATCACATCTATGAAATGCGGTCAGAAAATTTTTATTAATTATATTTTCCAATACATTTTACAAAGTTACTTTGCCTTGAATCAGGATTTTGTTTTTAATTTAATACAGAAAATTGAATAAAATAGTCATGTTAAACGAAACTTTTTTTTAACATCGAAGCAAATGATAATCATAAAGATTACATGCAATAAAATATGAATATTTACGATTTTTCAGGTTAGCATTTTTTAATTAGTAATTAAAGAAAAATAATAAGTCATTTTGAAATATAACTTCACTCACAATTTTTTCTTGAATAATACTTACATTTGAATTTTGGATCAGTGTTTTGAGATATAATTTATTCGCAACTAACTGTCTAATACCAGAAATATGGAAAATAGTTATTTTCGATGCGTGTTCTAAATGTTGAATTAAATAATAAAGCATTTTTTAATTTTTTAACTGAAATATAAGGAAATATTACTTTAAATAATTCTTTTAATTTCTGAATATAGTAAATTTATTGTATTTTAAGAGTAAAACTTGAAATTCTTATTCTTTATTTTAATTTTTTGTTACTTAGGACACTTGGACAAGCCAATCTCGCTATACCTTGGCTATGCGAATTTAAGTCAATAGGGAGCGCCTTTCGTTTTAATCAGAGTACCACGAAGGTGAAAGTACGCCTTTGCTCTTTAAATACTCCGATAGATGGCACTACCAGATGATCTACTCCCTCAATTTTGACATTGATCTGAAGGGATAGGAAATTCTATCCAGACCATTGCACCCATGGTAACTGCTCAACGAACGACCACAGGAGTTCCAATTCCACAGATTTAACGCGCATGTGTATTGCATGTACTCGGTGGCTTTTTGGTGGCATTGGGAATCGAACCCCGCCCTTCCTGATGGAGGACCACTTAATGCAGTTAACACTTTTGGTGCTAAAAATTTAAAACAATGCCTTTTCCATCATTTTTGTCTAAGAAACGCGACATATATATATATATATATATATATATATATATATATATATATATATATAAGATATAAATCTTCATTTAACAATAAGTTAATTTAATTACTCATCATGCAATCAATTGCAGTTAAGTAAATATTGGAATTGAAGAACAGGAAAATGGCTTGTGAGCTCTGTAAAAATCATTAATTTGTGTCCCGATGTGGATCTTTACTTATTGCTATTAATAAAGAAGCATATATAATTTACAATAAATGATCACTTATTATTTTTCATAAACATTATTTCGAGATTACATGATTATGCATTCGTGTCCATAAATTAAGAATAATTCAGAATCACATAGAAATTAAACTCTAAAATAAAAATTTCACATGCAGAATTATTACACATATCTTGAAGAATAATCTGGAAATTATAAGAAACCACCAGATGGCGCAGATAGTACGTCACAATGACGAGAGGGTAAGAGAATGGCTTATAAGGAATGGTTGCAAAGAAGTAAAATTGTTCACAAGCACTTTAAAAGTCTTTCAGTGCAATAACCGCACAGTTATGGCACACAGAAAGCATTTGGATGATGTTTTGCGTGGTAGAATTATAGGCCGTTTGGAAAGTGGACGTACCCAACTGGAAATATCCGAGGAACTTGGAATCGCCTAGAGTGTCATCTCTAGGCTTTGACAAAGTTTCCAAAATGATGGCAATGTGGGTAGACGTTACAGCATCGATAGCCCTAGAGTTAAAACGCCGTCAGATGTGTACCACTTATTATAACTCATTGTCACCTGCGGTTAGCTTGGAGTAGTAGAAGAGCATACATTGTTGATTCCGCAAAAATTGTCTTGTGTGATGTTTTCCGAAGAGTCAAGGTTTAGCTTTCAGCCTGATTCTCACCGGACTTTCATATGGAAAAGGCCGTGTACCCGTTAACATCAAGAAACAGCGTTACATTAGTGCAGGATTGCTCGTTTGAGGAGGAGTTACTCTAGGTTCCAGAAAAAATCTGTAGAATGTAACCATGACAGGTCACGTCTATCGGGATGTCGTTCTGGAACAACATGTCAGTTTGTTTCGGGTTCCGATGGATACAGAATTTCTGTTTATGGATGACAACGCCCGTCCTCAGCATGGAAACATTGTAGACGAAAAAAAGGCTGGTTCAGGACGTACTTTTAGAAATATATTTGAAGAAAAGGGAAATTAAACTCATTTAATGCACTGTCTAATTTACTTTAATTGTTTGTATAGTACAGGATTTTGTGTCGAAATTGAATGGTACTTTTATGTAAAAAAATTTTGTAGCAGAATTTTAAGCTTAAAAATCAGCTTTTTAAATGGCAAGTAAGTTTTAAAAGACAATAAGGCTTCATTAATTTTAAGAATCAATAAATTATAAAAATCCTCAAAATGTCCTGAAACGAAAAGGTTTACAGTGGATTCTACATGCAATTTATAATTTTTTATCATTGCGTTTTGAAAAACCATTTAAATTTCTATTATTATTATATAATCCCAAAGATTTCTTAGTGAAAAAAATCAGTAATTGAATGGGTGTGAAAATATTGAAAGTGGGTGTCACATGAAATATGTCGGAAGAATTTTGATAATCTATTCATCACGTAACTATCTCTGCTTGTTCGGAACAAAATCTAGCCTTATTAGAACCGGATGATGAATGAGGTTGAAAAGTGGATTGCCTACAAAAATTCTTAAAGAAAAGGGTATATTGTATATCTAAAACAAATTCTGAATAATTGAATGTTTTGTGTATGATGAGATATTTAAGAACCACAATACACTATGTGCATTGAAAATTGAACGAAATGCTCAATTTGAAATTAGTATTGCCTGCAACTGAATAATTTAAAGAGAGCACTCCTAGAAAAGAGGCCAGAAAAATTCCAAAAAAATGAGTTCTTCATAAAATTTTAAAACTTGAATGAGAAATTCTGACCCATACACCATAATCACCGGACTTATCACCCTCCAATTATTACCTATTTTAGTCCTTATAGAATTTTTTGCCGGGCAAAATTTTAAAAATGAAGATGATACCACGGAAGCTTAGTTTCGATTTTTCGCATGAAATGTTAATACATTTTTCAAAAATGGGGTATGCAAATTACTCTCACACCTCAAAGAAGTCATTAATAATAATATAATAATTGCAATTTTATTATTTAATAAAATTTATTGACATAACGAAATATTTGTATGTTGCTTTATTTCAAAAAAGAACAGAAATTTCCCGTACAACTCATATATATATATATATAGAAGACTGCCGAGATCTCAAAGGCAATAAGAATTTCTTAATAGCTATCGATCTCATATAAAGTTGAAAAATGTTGTTGCAAAATTTGTCCTTAAGTTTGCCCACTGAATCTATATCAAATTAAAATCATTTATATGAATAAAATGTATACATTTAAGACAATTTATAATTTATGATCCAAACATTTTCACCAGAAAATATAATTTTTTAACTATCATTTATTTTAGTTATGTAAAATATTATGACATTAAAAATAAAATATGTTAGTAAATAATCACAAAATTTCCCTGTTTAAAATTTTTTATAAGAATTATAAAAGTGACATGAATTCTTAGATTAATATTAATAGAAATGACTGAGACTTTTAAATATTTTTATTAGAAAGTAATGTAAATTATTGTATTATTTATTTATTTTTCAATGCAATGATTGCATACATCATTAGCGTAAGAAAATTACTCTATTGTAACAATTAATTTATTATATTTTACGATATTTTTTTTTAAATTAATTTATTTAAAGTAGGAAAAATTGAAACGAAATGTATAAAAAAAATTATTAGAGCAGACAATTTTGACTAAGTCAAAGATATGTAAGAAATATGTTAGGTAAGTTTTAAGAAACAAAGTCTTTTATAGCAAAGAACAGATAAAAACAATTTGCAGAGCTTTCAAATATAAAGAAATTTTGCTAGTTACTTTTTAAATTCTTTTACATTTAGTTATTTTAAAAATAATATTAGCTCTTCTAATATATCGTGAGGCGTATATTATTTCAATAACAATGAAGAAATGGAATTTTTCATAAAAGCAGGTAAAACTAAACTAGACGTGTTTAATTTTATTGATATGTTGGTTTAAAGGCGCATATTTTGCTTTACTAGTATATTTGTTTTCGAAATGTTCTTTCCTAACACATTTAAAAAGAATTAAAAGATTTTCATACAACAAATATTATTATAACCAAGAGATATTTTAGTAGAGAAAAGGAATTACAATTTAAATGCATATTTCTGATTAATATATGTTTCAAAAAAGAATATTTGTTTTAAATTTCATAGATTTTCATTTTAACTATGCGATAACTTTTTAAGTTCTGGCTGTATTAATATTTTAATAAAATAAATGAATGTTATCTATAAATGTTTTACACAAAATTATTATACTAAACAATCATTACCTATGTTGAAAAAATGCTTAATGTCTTTATAAATATTATATTCACATTAAACAATTAGATATTACGTCTTAAATTTGTTTGTAAATTATTCTTTTCAAATAGTTCTTTATATATAATGAATTTCAGATCAAAGAATAAAATTTTTTCTGATAAATATAAGTTGTGGATGAAAAATTAATTTTAAAATTAAATAAATATGCATTTATATATATATATATATATATATATATATATATATATATATATATATATATATATATATATATATATATATATATATATATATATATATATATATATATATATATATATATATATATATATATATATATATATGTATATATGTAATATATTTATATATATATATATATATACATACATATATATATATTATATAATATGTACATATATATATATATATATTAATAAAACTTTAAATAAATATTGGATTTATTGTAAGTATACTACACAAGTTTAGTTTTATTTTATATTAGTTTTAATATAATTTTAATAAGTGTATAATTCATAATTATACTTTTCTTTGATTTAATTTTTTATTTATTGTAAACGCTAATAAATCAAACTATTTTTTTCATTAATTACAAAGAACTGCAGTTCGCATTATACTATATTTAATATTAAAATTTATATATAGTTAATTTTAATCAAAATAATATTAATAAATATACGTTTGATAAGTAAAAATATAATTCTTTTATGAAAAGAGCAATAAATTATATTTATTTCACTTCATACGTGGTTAACTGTATGTATACTGCCATAAAATAACATTAAAATTAAACTGCTATATTTAATGAAAATTTAAGCTAGCGTTCGACGCAAAAGAAATGAGCTCTCTAATAAAATATTAAAGCTCGTAATTTTGAATTAGGTATGAAAAAATTTTTCAGTCACATGATCACACATAAAATTAAATATAATGCTTTGACTTTATTGCATTATACGATAACTTTATTTTCATGTCTGTCATAAAAGTTATGCAAAATATAGGTATATATCGACACATTTCTTTGAAAACATTAAATGTAACGAATATTTTATATTTGTATTTATTGATATTTAATATGTACTTATAGTATACATTAATTTTTAATTCATTTAAATTTTCGTTTTATTTAGAATTTAATTCATGAATTCAAATTATTTTATGTTTTAATATTTTACATTATTTAAATTATTATTTTTATTTTGTTTTAGCAATATTTTCATTTTTTTAAATTTTTCAATGTACATTTTTTATATTATTTTCGTAAACATGTTACACACAAATTTTATGTTAACAGTACCCCAGATTTTTTGTAAGTAAGTTTTCTAAAATGAAGTTAATGGATATTGCATTTTGATTTTAATCAATGCAATCAGATTGAATATTTTACCGACATTAATAATATTATTAATATGTGTTTTATAAAAATTTAAATATATTTTTTATAATACTATACCAAATACATTAACGATATACATTTTAGAACAGCACTCTGAATTAGAAAAATAAAATAAATCAGATTACACTTCTTTGAAAAATGAAAATGCCTTAAATTATGAATTTTTCAATGAATGTATTGTGTTGTAAACAAGATAATTATGCTGCTTTCGGTCAATTATTCACTTGTTATTACTGTTAATAAAAAAGAATATACTCCGAAAACTTGCTGATGAAATTATTTTGTAAGGTTTATTGATTAATTAAATATCCAATGCTGCTACCTTTATTAGTCATAAAAATAAAGGTTTTAAAAAATAATTCAAGGTATGACTTGATTATGCTTTACTTTGTACCATTTAAAACATCGATTCCAGTACCTTTATGTGTCTTACTTTCTATTATATCAATCCAATTTGGATTCAGTCTCTATGATGCCTATAACAAATTGTTCAAATATGTTGGAATAAATTGACTTAATTAGGGATTTGTTTCTCATTGCATAATATGATAATATTATTCATTGATGACTCTAGGTTTTTTTCTCTTTTTAACCAAATAATGCTTATGAACATGTGTTGGTATCATTTATTCCACAATTTCTTCATACAACAGCAACAAACAAAGCTATCTAGAGCATGAATCAATATTTTTTAATAACTTGCCATTCGTAAACAACATATGAAAGAGTATAAATGTTAAGTAATGCTTAAATTTTAGGTTTCTCATACCAATTTATAACATATCTATCTTTAACCTGGTCAAAATAATTTGGGCATAGTTGCCGTATAATCCAGGATGCCAAATTCTGACATTGGCAATTTTTTGGTGAATCTCCTTATGTATCTGGCAACCTCGTTTTATTACGCCATACATATGGAGACCTATAAGAATTATGCAGAAAATTCCATTATTCTGCGCTTAGTGATTTTTTTTTTTTGGTAGATTTTCTTATGTATCTGGCAACATTGTTTTTATTACGTCATACATATGGAGACATATAAGAATTATGCACAAAATTCTATTTTGGTAACCCTAGTATTTAGGTCATCGCCACGTCACGAAACGTAATTTTGGCAACATTACTTTATCGCCAAAAAAATTCAGAATATGGAATCATGGATTATTTGATAAGTGTGTCATAATTTGTCACGAAGAGATATTTTGATATTATAACCTATAAAGGATTCCTGAAATATTTACAGAGCATCAAAGTTTCTCACCTTTAATACTGATCAAAGAAATAAATCTTTATTAGTTTTCAGAATGAACTCTAGAATACATTTTAGTTGTTTGCTTCTCTTTTTATTCATCAATACATATGCCTGCATCGTTTTTCGAAACTTATACAGGACTAACCATATATAACAATGATAGATAAATTTCTTTCTCTCTTTGTATGAATGCATTTTATTACTATGGTATAACTGCTTTTTCTTACATACATATATGCGTATTTTTCAAGAATCATTCTTCCTTATAATTTAGTACATTTTTAGTTTAAATGGTTGAACTTATACAATCTATGTACGAAGAATAAAACATTTTTTCTGTAATATTAAATCTAGATATTTGTAAATTATAACTTCTTAATTAAATAGCAAAACTGACTTCAACTAGAATTTAAAATTGTGAT
The DNA here is from genome assembly GCA_030067965.1 of Latrodectus elegans. NCBI lineage: Eukaryota > Metazoa > Arthropoda > Arachnida > Araneae > Theridiidae > Latrodectus > Latrodectus elegans. The sequence continues at coordinate 11,979,632 of CM057818.1, read as the reverse complement.
TTTATTTTAAAACGCATGAAAAATTAAATTTTAACTGTAGTATGGTTTTATAAAATAATATACAAAAATAATCATAGTTTAATATAAAAATGCGTTTAGTTTAAATGTAATTAATTGCATTTAAACTACATTTAAGGGAAGGAAATATTAAAATTTGCTCCAAAGAAACCAAAAGTGCTCTAAAAATAAAAGAAAACTAAATTTGCAGGAGGAAAAAAAGAGCGAATATTTTACTAGCACCTTCCATCATCTGATAAAATAGAAAGCATAACGATATTCAGCAAAGGCTTTTACAGAAGTTCAAGGAGAAAAAAGTGAAGTAAAATTCAGTTGTCAGAGATGACAAGCGTTCATCGTACATATTATTGAGTGTAGGAAGAGTAGGAGGAAAAAATAGATGAAAGAAAAAATAATTCCCTTATTTTCCCAACCATCCTGAGTGCTCCAGATCTTTCCCGGCTTTCTTTGTCTTCCCGAAATTGAACTTTTTCAAGGCAATTTGAGTTGTTGTCAGTCCTGTCGTCCATCATTTTTTATACCAGGGTTAAAAAAAAAGATCTCCGAGCAAAGCGATGATTCTCGACTTTTGGCTTTATTTATTCTAATGCCTTAAGACCATGACGATTTCTTACACTGTGTTCAGGAAAACAATTCTTTAAAAATATATAAGAATTGCATTTTTTTTGTAAAATCCTTATAAATGATACAGATGTTTAACAACATCTGTTAGATTCATTAATGGAATTGTTCTGATTAATTTGAAAGCTTCTTATTTCACTAAGATACATTTTTTAATTTGTTCTCTTCACACTATTGTTTATACTTTATATTAACAATGCATGGTATAATTTCCAATTTTTTATATATACTGCTATATCTTATCTCAAGACCTACATATGTTTCTTTTATGTGTAAGCATAAGCAATTTATTTCAAAATTTTATAGCGATATTAAGTTAAATAATTAAGTAAAATGCACAAAACTAAATATTTTGGTTTAAATAATATGTATAATTCTTTGAAATATTAATTTTTGAAATTATAGATATAATTTAAAATGAAAACTTTGATTAAAATTCCTGAAAAAAACTATAAATATACTGCAGTTAATAAAATATTGAAAACATATATTTTAAACTGTTTATGAATCAAAGAAAATTTTCTGTGTGATTATCGCTGAATTATTTCAATGATGGAATCAAGTTTATGAAATTAAACAAAAAATATTTTTTTAGTATCAATATTAAAAATTGAATATGGAGTAACATTTTTATATTATTTTTTATTTAAAAGTAAAAAAAAAACTGTCTCCATAAATATTGCAATAACTTTTTGTCAATGAAATATATATTTTAAAAATAAGTTAATTACTTTCTAATACTATAATATCTTGATTAGAATAGATTATTTAGATTTCCCTGTTTATTCTTATTATTTACATCATTCTTACTAGTGCTTGTTCAAAAGGGTAGATTATTTCAACCTGGAAATTGATAAACGTAAAAATTTTAATGTCAGACAAAATCTGTGCTTTTAAAATCTTAAATTTAAAATTTAGTCTGATTTATAATCTAAATTTAACCGACAATCAAAAAAGACATTTCATGTAAATTTTTTTTAAAAAAAAGGCAAATGCATGTTTTAAAACATATTAGTTTTTTTTTTAATTTTTCAAATTTGTTAAATTTTAAATACTTAAATGCAAACACATTCATTGAAACAACCCATTGTTTTTATGCGAATTTATAATTTCAAAATTGAATTTATTATTTTCAAGGTTTTGTCACTGAACTTACAAGCGAAAGTTGAATGAAAGATTTAAATTACCCAAGTAAGTTCAGCTCCCATAAATAAACATTTTTCTGATTAATACTTAAAAATTAATAAATTAAAAAAATCAATATAAGTAAATGAGATAATAAAGATTAAGTAAGATAATAAGTTTAAGATGAATATGAACTAATAATATGCTTTAATTTAAGGAATTGTTATTATTAAAATAAAGGAATTATTTTCCAAGAACATATAAACAAAAATGCCTCCAAAATGTTTGCAAAGTTTTTTTTTATTTCATTTTCAGACTCTTTTTCTTGAAATAAAAAATATATATAAGTGAATGTAAATTATGGTGTAAAGGTTTCTAAGTAAGAACGAAATTTCTAAATAAAAGAAAGAAAAATACGTTTACGTATGAAATAAAACCCTTGCATAAAAATATAGTTGAAATGCAATGACAAATTCATTTTTATATCCCATAATTACGTATCGAAATTTTCTTTTCAAAAACTCTTGTATACATAAAAGATATGTAAATGGAAATCTAAAAAGCAAAAAGGTATAAATACATAAATTTCTAAAAATTCTGATATAAAGTATTAAAAGAAGTACAAAAGAAAATATGAGTTTTTCACACGTGTACTTAAATTATGCATGTAACTATTTTTACATGAAAGTTTAAGTAGAACTATCCTTAGAAAATTTTTTAGATATAGTCGATATCCTAAGTATTATTTAAGAGAATTGGATAAACTAATATTATTTGGATTCTATGATAGCAGAAAATTTACCAATTACATAAACTCAACTTATTTTGACTTACAATTCATAAATTTCATTACAAATATTTTTGTAACTATACACCACAAATTATTCATTCAAACTTATATTTTATCTGTACAAAGAAAATCAATATTTGTAGTTTATATGCATTTGTCTTCAAGATAAAAAAGAAAAAAAATAACTTGTGTAATCAAAAGATATAAAATCTTCTACATATTCTACATATTGCGCAAAACTATTTTTAGAATGCAACAAATTTGTCTTATTGATAAATAACAAGTTCCGAAGATACAAATATTTCCAATGCATGAACTTTTAATAAACGTTGTTACCATAAGAAAACTTGGCTCAATAAAATCACTTGAATTTGTATTCAAACATATATTTTTCGTTCTTTAACTATAAGTTTGCATTGGCATGGAGAAAAATAAAATAAATATATTTGCATTTTAATACATACATATATATATATATATATATATATATATATATATACACATATACATATATATATACATATATATATAAATAAATATACATATATATATATATATATATATATATTTATATATATATATATATACATATATATATATATATATATATATATATATATATATATATATATATATATATATATATATATATATATATATATATATATATATATATATATATATATATATTGAAATGAAGCAGTTATTGCATACTAAAATTTGTTAATCAAATTTATAAATTTTTTGTTACAGTTTAAAAAAAATCAAGAAAATTTAACTTTGGAGCCTCATTGATTTATGTAAATGCTTTTTCACGCAATTAAAATTAATTTTTCATTAAACTAAAAAACAGTACTTTATTTTATAAGTCTACCAATATCAAAGTAACTTAATTCTTAACTTTTAGAACTTCATTGATTTTTAATGCTTTTTCTCTCTTAGTTTTTGTTCCATTAATACAGAAATAAAAAGATGTACCCTTTAATACGATATGTATTCATATTTATGCTGTATTGAAGGATATTTATTTTAACAAAAGGATAGTATTTTAATTAGTATTAATATATGAAAACATGATCGAATCCAAAAATAATCTTTAGTAAAAGTTTGTAATTAATATGATTTTTCTATTTGTTATTCACATTAATCTACCTTTTTAATAAATTATTTGCAAACTTTTGTTAAATCATGATCTTTTGAAACGTAAGTAATAAAATAAATATTGACTTACCTGTTCGCACAAGTTTAAAGGTGTGGTAGTTTTGTTCTCTCAGAGTCCTGCTCAGTGCATTGTGAGTTAAATTTTTCAATGATAAATCCTTTGACATTTTTCTTATTTTGTTGATTTCACGAATGCCAATAAAATATCAATTTTGAAGATGAATAACTTAAATTCTTCTTCTTAATATGCTTCTATTTTAGTCCTGTACTTTATTCTTCACATTTAAAACATGACGAAAATGCCAATAAAAATCAGTTATTTTAAACAACGTCCGAAGTTGAATTCATAGAGATCAATATCTTAACTCCATTAATGCGTGAATTGTTTCTGCAATTTCATGCACAAGAATTGTTTAAAATACTAGAAATAGCCTTGCAATAATATACACAAATTAATGAATGTCCAGGCTTCATTTTTGTCATAAAACTATTTTAATTGTTAGTAAAATTGGCTAACTGATTGAGCAACTAATAAATTTTAAATCAGTTGATGATTTCAAATTATAATCATAGTATTTAAAAACATTTTTATAAATTTTCATTAGAAATTTAGATACTTGCATGATATATATTTCAAAAATAATTAAGTACATTATACCAAAGAATATATTTAAGAATGTATTATTAAGCCTCTTTTTATTTAGTAATATCTCTCCTATACGTATCCGAAGTCAAATAATATAAACGATTAATTATTAAAATTTTTATATTGCAAAAATAATTTAGTTTATATAATTAATCCCATAATTATAAATTATATTCGAAAGCAATCAGGCTTAAAAATACATGAACTACCCTAATTTTTTTTAAAAAAAAGCTCATTTATCTACCTTCAACATACTTTTAAATTTATATATTTCCAAGTACATTTCTAGGAAAAAAATTTTTAATAACTATTTTATGAACCTTATAAAATTATGAATCATGGTACTGCAAAATGTGATATACGTTCCCGGATGTAATTACATCATTTCATTTTTCTTCAATTTCCTTAGTTCGCATTGTAAAATATTTATAAAACATATTTTGAAAGTTAGTAGTTGTTGAATACAAAACAGCATATAGTTTTAAGTCTTCAAAATCTGTAAAGCAATATTGCATTTAATTAATCGTCCTAGTCAAAAATCTTCTTTTACTTTTCACCAAAGAACGTAAAATACTTACAAATGCAGAAAAAAAGATGTTATTTTTCAAGAAGTTTAAGAGCTCCAAATCCATCAGATCATAAGCGTGTAGGCGGAAAAAGTAAAGTGAACAATCGGAAAGATTCTACAGGTGGTTACTAAGAGAGATTAGGAAGCCACACGAAGCCTTAAAACATCTGGGCTAGTTGTATTCGCCGCCCCGACTTCAAAGACCCGTATGTAATGACGAAAGCCCCGGCGCACTTCTCTGGATCCTTCTCTAAGCCCTTTTCATGCGGATTGGGGCGTTTCACTTTTAGCTATGGGGATGCAACTCTGTCATTTGGAAATTAAGATTTTCGCTAATACGCATTTTTATTTTTATTTCACAGTATTATTTTACCTGTACGCCTTTTGAAAAAAAATGTTTAATGATAATCATTAATTCATGCTGCATTACATTAGTTTAAAAATTTATTTTACCATTTATAATTTAACAATAAAATACGACAAATTATTGTATTTTCCAAAGTTCAACACCACTTTTTTAAAAAGTCGTTTTCGCGTTATTTTAAAAGTGCTGATAAATACTGAATAAAATTGCGAAGACATACAATATTTATTACCTTATAATTTTTACAAATTTGATAATTTAGTGTAATTAAAGCAAACATTCAATACTATAAGGAAGTTTTTAAATAAAAAATATCTTTACTTCATTTCATGCATTATAATTTTATATGTATAAAATTCAAATAAAAATATTTATTAGTGAAAAACATGTAAGAGATTGCATATCAGAAGTAATATATATTTCATAAGAAATATTTATTTTATATATATATACTTAAGAAATGTATTTTTTATATATTTATATTTTTTCATAAGAAATAATTATATTGAAAAAGCTAGTCTCTTAGGAAAAAGTTTAAAAAGATTTTACAACAAAAATATGTCAAAACATATTTAATAATTTTAATTTCTTATCTAATAACACAATACAAAATTATATTTTTGTTTTAGTCTTTTATTATTAATTTTATAAAAATAAGTTACTATCATTATTTATTTTGAAATTTCATTTGATAGATAATTTGTTTGCTTAAAATAAATTAGGCTTCACTGCAATGGCTTACAGCTTGAGGGACTAAATTTAAACACACGATTCAATTAAATTTACACTTTCAAATTAATTTTCTACTAAAAAAAGCAAAAAGCATTAATCAAAAAGCTACTATATAAAATACCTAATTACTGTTCAAACAAATACCAACTTTCTCAGTTTGTAAAAAAAAATTAAAAATACATAAATTATCAAAGTTTTGCATTTAGTAATATTCCAAGAATAAGTGTTCTAGGAATTATAAAATCAGTACTGCAATAAATAATATAAAATATTTCGAGAAAATTACATTTATCAAGGTATTTCTAACTACGTTTATATATGAGAGACTTTTCTTATTTATCGGTAAAATTGTGATAAAATTATAGCACAGATGCTATAATTAAATATAATTTTAAAATAATAATAAATTGCATTTAAAAGTCACAATATAGATAAAAAATTTTTATAAACTTAACATGCTATCATAATTTATTATGTTAAAAATATCAAACTAAAAATTAGCAAGTTCTTATGTATTTCAAAAGTATCAATTAAGAAAGTTAAAAAGAAAATTTAATTTCCATTTCTTAACTATGCAAGAATCAAATATTTTTTAAAATAATAATTACCTCTCATAAAGAATTTATTATTGAAAAACATTCTTCGTTGTTAACTGCTTATAGATGTTAAGGAAATACTGAAACATAAAATCACGAAATATTTCAAATCATTAAATGAGGGCATGAAATATATCATTAACATACTTACAATGAAATTGTATGAGAAAGTAGAATTATACATTTTTTCATTAATTTTATGAATATCTCTATTCTGGAACAAACTTGAACACTTTTCCAAGATTTAGGTTTACAATTTAATGAAGTGAATTACGTAATAATTTGATTGATATGTAAAATATGTTTCAGATGTCTCTGATTCTTCATAAAAATTTCAATCTCTTCAGTAGATGACTCATATTTGTCAAGATTTTAGTAATTTTAATTAAATTTTTACAAAGTTCTACAGTTTATTTTTCCAGTTTCAATCAATATCATACCATTGCATATGTATATAATATATATATATATATATATATATATCTATAAAATATATATATATATATAAATACAAAAAAAAATATATATATATATATATATATATATATATATATATGTATATAAGATATATATATATATATACATATACATACATACATATATATATATATATATATATATATATATATATATATATATATATATATATATATATATGTATATAAGATATATATATATATATACATATATATAATGTAAAAGTGCTTTCCAGAATTTCAGCTACTTTGCTAACATATTGTAAGATAAAAGTGTGATTTTCACAAAAGTTATCTTTATATTAAATGAAATTAAGTGATATTTTAAATGTATTTATCTTTATTTATTACAAGTTATTAATAAAATTTATGAAAAAAGGGAGTTTTTTTTTATGAATGGATTAACTGACGAATAATAATAGAAGAATTGATTTATAAGAGTATATAATCATTTGAAAACTGATACTGATTTCTGTAAGAAATATCTAAAAAAGTGATGAGTCAGTAGTCTATGTACTTATGCTTTATCTTCATTAAGTGGAAAAATCTGTTCATTCAGCCATTTTTAAGTGCTTTAGTCTCCATGGATTACAGTTGTTTGATGCTGGTTGTATTGCCTAAATTTGGTTTTCTTGTTCAGTTTTATCACATATTTAATGGAAATTTCTAAGGAGGTTGAAAGTCAACCTGTATGCTTATAAAAACGCCATACTCTCCCCACATTTGTGATATGTAACATGCCATTTCGTGCTAGATATATTAACTTAATTAGATAAAGTGATGCTTTAAGCTTTATCACTTACTTTTATATATACAGAATATATTCACTCTATGAATAATTAAAGTTATAATATCATGTGGATCATTAGAGTATACGCGTTTTTTTAAATAACCTTATAGATGTTCCAGTTTATAATACTCATTTCTCTTGTATAATTCCAATATAGTATGGATTTACGCTTTCATTTAGCTCCTTTTTGGTGTTGATCAAGGGTTCCTTCATACTAACTATTTCCATTTAAAATTTCAATCTCATTTAAGAATTTTAGTACGCAAGATGTTTTGAGCAAATCAACTAACAGAATTTTGTAATTAATCATAAGTGCAGTTTTTTTATCCTAATTTTATGCATACTACCATTTTTTTTGTTTCACTCCCCTTATCTAAAATTAAAGATTTAAACTAATTTAGTTTGATGACCTTTTAACGAACAAGAATATTACAGAAAATTGTGCAATACTAAAATCATTTTTTTTTTTGTTTTTTAAAAGTAAATTTTAGTTGCATTTATGAAAGAGAACACATATGAATGATGTAAGTTTACTAAAAAAATAAAATATATTTTTACATTATTTCTGTAATCAAATGTCAGATTTCTGATTTGAAAATGTGCAATACTTTCTTTTCTATGGTAGGAATTTTTATCCATATTACAAACTTAAATTGAAAATCGTTAAGAATAAATAAGATTAAATTTAATCTTATTCATTTATTGCTACGAAACAATAAATTGGGAAATTGTGCTTTAGAAATTTGTTGAAATTACTAAGCTTTTCATGTGACCAATTATGATTTTTTTCCAATGGCAGACAGTTACAACTGCAGCATAGTCTATTAATCTATTGCTCCCTGAAACCCAAGGAACAGGCCAGAAACAGCGATCTCTTAACCGCCGAGGCATTGCCGCGGGTGCACCACAGGGGGTGGGCCACCATCGCACCCTCACACATGCCATCATGACCCGTTTATAGGGTAAGCATCATTCATACTTCATTCACACACACAAGGAAAGGACAAAGACAGGATAGAGAGAGAGAGAAGTACATCCATGCCTGAACCGGGATTCGAACCCATGACCTTCCTGTCCGTAGTCAGGCACGCTGACCACTAGACATGTTGGCCAGCCCTGTAACCAATTATTGTCTGAACGATTTTATGGAATATATGTAAAATTACTAATTTTTACTTTTAATCTAATTTTGTCTTATGCCTATTATGTTTTTCTAAATATAGTATTTAATAATTTTTCTTTAGAGCTTTCTAATATATATTCAAGGCGATTTTCCAGTGCTTTATATTTCATTATCATTATACCACTAAATAAAAAAATATATTTCTTTATAATATTTCTTATTCTGCTTAATTTAGTGATATATTTACTTATTTTAATGCAGAAAATGTCTCTGAGTTTCTTTTCACTAGCTCAAATTGGGTTTTTCATATTTTAATATTTAAGTTAAATAGAGCTCAATTAAATGGATAAATAACCCGAGATTACGAAATTTCAAAATAGCTTAGTTAAATTTTTATTAATAATGAGCTTTCATTCTGATAATTCTCTTTTCTTAAAATTAAACTTTAAAGCTTAAATTAAGTAATTAAAAGAAGGAAAGTTCTTATGCACTTTTCAAATTGGTGAATCGATAATTTTCTCGAAATAAATATGGAAGTTTTGAACATTACATTTGGTAATGGAGGAAATTACTGCATCTCCATTCATTACCCAGGCACATACTTTATAAAATATCTTTCAATCTAAAATAGGGTAAGTTTCTATGGTGATGTGGATTCAATAGACAGAATTCAATAAACTTGAAAAATATTCCCCAACATGTTGTGGAAATATATTGGCCAAATATATCTTGCCATTAACATTTTCCAGGCATATAAGGATTTGCAAGCTTTTACGAGAACTGAAGGTCTTATATTAAAATTTTATCAAATGCAATTGGTTTATCAATTATTATAGAATATTCACACTTACAGAACAGAAGATTAAATGTAAATATCGTAAGAATATGAATTACTGATTTTAGCCAAATAAGAATATTGTTTTATTTCTGATAGATTTTTTTTCTTTCTAATTAAAATTTTGAACAATATAGATTGTATCAAAAATTTATTAAAGTTTTTCATTTCTAAATTGATTTATAGTAATTAATCTTAGAAAAAATAATAGATTATGTTACGAAAGGATATTTAAAGCGCCTTAACGAGAATTTGTCTTGATTTATTTATAAACTAATTAGGTGCCATACGTATTGTTTCTTAATAAATCATTTTTAATATTTATATTTTACTTTTGAAAATAAAATAATTTATGTTTTCTGCCTTTAATTAACTTTTCCAAAAATATCATTAATAACTAAATTAGTTTGGCGGTGCTAATTTAAGAAAAATACAAATGAATTTGGAATACATAATCCGTTTTATTTTGACCTTCTGTTAGTATGAGAATTATGAGAGTCACGTGATCAACGAAGCGTGCTGCATGATGTGTTTAATAAAACAAAGCGTTACAAAACACACTTATATATTGCAAAACATAAATCGATGAAAACAGCAGGCACAGCTGTAATCATTAAAGAGATAAAAGCGGAAGTTATTTGTTAATTATTTTTATATTAATATCTCTCACCCAGACAATCAGTGCTATGTTTGCTTCATCTTATATATGCTAACAAGTGTTTCCAACTATCAACCTTAGAAAGAATCATTTCAGATGTAGACTGACCGATAAACATTTAGCTTCATTTCTTAGAATCAGTACAATTCAATTCAAACTTCAATACAAGGAATTTTTAGAAGAGAAATCGCAATTTTACTCATCTTATTAACGTATTTAAAATTGTATGCACTGTTTTTAAAATTTTAGAAAAACATATATTAACCCATAAACATGTCCCCCTCCCCGTTTTTTGCCATTCGACAGAAAAAGTTTGCCCATCCCTGTTCTAAGTGATTCGTTACATGTCTATTCAAAATCATTTCATGTGACGTCAAGCTGACATGATTGGAAAACAATTTATTCTTTTCGAACCAAAACCTCCAAAAACGACAAATTAATTTCTACAAAGATATATTTGTGAAATAATCAATCGTATTTGTTCTGATAACCCTCGCAGACATGTTGTTTACAGGAACAGTTACATTTGAAGTCTCGGAAATTCTGAATAACATGTTTGCATAATGTTGCTTCATTTATCTTCTCTCCAATTTTGGCCAGTCACCAATAATGTAAGTTTTATTCAACGGTTGATTGAGTTATCATACAAGAGCTACTTTGTACACATAACGACTAATTTGGTTTCAATTTCTAATTTAAAGTGAACTAATTAAAGTGAAATCCATTATAATTTTACTCTGATTAAAAATCAAAATTAAAATTCAAAACACCTTTTCTTCATTCCTCAGATGTGATTTTTCAGAAAATGTTAACATCTTCGATGATAATTTTATATTCTTTTTTATGTATAAAAAACAAGTATTTTCGTCATAAAAAGAACATATCTTAAATTACTGCCAACAATCAACCATGGAAAGTTAAGCATAGCAGCCTTTCTCTGATATTTGATGGGATCAATTTCCAACATGATAATTAAATATAAAAAAAATACAAAAAAGATACCAATACTTTTACAGCATACGCATTTATTTGTGCTTATAATTGCTTTGTTGTTCTAATGGTTACGTAGTCTTAAAACTAAAATAATTCCCCATAACAATATTTCCTCAGATTTTGAAATGCATTAATATTTTAGATTTAGGTATTTATTTTATAAAATAGTTGTCTCCATTCTTTTCTTTTGATGTTTTAGCAAAATAGATAAAAATGCAAGCTTCTAACCTTATTGAATTCATATAAACACCACTCTATTCCAGATTATTATTTCTTCATTAAACTCTATAAATTAATTTTTTATCATTTTTGCTTTAAATTATAATCCATTTATAGCCTCTGCGATTACTAATGTGATATAAAGAATTTGGACCTTGGAATTTCTCCAATTAAGTGCATAACAAACCAGACATGGTTGACACATCCACCATTTCTCACATACCATTTTCGCCATTTCCTTTTATTCTGCAATAGTAAAACAAATAACTAATTGAATTCTCAACATTAGTATTTTTCTAGAAAAATTAAAAGAAATAAAATCATTTTATGCTCAATGGTAATTTTAATTTTTTTTATAAAAATCTATCTATCAAAGTTTTTCATAAGCGTTTAAAAAATTCTTGTTAAAAAGAAGATAACTCATTTTCAGTCATTTAATTATAACTTAAGACGGGTTTTTACAGCATCTTGAAATAAAATGAAGTTTCATAAATAATTTAGTTAAACACATGAATTGCATTAGTACAGTTTAAGACATCTTTCATCAAATATAAATTTCAAATTTTAAATTTTAAGCATTTTTTCACAAAAAATTTAATTAGCCCAAAAGTTGTAAAACTTAATAATATTCTCTTTTCATTTAAAGAAAATGAATTTTATTTGAACTTTATATTACTCATATATTTGTATTCAATTGACACACACACACACTCACACACACACACACACACACACACACACACACACACACACACAGTTAATTTAACAATTTAACTAAAATTAGGTACCTTTGAGTTAATATCAAATTAAATTTCATTTACGTAATGAAGTAAATTTATTTCAGACATTCCCTTTTTTAATAAAGTTAATAATTTATTATTTTTAATGACTTAATACCACCACATTCTGAGCATTCGCAGCACAATATACTTTTACGTATTTGTCTACCTTAGACATTGCTCCTTATTTCTTCGCAAAGCTGTATTATTTCAACAAAACATATTTCGAAAATGTTAGACGTATGACCTTTAAATAGATAAATAATAAATAGTTATAATTTTGCAAAATCAAATAATTTTGGTGTAAAGTTTGTCACAGAAATATACGTTAAAGAATCCCTAATATTTTGATAATTTCAAATGACAATTCTTAATATATTTTAAAACATTAAATTATCCTTATACCATTCTAAAATGATAATTGAATAAAATACTACACCGCATACAGTTTTAGAAAATTTAATTTTATCCGTTTCTTGAAATTGGGATAAGATAGCATGTTTTAAATAGTTTTAAATTAGTACTATAGATACAACTGTTCTATATGCTTATTAAATTCGTTAATAGACGCAGAAGTTTAACTTTGCATGATTATTGCTCATAATTGTGGACTGCATTCTTTGGCCTTCAACATCCAATTTGCTATCTCGGCATGGTAAGTCATATTCGTACTGCCACCGATTTTTTTCGACTTTTGAATCATGCAGGTTATTGTCAATTTTGATTATTGAAGCACTATGGAAGCACTCATGTAAATCTACCATTCCTTTTATATTTATGAATCCCTATTTTTCGAAACAGAGAACTCTGAAAAGATAAAAATCACGCACGCTTATCAATAAAATTTTGTTTTATTCAACTTATATTAAATCGTGACTATAATGCGCTGAATCTACCTTGTTTACATGGATGCTTAAATATTTACTATTATATAATGGTAGACGTAATGTTGACTGAGAGTCGATGAAATAAATTATGAACAGTCACATGAATTTTATTTGTATAATTTTATACAAGATGACGGAAAAACCCAGCAGTTATGAATCACAATTATGCACAAGTAAATTCAACTGTAAACAGTTACCAAAATTTAAAGGTCTTCAAATACCTCAGACAGACCGTATCCACTAGCTTATCATCGCCGTTGGAAAATAAGAAGCTGACTCGATCCAAGGAACGGTGGTATTTGTAGCTTACTTGGCGTGAAAGCCAAGTAAACTATAAATACCATCTTTCTCCAAGGTTCTGGAAGCTTCCAGGCCATCTCGCTCAATAATGGCCCTTGAGCTTAAGTGGTGGAAGTTTCCAAAACTATCCATTTCTCACCAAATCACGCCAATTGTTCACCAAGAATTTCGCCGAGTCGGCAAGCTATCGCCAAGAATTTCGCCAATAGGTAGTTTAGTTGCCAAATAACTGGATAAGTGTATCTTAACGATTATCCAGTAATTCCTATATCTCTCGAGTTTTGTCCCCGAATTTGATCTCGGATCTGTCTCCGATATCTGATTACGAATAATAAAAAGATTTTACAAACTTTGTTACAATATATATTTGGTGATATTACATTTTAAGTATGAAGTTTTGTTTAACCTTATTCACGTTAATTCATTACTTCTGCAAAATATTACTAGATATGAGATAACGTTTCTCAATGTATTCTCTAAAAGTAACCAAAGTTATAGCGAATTACAGCAACCTTTAAAGCAAATTATAATTTTGATTATATATTATAATTTAACCTTTATAGTGAATATTATTATAATTTAACCTCATACGTTTGAATTCTAATCTACTATTTTAAGAGTAATTTTGTTTATTTTAATATTAAAATAAAACATTGCTAAATTATATTTTCTACTTCACTTGTAATAAAATTAAATGAAAAATCTCATGAAAAACACCGATTTACATAGATATAAAATAAAAATACTAATTTATTGTGTCATTTCTTAATTGTAAATATTTAACATGAAAATAGTTAATTAAATTAATAGAAAAATTGAGAGCTACGTTTGATTTTTAATGTGGTTTGAAAAAGAATTATTAACCATTTAATCTACTTTAATTATAATTATAAATACAATGAACGATATTTTTAAGCATTCATAAAATATATACTGACAATCCAAGGTGGTCTTTTTAAAATATAAAGTACACTAACTTTCTTTAAATACATTGAAGAAATATTTATATTTTTAAATAAAAAATTCAATTTCACTGAACATTAACTTAAATCATTTAACTTGAATTTATGTTGCATACATCTACATAATAATGTAATTTTAAGTGTTTATAAATTAAACATGAGTTACGATAAATTTCCTGATTTTCTTCAACATAATTCAAAGTAACTTAGCTGATATTAATTTAAACGTATAGAAAACTGCTTATCATTCTGTATTATACTGTACTTGATTAATAATACTCAAGTATAGTAACATAATGTATTTTAATGTTCTTAAATTATTGAGAACACTGTTTGATGCCTTATGAAGATAATTAAAGTTAAGAACTTTCTTCTATAAATTTCAGTCAATAATTCTTAAGGCATATTATAATAGACTATTATTTTTTGCATGTTTTAAGCAGTTTATGACCTCTTTTATATGAATGATCAATATTATTCATTTAAAAAATGAATATAGTTAACAATAAATTAGTTTATAAATTAATTTCCAATACAGAAACTTTGATTATGCAACGAAGGATATCTCAGTCACAAATTATCTTCCCAAAACAGTTCATATTCATTTTTGATATCCCTAATGATGTTATAAAAATTTCATATTTCAATTACACAATATTATTTATATTACTTGAAATCCGGTTGCTTAGTGTAGCTTTTCACCTTCCCAAGACGCAGGTTCGATGTTCGGTCATCGGGCTGATTAAGTCGACATAGCCTTTCGTTCCCTCAGTGGGTCAATAAACTGAGTACTAAGCATGCTTGGAAACTAAACACTGGGTATTTCGCATTAGGCTGACCACCTAATCGGGGCATATACTTCTCAACCCGGGCCCTCTTGTTCAAAGAACAGTGATTGGCAGTATAGGCCTTGGCCCATATGGGGTGCGCTGTTCCACTTTCCCAACTAAACCATATTTTGGTGTGGAGTCCAACTTCCTCTGTTCACACATGCCATAGGAATCCGTTTATAGGATTGGCTACAATTCACAACCCATTCATACAAGGAAAGGTCAAAAACAGGATATATACATAGAGAGAGAAAGTACATCCATGCCTAAACCAGAATTCGAACCCACGACTTCCCTTTCCACAGTCATTCACGCTAACCACTAGACAAGTTAGGTGGCATAACTAGAGTGAAGATTAATATTTGTTTCAGGAAAATGCATTTTGTTATTTCCTTTTTATTTCAATTTTAATTTTATTTTGTTTCATTCAAAACACAGTCATATTTTATATTTAAATTAGATAAATTTCAAATGTATCGTACCGGATAGGAAATATTTCTTCTCGATATCTCTCATACTTATAAAAAACTCAATAAGAAAAAATATACAAACTATACGTTGAAGAAAACATCTTTGCTTTATTTTCCTAACAAAAGTAAATAATTGTAAACGATATTGTCATTTTGCGTGCTTCTGTATTGCGTGTTTTGAAAGGAATGTCAAAGTTGGCAATTTCGTTTGATATTTCAAAATAAAGTTCAAACTCCTTTTAAAATTAGGATTCTACAATTCTTTTCCATTGGAATAGAACTGCATTATTTTTTTATTAATCATCTTAAAAGAAGAGAATGTAAAAATTTATAGTAGAAATAAAAATTGTTCAGTTTTTGTCTTCATATTAGTTTGCTGTTCTTTGAAACATAAGAAATTATAAAGAACAGTAAAATAAAACGGACAATAAATGATATTTTATTAGGAAGAATTATTAAGGGTATTTAAGATACCATTAATATTATCATAACATAATTGCGAATATTTCATTATTAATTGCATGCAATTTTATTACGGAACAATTAAAGTATTTACCATAACTTCCATGGCTAAAGTTTAAAATGTAAATAAAATTAAAAAATTAGAGAAATTGAAATTAAAATTTAAATTTTTTAATTATTTTTCAACCTTTTACAATTACTTTATCAAGAGAAAAATTTTAAGTCATATGTGTGAGTATCAGATATTAGTAAACGTTTGCAATAAATGAAATATTTAATTGAAAATATTCTAATGAAGAATGTAATTTACATTACTTTTCTGATATTTAGAACACACACAGAGAATACGTAATTTTAAAATTTAAAATATCAATTTGTTGTATTGTCGCAAATGGAATGCAATAATTATGATTTTTCAAAATTCTATTTATTTTAAAATTACAAATATTTTTCTAATTTTTAAATGTATCACTTTTTAAAAAAATAAGTTGTACAAGCAACATAATAACTAAATTTTAATGAATAATATCCACTTAAACATTTCTCCTTATTGTGGCAATCTACGTCTTTTCCTTAAATTTTATGATAACAATTAATATAAAATATAATAAATGAACTAATTAATACTCAAGAACTACATATATATATATATATATATATATATATATATATATATATATATATATATATATATATATATATATATATATGATAAACAGAACGCGTAATTTACATGAAATAAAATTTAATTCGTAATAATTTGATTTAAATCTTAATTGTCACTAATTCTACTCACATTTTGATGAAAGTAATATTATTAAAAATTGTAAAATGTATTTATTCTGTTTCAGTTTTAAAATTATATTATGTTCTTATTAGAAGATACAAATAAGATGTACATATTAAATATCTTTAAATATTAAAAAAAATATCAAATAATTTGTGAAATAAATTATTGTTGTTAGGAATTCGTGAAATAAATGTTTAATGTATTCCATGGAGAATACTTAAAGTCACGTTATCAGTTTTAACTTCAATTTCGTAAAATTAAGTGATATTTCTTTAAATTTATTGTATCGTAAAATGAAAAAGGAAAATTGGAGTTACGTGATATGCTTTAATATTTGATTACAAAAATAAAAATATGTATTTGATATTGATTTCTACTGGTGAAAAGAAATTCTAAATCTTAATTCTAAAAAATAGAAATACTTTTTGTGCTTATTGTAATTGAATAATAGTTATATTATAAATTATTTATTAGATTAA
Organism: Latrodectus elegans; assembly: GCA_030067965.1. NCBI lineage: Eukaryota > Metazoa > Arthropoda > Arachnida > Araneae > Theridiidae > Latrodectus > Latrodectus elegans. The sequence continues at coordinate 11,961,958 of CM057818.1, read as the reverse complement.
GTTACTATATATATATTAATAAGGTATAATTTTAGAAGGAAATCACAGTTGCTTTGTTATTTAATTATTTATAGTAATAAATGAATAATGTCATTTAAACTAGTAATGCTTCTTATTACACTATTGAAGTACCACTTTTCTTTTGTTGTAGAGTAAGAATGTTTTGCTTATTTACCTATCAATGTATGAAACCAAATTTGGTGCAATAAACAAAATATACCTCTATGAAAATTTTTAAATGACACATTTTGCGATCAAATCCCATAATTCAAACATTTAAATAGTAATCTGAGTTATTGTAAGTAATTTTAATATTGTAAATATCAAATATGATGTGGCTTTAACTACATGTATGTCAAATATATTCTCAGGCATGTAAACAATTATAGCAAAAATCAGTATCCTAGTTTAACATCTTAATTGATTTAAATACTCATTTTTTATCTCCATTGAATATTTAGTTAAATAAATATTAAATATTGATACACATTTATTAGTATCTGCTTAAAAATTGTCGTATTCGGAGACAAAATTTTAGTATCTTTTATTAACAAATCCTAAAAAATATGCCTTACTCTTAAGTCAAGTACAATCTCTAAGATAAAATCCGAAATGTTGTTTTGAAGTGAATAAATTTTTTTAATTCTATTAAAATGAATGCAATTCATTTTATGAATTTTAATGTGACTGATTAATTAAATATTGGTTGGTATAATTTTAAACAATGACGTACACAGTTTTTAAAACATATGTATGTAAACTTAAAATTTATTAATAATTCAACTATTATGAATTTTTATTTATAAACAAATTTTTTGAAATTTGATTGAATAAAAATTGATATTATATTAATAAATATAAAATCGTTTTTTTAATTGCAATTTTAATGAAATTCATCTTGCCCTAATATTTTTAACGCAATTCTATTCATTTACGAAATAAATATTCTTGGAAGTTTTCTCATATTAGATTTGTTCTTTTAACGAATTTTTTAAATTTTATTTAAATGTGACGAATGAGTGATATTTGTAGTTATTTTAAGTTTTGCTTTAACCCATTTTTCTAAAATTTGTAGATTGGTTTAAATATTACAAACACCAATCTATGATATACCAAATATATATACTTTGGTTAACTAAATAATGATTTTTTAAAATATTATATTTAGTTACATAAAAAGGAAAATAAGGAATATTTATCGTTGTTTTGTGTGGTTTTGGAGAAAATATCTATGTACATTAGTTTAAAAAATAAAACAAAATTGGAAAATTATGTAAAATAAAAACGTTTCCCATATCTTAAAAGAAATATTTATGCTATAATATAAATTATGTAGATATAAAAGCAATTTAGTATTAAAATTTGACCTTTAATTAAATGCAACTTAGCATTAAAATAAAGTGAGACCTTTAATAAAAACTGCAGAATAAAATATTAATTCTATGAATGAAAGGTCAGCTTTTCGGTTTTCGCGCAAATGTAAACTATTAGCAATACTTTCAGATAATTAAAATATTATCTCTAATGCTAATCTTTTTATAATAAAAATGTTTATACATAACAAAAACTTACTTATTTTGCAACAGCTGTCACTGTTTTATGCAGGTAAACTTTATTTAGCTAAATAATATTGCTTTAAACGATGGAATTTTTTAAAAACGCTTGTAAATTTTGAAAACCACTTATTTTACTTTTAAAACACCTATATTATTGATTAATTTTCTTCGTAGAATCTTACTTTCATTTACGAAATCTCAAACTTTATTTTTCATATTTTACGAAAATGTACACACTCATCATAATATTGCTTTGACGCATATTTGAATATTGTTTTCGAATAATGTAGTTTTAAAAACATTTTAATAGTTTCATTCTGATTTTGATGGCAAATTGTTGGAAGTGAAAATATTTAGAATATGTTAGAAAAATCAGTCAATGTAAATTTTAGGTCCATTGTTGCATAGTGTTTAGGGCATCAGGGTTTCCGTCCGGAAAGGTGGGGTTCGATTCCAAATGCCGCCAAAGACCCAGCGAGTACATACGATATATGTTGCTCGTTAAATCTGTGCAATCGAAAGTTTTGTGCTCGGTCATTGAGCTGTTATCATGGGTGCAATGGTCTAGAGAAAATTTCCTTTCCCCCTTCAGATCAATGTCAAAATTGAGGGAGTGAATCCTCTGGTGGTGCCATCTATCGGAGAAGTTAAGAATAAAGTCTTCACCTTCATTGTGCAATGGTTAAACTAAAGACGCAGTCTACTGACTTAAGCTTGCATAGCCAACAGCATAGAGGGCTTGGCTTGTCCAAGTGTCATAGATAACAACAGCATCAACGAAATTTAATCAATATTAAATGTATCTGGTAATAATGTTTCTGCGACATAATTGGTTTTATTCTAAAAATAAAGATTTAATATATTTTAAAATTATGTAGTTAAACATATTTAGAAAATAAGTTTAATATAGCCCTTATGATTTTACTGTTACTTGATTATATTAATTTGAAATTTTATAAAATTTATAAAAGCAAAGAAACATATATTTCACTAAATTCCTTTCTTTAATACTATTGGTCACACAAATCAATAAGCCAGTTTGTTAAATAATATAAATAATTATCTCATGTCAATTTACATAAAAATTAGATGAAATATATTTAGTAATTTCTTAAGGATAATTATTTTATGAATTTTAAATAAAAATATGTATACTTTTTTAATCACAATATTGAATTTTTAAAAACAATAGGAATTAGTTAAATTTGTTACATCTGATACAAAAATATTACATCTTCGGTAAAATCTATTAAATATAACAACAGAAAAATTGTGTAACTAGGACAATGCTTTAACAGAAAATATTACTTTAAAAGAACATTGCTTAGAACATCATTTTCTTACTTTATGAAATTTTAGCACTTTTAAGTAATTTCCCTTGTTTTTTTACACCATGTTATTTCCCTCTACAGATAAACAACACTAAAAATAACAAGTTATTTTTCGTGTTATTTCCCTCTACAGATAAACAACACTAAAAATAACAAGTTATTTTTCGTGTTATTTCCCTCTACAGATAAACAACACTAAAAATAACAAGTTATTTTTCGTGTTATTTCCCTCTACAGATAAACAACACTAAAAATAACAAGTTATTTTTCGTGTTATTTCTCTCTACAGATAAACAACATTAAAAATAACAAGTTATTTTCCACTGACTTACTAATAATGGATCCAAAGAGATTATAAAATATATGGCCTCTCAAAAATACTAACTTTTAAAATTATTTGCTTTGAATCCGAAAACAAAGTATTACAAAAATTGTTTGGAGGATACAATAATTGCATTAAGACATTTTCCTTAAATATAAAAGTTTAACAAATCTTCAAGCCGATATAAAATATTTTAAGAGAAATATTATACAAAAATTGTGTTGCTTTAACTAATGTCTCAAAAGAATGTCATTTTATTGATCTGTTTACCGTTGCTTAGACTCGAGATTATTCTGTGCTTGCTTATGAACACTACTTTTAAATTAACAATGTTCTCTTAAAATGTTCCCTTAAAAGTTAAGGTTTTTTACTCGTATACGTATGTGCATTAACGTGTGACACAGATTTAAAGTGAAAAGCTTTTAGCATTTTAAGCTTTACTTAGGCTTGTGAACTAATTGAGAATTTTTAGGTTAGAATTAATTTACTTACAATTATCATTACTTTTAAAAATATTATGTAGGTGTGACTCTATTTATGTCATCTGTTTTTAATTTGATATTTTATGTAAATTAATACTCAGTTAGTTTAAATTTGGTTTTTTTTGTTAATAATCTATTTATTTAACATGAAAAATTATTATTTTAAATGCACTTAATTTGGCATATTTTTAATTTTTGCCTTTAAATTCAGTAGATATAATTTCTGAAATTGAAAATTTCAGTATAGACATTTACTTAATGAAGAAGAAAATTTTACATTCGCAAATACTTCCTATCTAAATTCAATCATTTAAATTGATTGTGAACAGTAATTCGTTTTATTTAATCAGATTATTTATTTCCGATTGTGTAACTGCATATTTAAATATAATATTTCACATACATATTACGGTTTTAATTGAAAAATATTTTTACGTCAAATTTGAAATTTTTACTTTGTGATTAAATTAACTATTTTAAATTAATAACATTTTCTGATTGTTCATAATATAATGATAATATGAAATAAAATATGAAAATATCTTTGAAATAATATCACATATGTATACTTATTTCATATTTCGTTTTATTTGTGTTTTGTATCATTCTAGAATTATAATAAATCTATCTATATATGAATAAAAAAGAAATAAATATATTGTATCAACATTGTCTGGAAAAAATTTAATTACAAAGAATCGAACACAAATTTAATGAATTTTAATTTCAGTGTGAAAATTAACCCTTAAAATTTTTAAAATAGTTGTCTTTCCTTCCAGAATCACTCATAAAGTTGTCCTAATATCTTCATATGATTCCAACGCATTTGTTAGAAATATTAGACTTATTATATAATTGTTTTTTCCTTAAAAGTTTGAACTTTATTTCATGTTTGCATATCTAATTTTAATTTTTCTCTCACTTGATTGCCCTATATTTTAACAATATTTATATTCATTATATGAGGGGGAAATTTTTTTTTAATCTCTTCATAAATATAATATAGAATTCTTCTTTTTTAATATTATTTTTTTCATTTACTCATAAAATGAAAAAAATAATATTTGAAATACTAACTAGTTTTATTTATAATTTGATTCTGAATTATAAATAACAAATTTATGTTACTTTTGTTACGTGCAAAATAGATATCAATATCAAAAGCTTGAGTTCTAATTAATTTACAAAATTTTTTTAATGCAGTTTTAATTAAAAATAAGAATAATATCCTATAATACTAATCATATTCACTCAAATAGAGTTAAATATGAATAAAAATGTTGGGCACTGAAAACCGATTCCTTAAATATTTTGAAGCCACGTTTATAAATCACTTTTAAAAAATTGAATTTCATTTGAAATGGAATATAACATTTAATTAAAAGGTTTGGTATAACATATGAACATTTAAAATTCTCTTAATAGTATGTAATGAATCTAGGACTTATTATATTTTATTGTTATATTATTATTACTAATAGATTTTTGTAAATATTGTATCAAATAACTATGCAGTTTCGTATAAAGTTAGCAAATAGACATCATTATTCTACAAAGTTTTGTTGAGTAAAAATATATTTTAATTGCAATTTTCGGAAGTAATTTCAATTATTTTAGTAATAACCATTGATGGGATTCTCGAATATAACTATCATGATTAATATAGTTACTTATTTATATTATTAAACTATTTCAGCTTATAATAACATAAAAATAATGATGTGCTTCACGAAGGATTTCACAGAAAATTTTTGAGTTTTCTTAAAATAAGAATTATGTTTTAAGAAAGCGAATTCAAAATGTATAAATTGTTGCAAAGTACAATTGTGTTTCTTTTATTTATTATGAAAAATTCATATTTTCTTTTTCCCATAACGTTCACAAAAAATTTGAAGAAAACTAATTTCAGCACATTTTACTTTGTAAAAATAAAGATTCAAAGCTCTAAATATTATTTAAAACGTTACATAATTTATTTTTCATTTCATAATAACTTAATGAAACGATGTTTTCCAATGAAAAAAGTAAGAAATTATTAACATATTTTACGAAATGATAATCGCTTTGCTTTTTTGTATGCTAAATTTATTAATTATAATTTCCCATTAAATACATTTTTTATTTTTTCTATTTAAAATTACATTTAAAATAATAAATGTGAATATTTGTTTCTTTAAGCAAAAAAAGAAAATTTGGTTGAGAAAACCAATTATATAAATTTCATGAGAAATGATTATCTTAGGTGATAAAATAAATGTGAATAGTTGCAATGCTGCAAATACGACTACATTTAAAATAATGTTTGGAAAACTGGCGCTTATTTTCTATTAGACTGTTTTCCAGTACTAAAAATGAAATATTCTTTTCGCAAATATTTCTATTATCAACTCTTTTTGCCATTTTTAATACTTTTAATTTATAAGTCTCTTCAATAATACTAAATTCAAAATGGATTCTAATATCTGACATTTTATAAATATTGTCAGTATGATTAAGAAATGTATAAAGGAATTCTTAAAATATCCATGAAAGATAACAAATATGTTGGCATCATGTTTGCACATGACAGCATAGAATGTTGTAAAATTTTGTATGAAATAGGAATGTTTAGCTAAAAGTTAAACCTAAGATTTAAAAACAAGCATGTGATTTTCGAAACAACGACACAATTTATCTCCATAATTTAACTTTGAAGTAACAGTAATAATTTTGTAAAGTAATAAGGAAAATTTTTCTGCTCATAATAATTGATTAGTTGTGCTTCGTAGCGTAATAATTTTAATTCTCATAACAGGTATGGGATGAAAGCCCGAATTCTTTGGAAAAGCAGTATTTAATATTAAAAATATGATCCATAGAAAGGAGTAGATACTGAAAAATGTATTCTCTAGTATTTTATAATGTTACTGTAAGTGACATAACAATAATATACTGTTGAAAGCGTATTTTCAATGTGTATTTTTCACATTGTCACCAATTATACATGCATACCTTTTTGCACTCTACCCAAAGAAGCAACAAATATTTGAAAAGAAGACGCAATTATTGTAGGTTAATAGCCTGGAAGGGATCTTGTTTGTGGTGAAAAGTCGTATGTATCCAAAGTCTTGTGTGTCCTGCTGAATGTCCGTATGACTGAAAATAACTTTCAATGGTTGGAGCAAACACTTATTTTTCTGCAAATATCTAAATTTATTGATTCAGAGTATCCTACCGGTGCAATCACATTTTTTTAAATTTTGTGCCAGCTAGTCTGACAATGTTGGGTGCGCTGCTCCACTTATTCATAACGAACCATATTTGGTGTGGAGTCCAACTACTTCAGTACACACATGCCTTAGGGACCCGTTTATAGGGTAGGCAACCATTCACATCTCATTCATACACAGAAAGAGCAAAGATAGGATAGATAGAGGGAGAAAGTATATCCATGCTCAAACCGGAATCGAGCCCAGGACCTACCTATCAGCAGTTGGGCACTCTGACCACTAGACAGGGCGTCTGGTACAATCACTTAAATATATGCTAAAATTTCACGTCTATTGAAATTAAACACATTCTAATCATCTTTCTTACATAAAGCATCACCAACCGATGGCTCAGTGGTTTAGCGCGCTTGAGCTTCGTGTTCCGTGTTCGATTCCCGGTTCGGGCATAGATGTTACTTTCTTTCTCTATGTGTTTCTCTATCCTTTCTTCTGTGATGATGATGTATGAATGTGGCCCACCCTATAAGCGGATTTGTAGTGGTCTAGCGTGGGCAACGCTACTTACCTCCGTCACTTGGTTCATAAGTACCCGCTGGTTAACGACAAATGAGTAGCAGCTTCTGACCTTGTTGCGTAGGGCTCGTCACCCAAGTGCCTGTCGTTGGCAAAAAAAATAAATAAATAAAAATAAATAAATCATAAAAATAAATTTTCTAAGTAAAAAATGCAATCTTTATATAAAAAATTCAACTGTCAAATCTGTTTTTTTTTACATAAATTATTGTTATCACAATTTCCTTTATTTCTACATTAATATTGTAAAATTTTAATAATTTGCATATCACATCATGTTCAATTTCTCATGCAAATTACACTTACAAGAGAACTAGAACATGACGATTGTTATTCTAACTTGGATTTCATTTCAGTGTAATAAATTTTTCATTAGAATTACTAGTGTTCATGAAAATGAATATCACTTAAGATTTATATTCAGATTATCTATCGTTTGTTTTTAGATTTATTGTTATATAAAGAATTTACCTAAATTTAGATATTGCAGACTTAACCATTGCTTAATATACTTTTACGACTCATATTATTACACTATGTAATTATTAATCAATTTCACATAATAAAAGAACAAAACAAAAAAAACATATTTGTTTTGCTTTTGAAAAACCTAGATTTAAATATTTATGGTAAGAAGGATAAAATTTAAATGATAAAAAATCTAAAATTTTTATTCATCAATGAGAAGCTGTTTCTGGTTATCATGAAATGAATTATTGCTGAATAATCATGAATTTTCGAAATATATTATAAAGAAAGTTAATCGCAAATATTTCCATATTGAGTTAAATGTCTAACTAAAATATTTTATTATTTTATCACTGTCATGAGTAGCTTACATCTAGATTTAACATTTGAAAATTACTTCCTTTAAACATCAATAGTTCTCTATTTATTATTAAAAATTAACTTATTATTAACAAATATTTTGGTAATTTGTAAGCTAAGGTAATTAATTTTTAAACACACATAAATGCGTTATATGAATAAATGATTTATAAATAACACTATTAATTACCTATCAAAGTTAGAATAAATTCACATTTAATGACTCTGTCTAATGCGACAAAGGGATTTCTTGGGAAATACCTCAAATCCTGATTAACAACCTAAAATTCCTAATTTTAAAACTTTTTGGTGGCGGTCGTTAAGTCGCATTGTATAGCCTCGCTAAAGTTTGATGTTTGGTCCCTAATTATCAATATTTGATGCATAGTTTTCGATAAACCATTAAATCTGAAGTATTTCATGATAACAGTTATTCCGAAAAGAATTTTAAGCTGCAAATTCTACTGGGTAAAAACACAAAATCAAAATGTTTAATAAAGTTATTAAGTTCATATATGTGTAGTAATAAAGCTTTTTATTAATAATTTAGTAATTAGTAATATGATTGAAACTATTTGCTGTGCTCATTAATATAATTTATAATTCACGTTACATTAAAGAAAGTTAGTATGTGTATGCCATACAGTTAAAGGCTTAAATTCTTTCGATTAAGTATTACATAATTGACAAAGTTATAAATAATACAACTGCAAGGAATTTAAGATAAAATTGGTGATTACTTTATAAAATTAATTATTTCAAATTAGTTTAGATGGTTTAAAAAGTAAAAATAATGCAACCTTAAATTGGTTATGTTGATATGAATATTTTTCAAATAAAATGTAATACCTTTATGAAGCATTAATATAAAAGTATACTAGTGTTTTTATTTAATAAAAACTTTGCATTATTCACTTAGACGAAATATTTAAATAATATAGTTTACTTTGGCCAAAAATTGCATTCATTCCTTAAATGCTTTGTTTTCATTTTTTATTTTTTAAATTGCATAAAAATAATGTCAAACGCAATCTTTTTTAATTATTCAAAAAGTTTTTATATTTCTTCACGGTATACTTGATTATTACAGTATTTAAATAATTTAAATGCTAAAATAACCAAATCTGTTAAAAATTTCAATTTTTAAGTAACTTATATTTATGTTAGTGGATTCTAAAATGACTTGAGCTTTGAGACATTTTAGTTTTTGAAGTAACAGAAAAAAAATACTTCTTTTTAAAATCGTTTAGTTAGGAACGAACATTTTTATTTTCAATTAAAATGTTTTCATATTTTCTATTAAGATAATGAACATAAAAATATATATGATGAAGATATTTATTTAAAAAATAGATAATAATAAAAAAAATTGTCTTATTAAAATAAAAAAATGTGATAGTAAAAAAAAAAAAAAAAAAAAAAAAAAAAAAAAACATTATACTAAATAAATTAAATAACCTGAACAGCAAAAGTGTCGTATTCAGAATTACAGTCAATCTTAATTATAACACATAGATTGATACCCATAATAATAATGCTATAAATCACATAAAGTAAAATGGATCATTCAATAAAATGTCAAGTAATATGGTAAAAAGTGTCACGTCCTTGTTATAATGTAGAAAATTAATTAAGAAGTTATTTTTCGTAAGATATATTGCAAGCAAATAGTTTTAACGTGACATTACTGCATTTTTTCTTGCTTTGACTTTGGAATATATTACCTAATTTACATCGGGAAATAATTATAGCATTATTGACGAAAATTTCTATTTTCAGTTATTATTAATAATTATTATCTACTTTTAGTTATTTTTAAAATGTTCTTAAAATTAAAAGCTAAAATGCGATTATATTCATGATAAATATAATGTGATGTAACATGATTGAATCACTTATAATGTGTAAACTAACATCTTATTCCTTAAATTGTCTCACTAATATGATTGCAAATCTATGAGTTTCTTTATTTAAGTTTCTCTTGAAACAAGAAACATTGTTACTCCTGTTGAAATTAGAAAAGGTAACTTATTAGCATTATAATCATTTTATGTGTCTTTTACTAATTTTTGATAAATTTCTTTAACATTAGTACTCTGCAACCAATACTGTTGTTTTGATATTTCATTTTGGTTATGATTTTGGGATTATTGGTATCCAACATAGTTTATTTTAACTATAATATTCATAATTGTTTATAAGAAAATGATGTGTTTCAAATTACAAGAAACAAATATTTTTCAACAAAACTAATTAGATTCTCTCTCTCCCTCCTTCTCTCTTCTTCTCTCTCTCTCTCCCTCCTTCTCTCTCTCCTTCTCTCTCTCTCTCCTTCTCTCTCTCTCTCTCCTTCTCTCTCTCTCTTTTAACTTTCAAAACATCATTACTTAAATAAAGTAATACAGTTATCATTGAAGCGCATTAAATATATATATTAGTATACTTTAAAATGAATAATTTTAGTTTTGTGTAATTAATATTGATGTTACTAATATTAAAATCATAGTGTGTAGATAAAAAATCTGCTTTAAATTATGAATTTAAGATATTTAACAAAAGAAATATGATTATAGAAATTTCTTGTTGGTTAGTCATATGTATTTATGTAATTTGAAAATCATTTCTATCCCAAAATCTAGACACTTTAATTTAGATGCTAAATTACTTTTATGAATATGAAAGTCGAGTTTTTATTCATTATCAAGTTTAATACCTTTGAACAATATATAAAGTCTATAGTAATCTTTATAATATTTTTTGAAGTCTTACAAAAATTTAAGTTTATAATTATGAAGAAATTTTTTATAGTTTGAAATATCCTTAAAACTCTTAAATATAATTTGAAGGTATAATATTCGCCGTTAAAGCTTTAAATTTATGCGATGAAAATCGTAAGCTATTTTTCTTCCTTTCCTTTTCTTTTTTTTTTTTTACTTCAGTGATATTTATTTTTTTCATTCACGTTTCTTTGTATCAATGTATCTAAAGAGATGTGGGTGGGAAAAACACGTAGCAATTAAAAAATTTATTCTATACTAGATTATGTTTGAAATTTCCGGCATATGAAGCTCAAGATAACGCTTTAATAAATTAATAATGTCTTATCACGTGATCCATATGTGAGACAAAACACTCATAAACTTCTGCATAAAACAATACAGCATGGTCATTTTTTCCAATCCAACAATATCAATGTATCTAATGAGATTTGAGAGGGAAAATAAACGGTAGCAACAAAAATATTTATTCTATACTTGACTATTGCGGAAAATATCCGGTATATGAAGCTCGATATTTAACCCTTTAATAAATTAGTGCTGTCTTATCACGTGATCTATATATGTGACCAAACACTTATAAAGATCTACTTGTGTGTAAAAAAATCCAACAAGATAATTATTTTTTCTTAAGTCATATTTAACATTTCATTTTATGCTATAATTGCTTTACCAAATGTACACTTTGTTCCGAAAAATCAGAATTTTGTTTTGTATTTTCGAGTTTTTATTCCAATTGATAGTTTCTGAGACAAATATTGAATTTCTAAGTTCTTGTAAATGACCATATCTGTTCTTGTTTCTAAGTAAATAATCACTTATAAATGGACCTATTTAGTAGGCATTTGTTCAGGTAACTCATAATAAAGTTTATTGTTAAACTTTATTTCTCAGCGTTACCATAATTGCATTTATGTGTTTAATTTGATGTAAGGTTTTATTTTGATTCATACATGATACTATCCTTGAAACATGTGAATCTCAATTCAAGTTATCCATGCTACATCATCTAAAGATTATCCACTATAGATTAGGTACATTCTTTAACCATAACTCTCGTTGTTTTTTTTGTTTTTTTTTGTAAAATATGCGTGTACGTATTCAAAAGATGCACAGTATTACTCTCATTTCTTTATGAATGTTGATCTCTTGCAATTAGCTGAAACATATCAAATAATATTCCCTGTATTCATCATCTGAATTCAGTGCGATCTAGTGTTAAGGTAGAATATAGTTCTTTAGGCTGTGGTACTCTAGTGGTTAGGGCATCGGCCTTCGATTTGGAAGGGCTGGGTTCCAGTACCAAGGCCGCGAAAGACACACTAAGTACATGGGATTTACGTGATCGTTAAAATCGAAAGTCCTATGGAGTTGAGCCTGGGTGTAAAATTTTGCTGAAAATTTCTTCCTTCTCTAGATCAAAATCAAATTGATGTAGTGGTTTCTATGATGACGCCATCTAAAGGAGTATTCTTAGTGAAAATTCGTACTTTCACATTAGTGGTACTCTGATTTAATGAAAAAACCATTTCGCTGACTTAATTTCACATATCCGTCTACTAACGAGCTTGGCTTGTCCAAATAAAATAAGTAAACACAGTTTTTGATGCACAAAATGAATAATAATTGATATGTTAATAATTGATACAAGCAAACTCCATTGTACCTAATTTCGAAGAGCTTTACCAGTTTAATGGAAGAGTCTACGTCCTATATTTGAACAATAATTTAAAATATTGTACTATAAATTTACTTAATGAAGTTAAGCATGTAACACATTATAAGATTACAAAAATATGCAATAGGATTTCAGTTAATTATAAGGTGGAAAGTAAGATGATAATATAATGATAATGAGCAAAATTGTGTGTGTGTGTGTGTGTATGATATGGGCTTAAAATTATTTATGAATTTAATCTTATTTTACCTTTTAATTTAATTGCATGCACTTATTTAGGAAAAAATATTTTTGATTTATAAATTTTCATCGTCAGCACCATGATAAAAGTAATTTACGATTATAAATGATATATTTTGATTTATTGAGAGAATGATTAATTTATTTCATGTTAACCTATTTTTAACATTTCTCACCAATTGAAAAATTTACCTTAGTCATTTTAAGAGAATAGAAACTACGATTATTTAACACATATTCATTTAATTATTATATATATATATTGATCACTCTGGTTAGAAATGATCAACAAATATAAGTTTTTTCTTATTTTTACAAAAAAAAAAAAATAATATTTATATAAGATATTTTATGTTTATCTAAAATGTTTATCTTCATAAATTTATCCAAAACTTTCCACAAAATTTAAGTTTAAACAATACTTAACTAAATGAGGAAAATTGTTATTACAGAGAAGTGAAGAATTTATTTTATAAAATATGTTATCATTAAATGGCAAAATATTCCTGATAAATTTTAATTAAAAAATGTCGTTACAAATATTGCATTCTGGATTGTGAAATTTTCAAAGTGAATTTATGAGCATTTTAATCTTTCGGAAATTCAATACTTATAATTTCATGTCATAGAAAAACAATCAAATCAGTACCTGTACTTTCCATTTGTAAAGAGTTATAAGAAAGTTAAATTAAATTCATTAAAATCACTGTTGAACTAAGTATAGTGTAACACAGTACTGAAGAAAAGCTTTCATGTAGACAGTTTTTTTTCCGTATATCAAAAGTTACTACTTTTAGCATCACGTGATACCAGTAATATCAAAAGGCCTAGAGACACAATCAATGAAGTCTTGCCAACTTTTGTTCAGCAATGAGCAGAAAGAGAAAGAGAGAATCTATCATTTAATATATAAATTTCAATTATATGAAAAATACTTCATTTGGCTATGAAAAGCCAAAATTTATTTCGAATTGTGTATCATACAAATACTTTTCACTTATTTTTGCCACTCTGTGAATAACAGAATTTTTTAATACAAACTCTCACATTATTTTTTATTTTCATAAATAAATAACATTGGCACTTTTAAAAATGAGTATAATTTAAGTTTTAAATCTGTAGCACAAATAACTACTAGCAAACACTACATAATTTAAGGCTAAAAATTCTCCGCACACATTTTGATAAAGAATGTACTTTAATGAATTTTTATGGTTGATTTATTTTTATTTGGAAATTTTTAACAAGAACAATTTTACACCAATTTTTAAATTTTCAAATAAAATAATTATAATTTAATTAATTCTCTCTCTCTCTCTCTCTCTCTCTCTCTCTCTCTCTCTCATGTATGTATCACAAATTTTCAATGCTTTGTCACAGTACACACTTTCAGATTTCAACAATTTTAGTTAAAAGTCTACTTATATTTATAAAGCATAATTGCAGAAAATTTTAAATAACATTTAATTATATTATATAATGTATTCATGAAATGAGATATAAAGAGTAAATTGAATGCAAAGGAAACATTAAAATATCATGATTGCGACTAACAATGAAAAATTTGAAGAATTTCTTATAGATTCACTGATTTACATTGAATAATAAGGTCACACACACACACATATATATATATATATATATATATATATATATATGTATGTATGTATGTATGTAAATGTGAGTGTGCTTAACTTACATAATAATTTTTCATGTTGCTGTTGCTAATGTTTCTTAAAATCATTTTCTCCTCATTATAAAATTTTAAGCTATATATAAAATTTGGATAGAGTTAATATAAAATTTAATAGCATGTTTATTGATTGACGAAAATGTTTATGCATACATTTTGTACAATGACTATAAAACGTAAATTTAATATTTATTTTTATTCATATAATTATGATTCTATTGGAACAATTAATAGTTATCTATTCATTAATTTTTTATAATTCCTAAAGTGAAATTATATGCAATACCTATTAACATTATTGACAAATTGTTTCATGCTTTTCCTTTAAATGTATATGCTATAGATTGAGTTTTAATCACACTGAATGAGCTAAATATTTTATAAAAAAGTACTTATGCTATTTTTTATTAATATTTTTTTTTTAATACGTATGTTGATCGAATCATTTCACATCACGCATAAAACTAAAAACTTATGTAGTTACAGCCCTTCAATAACCATTATAAACACTTTTTATAATATCATGCAGTGTGCTTCTAGAAATATATATTTCTGAATTTCTAGAAATTCTACTATTCATAAATATATACTTCAAACTTAATTATATATTCATCCCCACTTGTCACACATATTGAACAAGCAATTCATTTCGGCGAATTGGAATGTTAAATAGAGCTTAAAATACATACTTCTAGAATATAATTAATACGTTATGAAATATGAATAATTTCTCATCTGCCAGACAGAATTAACTCAAATCCCAGCAGTCACTATGATTTTCAGAGAAAACTCACATTTTATCTTCCCGTGGCTTTCAATGAGAAAGTAATTAAGCTCTAACGTCAATTTGCATTATTTTCAAACACACACAAAGTGGTTAAGTATTCCTGTAACTGTTCTTTGCAAGATAAATGTAATTATAAGATTCTTTCTCATGATTTTAATAATATTTACTTTAAATATACAAATAATTTTCAGTGATACATTTGCTCTGTTAAAACTATAAAATATTTATAAAACTGAAAAGTTTTCAACAGTTTTTAAAAATATATTGCACAAACTACTATTTTAAGGGAATCCATTGTGAAGTTGTTTATCACGCTAATCATTATCTTATAAAATCTAATTTTCTAATTAAATTCATAACTGTCTAATTGCTAAATTAGCTAGTATGTGTTATAGATAATAAACTGAATTTTTAATGCTATTTTATAATACTATTATAATCATATGTTTTTTTTAATATTTATTATGAATAAAATCGCTATTTTGTTGTTTCATAAATAATAAAGGGAAAACGATTTGAAATTTTATTATTATTGCATAAAAATACAAGTATTAATTTTGTACAATGATTGTAAAATTTCAAAATCTCAAACACTAAAAACTGCTTGTTTCAACTAATGATAAAAATCAATAAATGAATATCAAATATAAACACACATAATCAATATGTTAGCATAAATATAAAAATACTTAAACAGAAAAAATAATAAAAGTAACTTTAAATAGCATCACATAGAGGTTATCAGTCATGAAATATATCTAACATAAGTATTCTGAAATTTATAACAACTGTATCATAACACAAGAATAGTAGTAATTATATAAAGACAAATTTTAATATATATTCTGAATATTATGTACATGATTATGAAGTTTTAAGCATTTTCCATTAGTCATAAGAATTCAGAATTTATATATATTTCACATAGCTATACAACGTGGTTTTTAATTCTTTTATCATGATTCTTATCTGAACTAAATTATTTTGGATTATCGGAAATGGATAAAAGAGAACTCAAAACACTCTTAATCAGTCTTACAAATAAAGCATTAACGCTAAAACAAACGAAAGTGATTGGTTTATATATATATATATATATATATGTGTGTGTATATATATATATGTGTGTATATATATATATATGTGTGTATATATATATATATATATATATATATATATATAAATATATATATATATATATATAATTATATATATATATATTTATTTATATATATAGATAGATAGGTAGATATTAAATCATGAATCAAAAAGTTTGACAGAAATAATAAATTTGCTATCTATCTCTAAATTTTCAGATATTAAATAATATATTTGAATAATTTGTGTTATGCTTAAACATATTTCCTTAAATAGCTAAGATTCCTAGTTATATTTTTAAGCAAAAGCATGATACATGTTAAAATGAGAAAGATCGATACAATTAATTGAATACCTTTTCGTTTAATACGTTTTAATTTCATAAAAAAGTTCCTTAATAGCATTTTATAATTGTTTTTTTTATATTAAATGTATTACTGAGAACACAGTGTAACTCTGTTTTGAAGAAGGCAATATATATTTTCTGAAACGAATTGTACTATGAAATTTATTACTTATTTTAATTAATACATTTCTTTTAAGATAAAGGCAATTTAACTATAAAGCTGCCGGCCAATTTGTCTAGTGGTCAGCGCGCCTGACTACAGATAGCGAGGTCTTGGGTTCGAATCCCAATTCAGGCACTGACTCACTTTCTCTATCCTGTCTTTGTCCTTTCTACAGGAAAGTACGTTAGCCTAATTTCGCTAGATGTACAGGGTGCTTTTGATAGCGTGTGGAGACCTGGAGTAATGTTCCTCCTTGGCCAAGCACGATGTCCACAAAACATATATATGCTGGTGAAGTCCTATTTGGAAGACAGAAAGATTGTATATAAAGACTCGAGAGAAAACTTGATTTTCGAATCCAGCAGAGGTGTACCGCAGGGGTCTTGTAGTGGACCACTATTCTGGAACGTTGTTGCAGACAGAGCATTGCGACTGGACATGCCAAATGAAACGAGGCTTCTAGCCTTCGCTGACGACATGTTGCTGGTCGCAGCTGGTGACTCAAGAGCAAAGCTCGAGAAAAATGCGGAAGTCGCCCTTAATGCACTCAGCAAATGGGGAAAGACATATAAGCAGGTTTTCAATCCGAGCAAAATGGTGGCCCTCACGGTCACTAGAAAGCGGAAATTGAAGAGACCGCCAGTCTTCCGGTGGGACGGAACCTCCATAAAGTCTGTGCAGGAGCTTAAGTTCCTGGGTGTAAAATACGATAGCGCTCTCACATTCAACTCCCACTTAAAGGAGGTGAGGCAAAATATTGTGAATGTCACAATGGCACTCCAACGAACGGCCAGGGTTCTCTTCGGGCGCGAGCCTGAATTACTCAAACGCCTATATAGGAGTGGTACGAAAGAATGGCTCTTTTTGGTCTAGGGGCATGGGGACACAGATTGGACTGTAAGACCTTCTGTGGCCACCTACAGAGTGTTCAAAGACCGGCACTCATGGCATTCACTAGATGCTACAGGACAGTTTCTACAGCTGCCGTACAAGTACTAGCGGGCGTCCTACCGCTAGATATAAAAGCAGGCATAGAGTATGCAAAGCTGATGGTATTGGTGGAGCGCCGGCCATATATTTTTCACGAGGTAAATCTGCGGCCAGACGACATTGAGCAGAGGGTAGACATTCTGTCATGTCACCCTGCGGAGCGTTGCAGCGTACCTTTTGATAGCGAAAAGCCTACTGGCGAGGTTCTGGAAATCTTTACTGACGGATCAGGCATTGATGGTAAAATTGGTTTAGGGTTCACCATCATGTACTTCGGGCAAGAGATTATTACATTTGGTGCTAGACTTGGCGACGAGAACTCTGTCTTCCAGGCGGAAATATCGGCGCTGGGACTGGCGCTATAGTGGCTCAAAGTACACCCAGGCAACAACACTTGTCATTTATACAGTGATTCGTTGTCTTCCCTTTACTCCCTGGCCGATCCGAATAACCATAACATCTTGATTAATAAAGCGAAGGACTCATAACAGGAAGCCATTTGTAAAAGAGAGGTACGCTTACATTACGTGCGTGCACACGTAGGCACTTTTAGAAACGAAAGAACCGATGTACTGGCCAAAGAGGCTGCGAATCTTCCAGAGACAACGCTGGACCTGTCACGTCCAAGGTCGCACCTGATAAAGGTGCTGCATAAGGAAGCATTGCGTGTATGGCAGCTGAGATGGGAAAACGAAGAGGTGGGTCGCATGACCTACATATTCTTTGAAACTGTCTCTGATAAAAGAGTTTTCGGTAATGCTATCGTTGCCCAAATAGCGACAGGACACGGACGTGTGCCGGAATACCTTCATAAACGAGGGTATCCGATAAGCGAGTTATGTCGCTCGTGCAATGTTGTGGGAGACTTTCTCCACTTCGTGCTGACTTGTACCAGGACCTCGGAGGAAAGGAGCAAACTGGTGTACAAGAGCGAAAGCTTGAGTACCACCCTGGACCGGCGCAACTGGTCTATCTTGAAAAGGATAATGTCCATTGCGTCGGATGACATTCCAATGATGGAATACCAGCGCGCTTCTGACGATGGTCCGGTCGAGAGCTGGGATATTGAGGAATAGAATAGGACTTGACGGTTCGTAAAGGAATTGATACAAATCTTCTACGAGAGTTTTTTGCCCTTATAAGTGAATGGGTGCCGGCGAGACAACTCGCCTCATCAAGGTATGGTTCTGTGGCTCGTCTACCGAGGTAGGTGGCGGCTGTTGAAAGGTAGACTTGAGTTCAAAAATCTTTCGAGTTGCAAGGTATCAAAATTAGTTATAGAAGCCTCAGCTTCTGGCACTAAGCCTCGCAAACTCGATCCCCTTCTATATATGAATGAGGTGTGAATGCTTGCCTACCCTATAAGCGGGTCTCTATGGCATGTGTCTCTACTGAAGATGTCGGACTCCACACCAAATACAGTTCAGTTGGAAAAGTGGAGCAGCGTACCCTAATTTGCCAGCCTAGCTTGCACACGAGAACAGCAACAACTACACTACTGGCCATTAAAATTGCTACACCAGGAAGAAATGCAGATAACAAAATGTTATTTATTGGACAAATATATTATACTAGAAATATAACAAATGATTAAATTTTCAAAACATTTGGCTGGATAGATCCTGAGAAATCAGTACCCACAACAACCACCTCTGGCTGTAATAGCAGCAGTTATACGCCTGGGCATTGAGTCAAACAGAGATTGGATTGCATGTACAGGTACGGATGCCCATGCAGCTTCAACACGATGCCACAGTTCATCAACCGTAGTGACTGGCGTTTGGTGACGAGCCAGTCGCTCGGCAATCATTGACCAGACGTTTTCTATTGGTGAAAGATATGGAGAACGTGCTGGCCAGGGCAACAGCCAAAAATGTTCCGTATCAAGGAAGGTCCGTACAATACCGGCAACATGCGGTCGGGCATTATCCTGCTTAAACGTAGAGTTTCTCAGGGCTCGAATAAAGGGTAGAGACACGGGTCGTAACACACCAGAAATGTAACGTGTACTGTTCAAAGCACCGTCAATGCGAACAAGAGGTGACCGAGACGTGTACCCAATGGCACCCCATACCATAACGCCAGGTGATGGGCCAGTATGACGATGACGAATGCACGCTGACAGTGTGCGTTCCCCACGATGCCGCCAAACACGGATGCGACCATCATGATGCTGTACACAGAACCTGGATTCATCTGAACATATGACGTCTCGCCATTCGTGCGCCCAGGTTCGTCGTTGATCACACCATTGAAGGTGCTCTTGTCTATGACGCAGTGTCAAGGGAAGCCGCAGTAATGGTCTCCTAGCTGAGAGTCCACGCTGCTGCAAACGTCGTTGAACTGTTCGTGCAAACACTTGTTGTCTTCCAAACGACCCTGTTTCTTGACTCACTGCTCGTGACGTGGTTGTACGATCCATTACGGTCATGCGGATAATATGCCTGTTTTCTCGGCTGCTAGTGATAGGTGGCCCGCTGAGATCCCGCATGGCGTTCCGTATTACCGTCCTGAACTGTACTGCGATATAAACCGCATACTGCGATAAGATAAACCGCAATCCCGGTACGCTACAATTCGACTTTTATCAAAGTCAGAAACGTGCTGGTACGCATTTCTCCTTCTTCCACGAGGCATCACAACAACTTTTCACCAGGCAACAACGTTCAAATGCAATTTGTGTATAATTAACCGGCTGAACAATTTCCTCACTTAAACACAATGTAAGTGTCGCTACTGGCGCCTGCTTTGTCTGATTGCGCTGAAAAGCTATTCATTTGCATATCACAGCTCCTTCTTCCTTTCGTATAAATTTCACGTCTGTAAAATGTCGCCTTCTTGGTGTCGCAATTTTAATGGCCAGTAGTGTATAAAGCTAAAATATAAATGAACTTTATGTTAAAGTAAATAAAAACATTGCAGATATATTGATTTTTCGTCCAAAAGAAAAGAATATTTTAACGCGTTTTGTGAATGAGATTATTAAATATCAATATAAAAATCTAAAGCAAAACTAATTAAACTGTTTTTAAATCTCTAAACAATATATTAGAGAAACTAGAAACACCAAGCTTTATAAATAAATGGAAAAGGTTTTGCATTTTAATAACATATTATTTTATTTTATTGATTTTGTATTACTTTGAAGTTTAATTGTACTTCCAATTGAAATATGATTTCATATTTATTTCAATTTTTAGATTTGGTTATTCTTATAGTCGTAATTATATAAAATGAAATGTAATTAAATTGAATCAGTAACTGGTTTTCATGACTCCTAGTAATAATCAATTATCTTAGGAAAAATTTCATTGACGATTGGAAATATCAACAGTTGAAGATAAATTTAATACTTAGAGTTTTTTTTTTTCCTGAAAGCTAATCATTGAAATTTTTTAAATTTAATATTAAACTAAAAGAATACACTTGGAAAATAAAATTTTTGAAAAATACAAACTTTTAATTGGAAAATATTTTTCACCAAACTTCCACAAGTTTTAGTAATTGTTTAGCAGCAGATGAATCAATCTCATTTAGATAAAATATACTGTGAAATACAGACTTATAAGTGAAATCTTTCTGTACGCATATTGTGCAAGGTTATACATTATAAAATATTTAGTCTTCTATTGTATTCTAAGTTTTATTATGAAAAAACTAAATAGATCGTAATTTTACATTCCTTATTGGCACAAAATATTTCTTTTTATTAATAATTGAAATCTTTTTCAATAAAAGAAGAAGAGATGTTTGATAGCATGTTGAATAAATAATTTTTATATTGCTAAATAAATTTCAATGATTAGCTTTTGTGAAATTTTTTTATCATTTCCTAGAATTACGTCTATTAATATACCGTTGCTCCACAAATATCAGAATTAGAAAACGACCATGACATTTGAATATCTCCTAGAGAGCATTAAAAATTATGCATAAAATAGATATTCATTGTTAAAAAGACATATCTTTTTCGATATTTTTAATGATCTATATTAGTGTAGAATTATAACGAAATGTTGGTTGTTATATTGTCCAACAAATCAAATTTATCCGTGATTGCAAACTACGGTTTTAGCTAGCTTCACTACATTCTCTATTTAGAGATCGCCATTAAAATGGTTAGCCTCTGGCATTCTCGAGAGATTCTAGTATTGCTGGGAAATCGAAAATATGGCTTGAATAGAGTTCTACATCAGAACAATTTCTACATTTTACGTATGTCCTTGTAGTGTCTACATTTATTCTCATGCCATCGAAGTTGTCTGTTTTCAAACGTGTAACTGTCTTTGTTAAATCTTTGTCGGAATCAATATCGCATATATGTTGATTCACCTTAATGGTTTTTTCTTTAAGTTGATAATGCAATGGCGTTCGAGTCGTCGAGTGTAATTTGGCTTTTGGAGCTATTGTTGTTTATGCCTCTTACCTCTTTAGCCAACCCATAAGCTATTTCATTGCCCTGGCTTCCTAAATATGCAGACATCCAATGGATAGTGCATATTTTTCTCATTCGACAAGTTGTTTTGAGCTCTCAATTAATTTCTTGCGTGAGCTTCGAGTTTCCATGTAAAATCTAGACCTCTAAATCAGTCCTTGAGTCTCAGTATATTACCAGTCCTTTCTGTTTGCTTATATCATTAAATTTGATGTATTGATATTTGGATAATGATAGTAAAAGCTCAATTCAGTACTTGAAGAATTTACCTAATATTTTAGATAAATTGGAGAAGGATATTACTCTAAAATTGGATGTTTTGACCCAGAGAGACGCTGTAAGTTTGCAGTGGATTCCTTCATTAGTGGGAGTTTACGGAAACAAAGTTGCTGACCAGTTTGCTTGTGAAGGAAGCAAAAACCCTACTGCTTTTTCCACCTAAGCCAAAAACAGGGAGGTCCACTTCCTGTTTTTGGCTAATACAAACACCACTTGGAAAACTCTCCCTGATCATGCTTGATATGCTTCTGATTTTCTGGATTATCCTTGCAATGCTCTTGCTCAAGATATGCACAGACTACTCTAACTAGACTTAGGTCTGGTCATATAAAGCGTCTCATGTTCAATAGAAATTAGAGGACCTAGGTACCTTACTGCTGTTCTTCTATCACTTCTCTTTTTCATACCTTAAACTGTATTGGTTCCTCTGTGAGGTAACTGTTGAATGAGTGGTGATGTTGTTTCTTTATCTAATTGTACAACGTAGTCTTTTGTATTGGTTCTGTGTATCTAACCCAAGGGAAATAAGCAAAAACAACAAATTTGATGTATTACTTCAAGGTTATTATATAAATAACAACTAGCATGTAAAATTGGAAGCTATGTTACCTTCCCCATATCTTGGTTACCTGGTATAATTATCTGAAGCCCAAGGTGAACTCCGGGTCCTTTTTTCAAGATAGTTTTATCTGAGGAGCCCTCTGCATGAATTTGAACAAGTTTGTTGTCGGAATACGTCTCGATTGTTTGGAGTTCATTTTTCTTAGCATCATCTGAAACTTCCTTATTTGAGCAGTGTTCAACCAGATCAATACTGACTTTGGTGTTGGTTGAAATGCAGGAGAGAAGTAAAGGCTCTGGTAATATAGTACACGTAAAATATTTGAGTTTTAGTACTCTGCTCTGATCTCATTGTAGTACATCAAAGTTGACGACTTCTTAAGTTTTGACTTCTTGTTCTAATTTTTAAGAATTTTTTGGCGAAAAATTTAATAATATATGTGCAAATTCTCAAACATAACTATTCAATAAGCAATTAGATATAGACTTATTGAAAAAATGTATGCAAATGTAATACGAATTTGCTTTAAATAATTATTTTTATCCGTGTTTTAATGTTAAAATATTTCATTCTACTATGTTACGATTTATTTAAGTGCAATCGAAAATTCTTTAAGAAAATATCTTTATTATTTAATAATATGCGAATAATTGTAATGAAATATTGCTGCTCATAATATTTAATGTATAAGTTTTCAAGAATGGAATGCAATTTACATTAAAAATTATATTATTTAAAATATAGAGTTAATTTTTCTTAAAACTTTTTTTCATAAAACATCAACTCTCTTTATACATTTTAAATTCAAAACGTAAATATAGCTTATAGCTAAATATTTTGTTTAGGGATTATAGTTTGTATACTATATTTAAAACAATATTAAAATCGGATGCAATTTTTATTTCATATTAATTTAATGTAAAAAAAAGAAAACTGATTTAGAACGTTAATGATGTTTATTTTTCTAAATAAACATACAAAGGAATATAATAAGATACTTTTCTAATGTAATAATAAGATGATGATATTAGGTAAAAATTATAATTAGAGTTAGTTTGCTAATTATAGCATAAAATAGTAAATTCAAATACTTTTACTATCACCATTTTTGAATTCTTAATAATATTTTAATTTGAATTCTTAATAAAATTTTAATGTAATAAATATATTTAAAATACATTTGTTTTTAAGAATTTTAAGTATGACTCAGTTTTGGCATTTTCTTCTCTATATAAGTCATGACTTTTATGGAATATGATATGTAATATACTCATGTGAAATATTTCGCATATAGTATAAGAGAGAGAGAGACATTTATAAATTAAACCATAAGATAATTTGCTCAAGCTATGGTAAATAGCACAAATACATGAACTGCCCACATTGAAACTATTGATCATCGAAATAATTTTTCTATTCATATTTATGTTATCTTAACATCTTTCTTATATTTATCTACAAATAAAATGTCACCAAAGTAAAATGTTGCATTTAATTTTAAAAACTGTTTACTATGTACTTTAATAAGATGTTTTATAAATTTTAAATCTTTTTTTTTCTCATTAAAAATAAATTTACTTTTTTAAAACTAACAAAGCTAAAAGATTTGAAAATCTTGTTACAAATTATGCTCTGTTTGTGAAAAAAAAAAGACATTTTTTTAATTTTTTTTAATTTGTATTTTGCATTAAGCAAATAAGGAATAAAGTAAAAAAT
This sequence comes from Latrodectus elegans, assembly GCA_030067965.1. Classification (NCBI taxonomy): domain Eukaryota; kingdom Metazoa; phylum Arthropoda; class Arachnida; order Araneae; family Theridiidae; genus Latrodectus; species Latrodectus elegans. Next base: position 11,936,893 of record CM057818.1, on the reverse strand, counting down.
ATAATTTATTTTTATTTGAATAATGTTTATAAATGTTTAAATTTAAAGGAATTTTTCCATATAAACTAAAAGAAAATTTAATTGCGAATTATTTTCAATAATCTACAGTCTTAGCATTCGTTTTCCGATATTAGGAAAAATATTTAACAATAGAGTTTTAATATTTATTTATCTATAGTTACTTTTTATTTTGCAAAAGAATCAAGAATACAAATTATCTAATGACAAAAGTTTCTTTCTAAATTTTTTTCGATGAAAGGTGTTATCTTTTATTAAATTGGTTTTTGTTATCAATTATATATGAATTCAGATAAAGAAACTATTCATTACTCATAAATCGTATTAAAAAATAATGAGCACTTACATTCCACAAAGTATTTAAGTATTGGTAAGAATCTGGAATAAATGAATTTTGATTTTTATTCATTTTACTAATCAAATATATGCATTTCATATCTTGTAAAAATTTACAAATATTTTAATCACAATAAATATTTCAGTTTGTAAAATGTATTAGCATGATGATTTACCTAGAACGCATCAAATATTTAATAAGGTTATGTTCATGAAATATTGCCATTAAATTGTTTTTACGTTTTTAATATTAAAAAATTCGGCGAAATTAAATTATTTCATAAGTTGCATCTTAAAAATATCTTACTACTAAGAATAATTTAATTATTACAGAATCTACTTATAATTATATTTTAATAAATATGCTTATACCTATTATTTAAGTTTGAAGTTTATTAGTTAGTAGTGAAATTAGAAAATAAAATTAGATTTTGATTATATTCTTTTTAATACTAACTTTTCCTGTAAAATTATTATATTGTATACAAATGAAATCCTTATTTTGAGAGTTTTCAATAAAATTGGAAATGTATTGTAATATTTTTTTTAAGATTGTAACCTCTAAAAATTATTTCTAACTTTAAATCTTGTAAAAAACTTTTTAAGATAGAAATTAGTAAAATATACTTTTAAGATTTAAATTTGAATTAAAACTCTCCAAGATACATAGTGAATTTTTTAAATCAATATTATTAAATTATATTTTAAATTAATATAAGAAATTTAGAAATTGATAGAGTTTTATAAAAGAAATATAAAAGAAAGTTAGTTAAAACTGGTATATGCAAAAACTTATATTCATGTTAAATTGTAAATGATTTTCCATTAAAATGATGGAATTTTCTCTACCAGGTTATAAACTTAACTCATAAGATTTATTTCACTCATGAAATGTTTCATATGAATTTCTCAAATCATGTTTTCTAAGAATTATTAAATATTCATTCCTGATACTTACATATTGTTCTCATAAATTGCATTAGTGAATCAACGTGCTAAATCTGACCAAAATTTTAAATCTTCGGAAATTTTCTTAGATTATTCATAATGAAGAAAATGTCTTGTGTTTATGAAGGATTCCTTGTGAAATAATGTGATATTCATATAAATTTTATCAGCTTAATTTTGTTTTATTTCTCTAGTCCTTCTTTATGAAGATGAAAAATGAAAATAATAATCCTTACGCAGATGAAAATCTCTTAAAACCTTTATTTTTAATTTAAAAATAGAATAAGATTTTTTTCTGTATTAGTTGTGATAGACTGATCAAAGGATTACAATTTTTTAAATTGAAAATCTATCAGTAGTAATAATCTTATTTATGAACCTCTAATTTATAAATACTTGCAATTTTACCAACTATTTGCTCTTCCCAAACAAGATCCCATTGACTCGATGATAATTTTAGTTAACATTTTTTTAACTAAATTTTTCGAAAATCTCATTTTTAGAAACTTGCTATCATGAGTTTTTTGTTTTCATTTATATTTTATAACACAAACACATTTAATGTTTCATTCATTTTTTCATTTGAAGGCTGAGAAATTTCAATCGACGTTATTATTGCATATCTTTGAATTGTGGATAATTATTTCAACATTAAATAATACTTAAACAGCGTAATGAATAAATAAAACTGTTGGTTCTAGAGTTGAAATTGTTTAAATCAATAGTATTTACTCATATTTACTCATTACATCAAAAATATTATTTAATCATCATAATGATTAATTAAATCTTAATTGATCAGCGTAATGAGTAACTAATAGTTTCGATTCTAAAATCAAAATTTCTTAAAAATAGAACTAAAATAAACTCATTTCAAACTGCGTTTATCATTAAATAAGTCATTGCAATCAGAGAAAGAATCAAAATTAATTTCACAATTTGATTGAAGCTAAGTTTTTCGTTCATGATCTTTGATAACTAAACCTACTGATTTCCAAAATTTCCTTACAAATTTTTATTGAATTTGAATTTATGTGCAATTGGTTCGTAATAATTATTAGATGATTAAATGATTGAAAATTAATAAAAGAGAATGATACAGACCTTTTAGATATCAAACATGAAGAAAATGATTTGCCATCTGCAAAACAAGAAGATTAATGGATAACAAGATTAACGTACTTTTTAAAGCAATTATAAAATGCTTTTCTGTATCGTTGTAAAAAATGTGTTTTAAAAAAAAAGCAAGCGATAAACTAGTATTTTTCTAAATTAAATTAAAATAAGAAACGTTTTTATGTTATGAATTTTGTGTTACAGAACATTTTTTTATACCTTGCCTGATAAAAAAATTTTTCTGACAGTACTTCCTTTACAGGTAATTTTAAAAACTAACAGTTTTCTATTTTGCAAACTTTGGATTTTAAGAAATATTTTATCGGTTTCTACATTTTCGTAAAATTGAGAGTCTTCTGTATACATAAATTTTAAAGATATTTAAATAAAATTCGTTATTTCATCAAGTCTACAATCATAAAATATTCACCATTTGTCCTTCTTTTTCTGAAATAATTTTCAAATATTGGTAAAAAGAATAAAATTTCCAATGTCGATTTCCTCTGTTAACTATGAATTGCTTATGAAATAATTTTTCAAAAGTATTACTGTTTAACTTGAGCTGAAACCAGTATTTTATTGTGGTAAGTGATGATATTTTATAATATTTTGGTCTGAAATATTAAAAATTAATATTTTTATGAATTTAATTAAGTTTATTATCCTGACAAGGAAGTATTGGTGAATAATATTTAAATCATAATTAAATTAAATATGAAATGATCTGTTAAATAATAAATTGATTTCTATAAACATATTATAAATTAATAGAGCTTTTAATTAAAATTTGGAATTAAATTGTTTTTGAACAGGATATAAGTCTGATTGAATGTCCATTGTTATTATCGATTCAGAAACATTTTTATTGAATCTACATATTTCTTAGTTATTTTTCAATTTCTATTAGACTTATGTACAATTTCAATTTTTAGTGCGGAACCTTGACTAATTTATGATTCCTGCAGACGAACTTAACCAATCGTAATAAAAAATAATATTAAAAAAAGTTCAAATGTATTAAAAATAATTGTAAATATTGTAAAGAAATATTATTAGAAGTAATATTATAAAAAAGTTATTTTTTTTAATTAACTTAAGGGCATGTAGAGAAAGCATTCTTCAGATTAAATTCTATGCGACGCAGAAAATTAAAATTAATGTTGTAAATGACTTTAAGATGAAAAATGTTGCAAAGAGAAAATGCGCAGCTATTCTGAAGAAAATATTACTAATTTTAAGGTTTATTTTTCCATATGTAAAATTTTTAAACTTTGATATAAGTAATATATTCACTCATTTAAAATTTGTTCAGGAGAAAAATCAATCAATAGTAACAAACTCTGATATTTAGTTAATTATATCTATTAGTCATATAAAAAACCATCATCACTTGAATTTTAAATCTAAATAGAGGAATATTTTATATACGACACACAAAATATTATAATCTTTAAACTTAATTTTAAAATCTAAAGGATTGTGAACGATTTAACAAATTTTAAATGTGTTTATTTTATTAAGTATCTGTCCCACAAAATTAATTTTCCTATTTAAAAATACTTTTCTTCGTGAGCATAACCACAATCAGATATATTTATAAAAACTAATTAAATTTTCTATAAGAAAAGGAAAATGTTTATAATTGAATCTTTCGTTAAACATTTCTTGAAACTTATACTTTCAAAATTGACTTCAAATTATCGATATTTCACACAGCTGCTAAGCAAAAAATTAATAAAATATTTTAGTGTACTAAATATACTTGTACTTGGTTATAAGAATAATAAAGATACTTATTTTTAGTCCATTTTTATAATTAAATATTAACTAAGGATTTGCATGGTTCACTTGAAATGTGTATTTACTAACACACACACACAATGTATATATATATATATATATATATATATATATATATATATATATATATATATATATATATATATATATATATATATATATATATATATATATATATATATTTCATGAAATAAACTCCTTTCCTTAAAACTTTAAAAGGATAAATATTTTCTGTTTTTTTTAAGTGATCCTTTCCTGAAATATTGATTAAATTCAAAATGATCCACAGTAAAATATGTTTACAAACATGTCCTCGTATAAATCAAAAAAAAAAAAAATCGTAAGTTTTAGCTCTGTTTAAAATTATATATATATCAGTTTCATTTTAAGCTTTGTTTATCAGTTTCTAGTGCATTACTGAAGTTTAAGTTTCTCTTCTGGATCAGTTTATATTTAGACATTCAGTCAATAATTATGGATTTGGATTACATGTCACCATTAGACAATCATAAGTCTGATTTTTCTTTTACTAGCTAAGCATTTGTTAAATATTTAGGCATTATTTTCATTTTATGAAGTAACTGATGTAAGGTGTATATTTTCTTTAATAATAACTTGCAAATACTATCTACAAAGCTACTAATACGAATTAAGTGAAACTTCTATTTTATAATCTGTTTTCTCTTTTTTAAGTGTAAAGTACAATGAATGAAATTGTCAATTTTTTTTGCTTTTGTATATTTATTTATAAAATACATTAAATTACATTAATTATGAACTCACATGTAGAAAAATATCCTTCAATTTACATAGTTTTAATTATTAATGTCCTCATTTATTAATTACTTGTGCTTCGTTTCTAAGGCCAATTAAAAGAGGTATTTTAATCTTTATTTCACTTGTATGATATATTATAAAATCAAGTTAAAAAAACTAATTATGTGTCGGATAGTAAAATGAAATGAATAGAGTAAAAATCACCATATCAGAAAAGCAATGATTAATTTAATGAAACTTATGAACTCAATCTTCATTATTAATGTTAGGTTACAATTTAACAATGCATTTAATTATATTTAAACATATACTTCGAATACTGATGACTAGATTTGTATAATTCATTTAAATTAATTTATCATGTTTGAAATGTAGGTTATAAATTGAATATATCAATAGAATATTGCCTCATATATAACGCAAAATTACTTAATTATAGCTACAAAACGCTTGAATTTATCCCTTTAATGGTGCATATCACTTAATGTTACTTAATTGAATTAAAATAATGGTTTTATATTTATTTATTAATCATACACATATATTTAAAATTGCATTCATATATTTTTACATTATAATATTTATTTATTTGTACACATTATACATATAAATAAATGTTACCAATATAACTAATTAATAGACAATTTTATCAATTTTGATATTGAAACTACTTACATATTCATGCGCTTGCACGAGGCATTTCAAATCATGCAAAAAGTTTTAATTTTTAAGGAACTACATGACGTTTATAATTAGCATGCACTTGATACAAAAAAATCAATGAAGTATTTCAATATTATATATATATATATATATATATATATATATATATATATATATTCTCAACGGTGGCAATTGGGTTACGAACTGTATGTCACAACAAGGATAGTAACTTCTATGCATTTGTGGTCACCCAGCGGGCACCTGTGAACCAAGACACGCAGGCGAAGAGAGTTGCCTGCCCCATTCCACCACGAACCTGTTTATAGAGTGAGCCCCATTCATACATCATCACAGAAGAAAGGACAGAGAAAGAAAATAACATCCACGTCTGAAACGGGATTCGATTCCGAGATCCACAGCTCAGGAGTCAGGAGCACAAACCACTTAGCCATCGCTCGGTTATATGTATAATATATATATATATATATATATATATATATATATATATATATATATATATATATATATATATATATATATATATATATATATATTGATACATAGATATGTATGTATCCATATGTATACCAATTGATTAATCCATATCTTTTTATTAATGTTGAAAGTAGCAAAAAAATAATTACAAGATTATAAATCACAGTTTTTTTAAGATTCCTACTGTCAATGCTGTCAGTTTTCATACAATATAAAAGCTGAAATCCGTTTGTATAGTATTTAACTTTTCAATACTTTTATGTCAAAGAAAACAGTAAAAGGCTTAATTATGTTTGTTTTCCAATATTACGCATGGGTGTTTTAATGTCACTAGGAAGCATTTTCGTAGGGTTTTAAAACGCATTTCGTTAAAAGAAATATGACGTTTACTTAAATTTATAGCAGTTACAGATTTATTTTCAATCAGAACACTGACACATTTCTCCTTTTTTGTAGCTATATGTATACTACTAAAAACCAATCTAAAACCAGAAGCAGTTTGTGAACTAAATGCACAATGAACAGCTACATTGAAATTCACACAGGAAAGTCATATGCAATCACTCATGGGAAAACCATACACGATCCATCAAATAAGTCCTTTCTTTCATTACTGTCAATAAGCAGGAACGAAAAATATCATTGTTAATTTTGTTCTTGTTGAATTGATCGCGTGATACGATATTGCGTGCCTCAATCCTCAAAGTAAAATATGGGGACTCTTTTCTTATAGTGTAAGCCAATTAATTGTGGCTATCATGCATATACAAAAATTATAATTAATTTTGAAACTGTAAAGAGCGGCTTGTACCACACTGTATTACATTTAATAGATTAAGCTCTGAAAATTTTCTCGGAACTAGTAGGATATCCACCCAATTGGCGACCATTGCGATTTTTTTAGTCGCCAAATTAAGCTCATGTTCTTTTCTTTTCCTTTTTTTTCAACTAAGTTCTAAACTTAGAAAATTATCCCTGAGTTCTAAAATTATGAATTTTAGAAAATTTTAAATCACATAATAATATACAAAATCTAAAAAAAGTATTACTAAAAAATTTATAAAATTTTTTGTTGGGTTTGCCTTCTCTTCAAAACAATCGGTAAAGGAGATAAGTTAACAGCAATAATGTCCTTACTTGATATGACGTCAAGCTCTCATGTGGAATATGTTCCTCGATATTATGGAAAAATTTATAAGAAAAATATAATAATAAATTAATAAAAAATATACGTAAGAAAAGTATAAAATAAATTAACAAAAATATATAAAAGTAAAAGATAGTAATAAATAAACAAGAAAAATTGGAAATAAGAACAGCTTATGATGTTTCGACGCTGGCGACAACGAAACAGAACAACAAATGTAGAATAAAATGTTCGAATTGAAAGTAAAACGAAAACTTCAAATGCTGTTGCCACTATAAAGAAACATATATATATATATATATATATATATATATATATATATATATATATATATATATATATATATATATATATATATATATATATATATATATATATATATATATATATATATATATATATATATATGACAGTAAAAATAATGTAAAACAAGAGAAAAACCAAATCAGGCAACAAAAAATCCGAAAAACAACAAAATCTTAAATTGGCAGCCGGATAATAAAAACATCGGACGCTATACTTGGCGAGAAATTACTTGGAAGGAATATCATACTTACACCCACTTGTCTAGGGAAACACGTTTAAAATTTGCAATCAAACCATCGCCGCTCGGAGAAGGAAAAAAATAACAGCAACAAATGCCCCTTATTTGTTCACTCCCACAGTGGAATTTTTTTAAAAAAAATAATGATATTTGCGTTTTAGTTTTTAGAAATATTTTTTTTACCTTTTTCCGTGAATGCGCGTTCACACCTTTTCTAATAATTCACAACTTAAAAATGTATTGGATTTTTATGAGAAATGTTTCGATTTCGATATTTATTAATTCAGTAACTACAAGAATTTTAAAGCATTATTTATATCAATTTATTTGATTTTAGCTAATTTATACGTGATAATACATTTTGTGATACAAAATATTGTTATGAAAAGCTGAAAATTAAATCCTTTTATAATGTTGATATTTTTAAGTATTAAATTGTACACCTGGACGCTTCCATATTTAAAATGAAACTGTTTATTTTGATATTCACAATAAAAATGCTTAATGTAAATTCTGCTTCTGTCCCTCTCGCATTAATTTAATGTTTTCTTTTTAATTCCTAACTAGGTCTGGACTTAAAATATATTTCGTAAAATATACATTTTGCCTTCAAATTACAGAATTTTCTATATTCTCGTTCAATCTAAAATTTAATAAATATAATCAGAATTGGTTCTGATAATTCTTTGAGATTTTGTTTCCTTTTGGTATCGTGTAAACAAAAATATTTGATCGGTATTATATTTTCATTGCAATACTTTAATGTTTGTCTTTTCAGCTCGTAATCAGGCTAAAGAGCTAATGAAAATTTATTGAATCATTAAATTTTCTTTAATGAATCTGAACGATTCTACAAAATGTGCACGTGTGCTACATTGACATAGTTATATAGTGATACTAAGTTATTATTCACTTAGTCATTGCGCAACTCTAAAAAGAAAGTCTAAAAAATCCAGTGACATTGCGAATAGTATTGGCCTCCAACTTCTTGAAAAAGTAATGATTTCTCCTCTATAAACATGAACTTTCAGAAATCCTCACTACAAGAACCCATGGAAATTTAAATCCGGTCCTAGAAAAACCCAGTCAAGCCTCAAAGCTTTAGTTATTACATTATTTTCACTAAAAATAGTAGAGACGTTTTTCGTATTTGTAAGGAGTTGTTCCATCTTGCAAGAAGAACAATGGTCGAAAAATATTGCCTTTCATGTAAATCAGGATTGGCCTACTGTTGAAGAACTTCACTGTATGGAGCACAATAATAGAGCAGGTTTTAAATTTTTTAAGAGATTTAAAATAAAATCATCTAAGGGTAAAATTAACAGTAAGTCTCCATGTTGTACTTAAGCATTCAGAACACAACAGGTGGTGGGGAAGTCATTAAAAGCAATTCTTGATATCCGGTAATTTGGATTATTTAGAATTTCATCTAAGCAGAAATGGACCTCATATAACAATACAAGTTTTAAATGTGTATCTGTAATCATCAATCATTTTCTACTAAAAATGGTAAACAAAATTAGATCGTGTTTGATTCTTGAGATGATAGAATTTGCATTTCATTGATCAATAAGGATACAATTTTAATCTGGATAGTAGAATTTTTTCTACTATTAAATAAGAAACGGCCAACCAACAAAAAATGTCAGTATTTAGGGTATCGGGTTGCAGTTGGAAAAATTGCTTCCAACGTCACCAGTGAACTGATTGCCATAAAGGCAGCTTTTATCCTTTACCTTACCTAGTCAGTACCCTCGAATGGCATCAACATTTTCTTTGACTGTAAATCTGCCCTGGAGGCCATTAAAGGAGGTGAAACGAGACTTGCCCAAGACATCAGCGTGCTTTTGTCCACCATAGTTGCAAAAAAGAAAACCTGCCCCATCCAATGGGTCCCTGCACATGTTAACATCGAGGGAAATGAACAGGTTGACTCCCTCGCCAAGGAGACTAGGAATATTAATCCTCATCCCACGACTAGCACTTGCTTCGAAACAAACGCTACAACAAGGCATCAGTTCTGCGGAGGACTACGGAAAAAACGGAGCCTAATCCTGACAATGGTATAACCTCTACCATCAGCGGAATGCGGATTGGGCACATGAGGGGTATGAAAATCCTGCCCAATGAATCTAGAACCTATGCAGAATGCAGGCACAGCACAGGAGTTTCAATGGATTCGAGGAACCTCTTCAACTGCATCTCTGTTGCCTTGAACCTTGTTCAGCATCGATCTCATCTGCTGCCATGATACCCTTTATACGGATAAAGCTGAAGATGTGACCGGGGCAGTGGTCCATGCCTTTGGTCTCATATGACTTTTCTTTTTTTTTTCTTGTCGCACTTGTCACACTAGAACAATAACATTTAGTGTAAAATAGAATATACTAAAATGTTCTCAATCACAACAATATTCCTTTCCTAGACCAATTCATTCACAAATAATTTCAACCATATTTTTGGTAGCAAAAATCCAAACTTCTATTCTCTTTAAATTTCACAACCGTTTTTTTAAATCCTTTTTCAGCATTAGTTTATTTCACAGTATATTTATATAAAGATATTAATATAATTCTCAGTTAAGTTATTTCTCCCGTTCTGGTGAAACTGTTTAACTAGTAAAGTTGGATCTTTTTTCAATAAAACAACAATTAACGATGCGGTCACCGTTAATTACTTTTTTATGCAAAACGAGACATGCAAAAATGATGCTTCTGACTCAGATACAAATTTCTTTATAGCTTGACAAACTCGGCATAGAAAATTATTTTTGAAAATTGCTATCTGGAATGAAAAATTTATACTATCTTTTTTGTTTTACATAAATTAGCCAGATTCTGTATAATGTATATACTAAATTCCGACAAAATCCAGTTGGCAGAAAATATTCTACCACGATCTGAATAAAGAGGGTCTTTCTACAATAAGCTTATATAACAATTATGCAACTCTAAAACTAGTCACATAGAAAAATCTCCAGATTATTTGCCAAACAATTATTTGTCATTTGGGTTTATTTATAATATACAAATCATAGAAGAAACTGACTAGCATGTAAAAGTAATTAATTAAAAAATTCGCTGATTTTTCTAAAAAAGATAAATGTGAGAGAGAGAACGAGTTTATTAAAATAATCGTACCATTTTTGAAGTAATAAATATGTTTATGTTAGTTATAATGCATAAACTGTTCCAATGTGTATTTGTGCCAATTTCTCCTTTCTCTGACAACTTTACGTGCTTTCCAAGGTGGCCGAGAGACTTAATTTTACATAATAATCGCAAGTTTATCGTAGACTCCTGTAAATGCACCCACACACATGTATATATATGTATGTATTTTTTCTTGCATTAAATACTTACAGGTATATATGATTTACATTGAACTATAAACAAATAACATACTTCCATGAAAATTTTAAATTAAAAAATACTTCTTTCTAATTAATTTTAACATTTTTTTTATCCAAGACTCTTTTCGAATAACATTTAAAACTGATAATCAAATTTCCTGTAAAAATGATTTCTATTATAATTGTATATTTAACGTTCATTTTTACATAAAATAGAACCTATTTCACTCGGCACAAAAGAATTTAAAAATTATCATATTAGTTTAAACATATAAGAGTTTTTTTCAGCGTAGTCGAAACAGTAAAAACAATGCATATGTTTAGAAAACCTATTCAGCGTTCGCAAACTGTAAATAATCATAAATATCGGCAAAAATTTCCTTAAACTTTAAAGTAAGATTCTGATGCTGATTCCACTAATTATTGAGTTGTTATAATACTGAAACATTTTCACAAATTATTAATGAAATTTTAAATGCTTTAAGATGGAATAATACCAAACATGTTTGTCTTTAATTGAGAAAAAAAAATAAATTCATGCAATTTTTGCTGAAATACTTGTTTTAACATTTATTAATTAGTTGTTAAACTCATTCTGGTTTATTCTTTGCTAACAAGGAAACGAACGCAGTGTAATGTAAACAAGAGTGCCTTTGTCCATATAAGAGACCCTCGTATAATTTTGCAAACAATAGTGGGAAATATTTGCTGTTTTATATTGTTCCTAGAGCATTAGGGCATATATTTCCGTTGCCTTTCAATTAGAATAAGGTAAATGCAGAGGATATTCATAAAGCCATCAGCTTTTGCTTTCTTTTTTATCAAGCTCAGGTTGGTGGTGGGTGGACCAAAATATATCCATCAGTAAAGAATAGCTATTGTTGAATGTATATTGACCAAAAGTTGTTCCTCTACAAAGAATAACTCATGAAAGGCTCATGGCTCATGAAAGTATGGACGCGAAATTCAATTTTACATATAATCGGAAATATACTGTACACTCATGCAAATATATCCATGCATTTGGGATTTAGTATATTTAATAAATAATAGAATTTGAAATTTAAAAATGAAGAATGCGTTTTGATGATTAATTATTCTTTTAGTTTCATTTCATATGAAAGACAAGCACTAACAGCATTTTGAATAATTTAGTTGAGGCAGACACTCCTTAAAGAGAAATGTACACCGAGACATCTTCCAGAAAAATGATATCACTTACAGGTTTTTTTACATTCTTCTATATTTTCCCATTGGTTAAGTTATTTTTTATTCACACACGTTTTGGGACGTTAGAAACTTTTGTGATGTGTAAATGCATCAGTTAATTGCAACGTATCATTATTGTGATTAAAATGGGCACACTCTAGCGAATTTATATTCTAAACAACACAATTCATAAGAATTTTTTATAATTTCCTGTTTCCGATTTTAAATTTAAACCCATCAGTTAAATTGATCGGGAAAGTTGTTGAATATTTTCAGGTTCGAATCAAAGAAGAATTTAATTTAACTACTCTAAATCTGCGTAATATTGAAGAAAAGTGCCTAGTTATTTCTGAAGCATGCTTGTGATTTTTGTTGTTATTACAAATGATTAGTAGTTGATGCACATGTTCATTTTACGGAATATACACTAGTATTGTTCCTAGAAAATGTTTTCGAAACGTTTATTCATGAAAGAATTGTTGTTCTCATGTGCCAGCTAGGCTAGCAAATTGGAGTGCGCTGCTCCACTTTTCCGAATGAACTGTATTTGGTGTGAAGTCCAACTTCTTCAGTACACACACATGCCATAGGGAACCGTTTATAGGGTAGTCAACCATTCACACAAGGAAAGGACAAAGAAAGGATAGATAGAGAGAGAAAGTACATCCATGCCTGAACCAGGATTCGAACCCATGACCTCCCTATCCGTAGTCAGGCATGCTAACCACTAGACAAGGTGGCTGGCTCATGAAAGAATTAAATGTATTATTTGTTTAGAACTTTTCTAATTACAATTTTTTTTTCATCAGTAATAGCATCAAGTGATATTTTTGTCTCAACAACTTTGAATAGAGATCTTAATTAGAAATGTTAGTTGTCTTTTGAATCTTTAGGTTATATAGTATGTAGAAATTTCATTTTAGAGGTATAATTTGGTTGATTTTATTTTTCTAAGGAAGTCTTGATAAAAATTTGTAATTAATTCTACGTTCTAACAGTTATGTGCAATTCAAGCTATTATCTTGCTATTCAATTAATTTCCTTTCATAGCTGAATATAGTTATTTGTAGATTAAGGGTGGTATCTTACCCCAAGAATATTTGAAAGTTTTGAATTTTTTAGCATTAACAATTCAATAAGTGCTTGATAGTTTTGATTCACCTTATTAAAGAGATTACATATAATAAGATTTTCCAAATATTACAATTTCATAAAACGAAGGAAATTCTGTGTGATGACATTGATACTTCTGGGTATATTGAGTCATAAACCTTTAATATTATTTAAACCTTAAAAGAGATACATATTTATATTTTCCGACAACCTTGCAATCTATCTATTTTAGAAAAATAAACAAACGCTATCTAATTTAACAAACATTAAAGACTTCAGTTATAGTTGTCATATATTTATGTAATGTGATAATATTTTTGTCAAAAAATGTATTAGTATTTTATTCTTTTAATAATTTGCCCACTTTTGAATACAAGATATTTTCATTATGCTTCAATGAATTCTTGCAACATAATGATGTTATTTATATGATTAAAGTGTTAATTTATATAGCTTCCTGTTTACAGTATGAGGTAGAATAGTAACGATGCATCATCAAAAATTTAGAAACTCAGAAATGGATTTGAATTCGACGAAATAAGTAGGGAAGTTGTGAGAAAACTGGTAATTCAAACGTATTTATAGAACAAGTAAAATGTTATAAGTACTAGCTCAGTAAAATGTTATATGTACTTGTTCTAATTTCTAGAGTATGTTCAACAGTCTGTGTAATATAACTCACAAAAATGCGGACTCCTACCTCTTTTTATAGAATAACAAAAAATGGATTAAAGATGTTTTTTATTTTCTCAGATTACGAAGGAATTCTTGGAAATATAAGCAGAATATTTTTAGACATTGGTTTCTTCCTCACATTTCGAGAAAGGAAATAGTTACTTGTTTATTTCTTTTGTCTGATGCTGAAAAGAAATTGAATTTTCTTAAAATGCCCCGGAAATAATTTCCCTTGCTGAAAAAAGATTGTGTTGAAGTTTAAAACATCAAGACTTTTGGAAAATGGTTCTGGAAAGTAATATTGTTGTCGTCGGATGTTTTCTAAGAATATTTCAGCAAATCCTCGCTCCTTAAACAATAGCGGTATGTATTAAAAATGAAAACGAATCATTGGTCACCTTATTAAAATGTTTTGACATATGTCCTCACTTGAATTAAATATGCATAATTGAAAGATGCTCGTCTCATCTCAAGTGCTTTAAAAGAATTTTTTTTTAGAAATTGCTACTTAAAAAGGTAAGTTAAGCATCACAACTAGCCATGATTGGTTATAAGAATTTAATGACTGGCCATGACTTGTTATAAGAATTTAATGATTGGTTTTGACTGGTTATAAGAATTTAATATCTAGTCATGACTGGTTATAAGAATTTAATGACTGGTCATGACTGGTTATAAGAATTTAATGACTGGCCATGACTGGTTATAAGAATTTAATGACTGGCCATGACTGGTTATAAGAATTTAATGACTGGCCATGACTGGTTATAAGAATTTAATGACTGGCCATGACTTATTATAAGAATTTAATGATTGGTTTTGACTGGTTATAAGAATTTAATGTCTAGTCATGACTGGTTATAAGAATTTAATGACTGGTCATGACTGGTTATAAGAATTTAATGAATGACCTTGACTTTTTATAATAATGGTTATAAGACTGGCATATAGAAAAATCAAAGCAAAATAGCAATTCCGACTGTAGTCCTTTACAATTTTACTAACGTAATTTCGATGAAAAGAAAAAATGATAAAAGTCATTAGGCATCCTAAAGTTAAAAGTTAGCTTATTCTTAATTCAGCAAATAAGATTCAAGAATACTTCTTTATATAATGAAAGAAATCCACCAACCAATTGAGTTACACTATAAAACTTAAATTTAAATATACATACCCCACTAGAAATGTATTCTCTCAAAAATAATCTTTACTCATATAGGAATATCGATTCATTTTGTTAAAAAAATACATGTAAAAGTTGAAGTAAATAAAAATCTACAATTATATAATTTTCAATTTTCTTGAATGAAGTCATTCCTTTGTGCAAAATAATTTTACTATTACTAAATTTTAAACTAAATGCTATTATTTTTACAATAAAATTGCATTTTATTACTTATTCATAATATTTTATTGCAACTGAAGTGCAATATGTTTACCAATTGCAAGATTGCAAGAAACCAATAAATTTCTGTCGTAGTGAATAGTAGTGAATATTTATATATATATATATATATATATATATATATATATATATATATATATATATTTGTGTGTGTGTGTGTGTGTGTGTGTGTGTGTGTGTGTGTGTGTGTGTGTGTGTGTGTGTGTGTGTGTGTGTGTGTGTGTGTGTGTGTGTGTGTTCTTCATTTAACAACACAAGCAAATACAACATATTTGAGTTCCAGATTGCTTTATACTTTCCTATGGGCTTATTTTCTTAAAGAGCAAAATTTCCTCTTTTAAGACTTTCGAGTTTATTACATTCTCCTGTTTACTTACTACAATTTCCTTCATACAAACATATTACCCAGCATTATATAATAATCTTATAACTCTTTATTGATAAATATTGATTTTCATTGTTTTTATAAAAAATTATTACGTTTTTATTGTATATTACATTATATTTCAAAAGTTATGTTTTATCTTTAGTTGAAAATAAGAAGCTAGTAGTTAAGAAAACAACTTTAAAAATTAATTGAATTTTCTTAGGTTCTGGAAATTTCTGTTATAAATCATGTTTTTTTTTTCTTTTATTTTTTATTTAAAATATCATTTTACTTTTCTATAATAAATGCGATCTATTTTTAATGTTACCCATTATTAGTTTTCTTTCAAAAGTCGCTTAAAAAAGTAAAAAGTAGCGAATGGGGAAGAATTTTGATTCGTTTCATGAATAAGTTACGTAAAAAATTTCCATAAAGAAAATATTATGAAAGCATTTTCTTTGAAAAGTTTAATTTTTCATTTATAAATAATTTTTTTTTAAAAGACGAAAAATATTTAATACCTTTTTTAGTTAAGATATATTTTTATTTTTTTAAGTTAATGTATTAAGAATGTGTTCATCGTTATATAGTTTTGGATACTTATATAAAAATGTGGTTTATAAAGTGAAAAATTCCTTTAACAATTTCTAAGTATAAAATTACTTTAAGAATAAAATTAGTTTAAAATATATTAGAAAATATTAAATTATGACTATATATTTTAATATATTGTCAAAATTCGATATTCCAATTTTTTGATAAAAGGCTAATTAATCTATTTTAAAAGTTCCCATTCACTGAAAAATATTGCAATTTTTAGGTGTATATGCATGTTTTGATTTAATTTTTCAAGAATATAAATATGTTGTTTTTTGAATAAAAGATCTTTTTTGATAAGTGTGTTTAATTTAAACTGGCTTTCAAATCATAGCATGACCTTACTACATTCGAATACCAGAATATCTGATTTGAATTCAAGATTAAAACTGAATTTCCTGAATTCAAGATTAAAAATGTATTCTTTAAATTACAAACATACAGATATTTAAAACAGTTCATACATGTTTTTTTTTAAGATAACAACGAATAAAATAGAGCACCATACGAATAAAATAGAAAAAACCTCATAAATCAGTTATGATTTAATTCATTAATCATAAATTGCAATAATAATTTTATTCACTTATTATTAAATAAATGAGTAAGATCTACCTGAATAATATAAATTTATTGAAAATTTATCTTCTAAGACAGTTTTTTTACTATAAAGAATTATTTTTTAAATATTATAATGACATTATCAAATGTAATAGTCAAAATAACAACCAATTTAAAAACAATTCTTTATACACTATCACTAATAATACATTTCACTCTCTGGATGGAGGTGACTTATGAATTGCGTGATTGGGTAAGAAAATTTAATTAAAACCATGCACCATTCGAATAAAATGGAGGAACCGTCATAATTTTTTGAAATTTATGAAGAATTTCAAAAAGTATGAAGTATGAAAGTATGAAAAATTTAATGTATTTATTCCACACACACACACACACACAAATATATATTCAGTGATATTATAAAATATTAATAAATCTTTGAAGAATATTAATATAACTCCAAAATGTCCATTATTATAAAATGTTTATTTATTAGTTTTATTCAGCGATAGAATATATTTACATACAATATTTAAGTTATAACTCAATATATTTCAATGGTGTTTTATGAAAAAGTTGCATACACTTTAAAATCTGTTTAGTTATTTTTTTCTATTTGAACATATTGATAACATTTCTGAATCTCTTTTTATTATCTTTAAAATAATTTACACTTTTAGTATTTTTTTCTTTAATAATATCATTTTAATGAGGCCTCGCAAATAATTCTTTCAGTGATTCCTATTAAATAATTTTAAGAAGAAAATTTTTAGATCTCTAATTTATATTCACGTATTTATTCAATACTGTTTCGAACTCTTTTACTTTATTTAGTCACAATTTATAATATAATGAGCGTGTATATTTAGACTATAGGATTTGTTTAGCAGTACGTATGTATACAAAATATGTTACTAAAATTTAAAATCTTCTGAAAAGTATTCTAAAACAGAATAAAAAATATATTTCTCCATTGGGAAACACTATAATAATTTACATTTTTAAACACATTGTTAATATGAATTTTTCAACACCAAGACATTTTAGTTGAATAATCATCTACCAGATTTCAAACATAACATAACATTTTACAAAATATCATCATGATATAGTCTTATTTATATAATTTTATTTTTATAACAGCAATAGTTTTAGTATATCCTAATATGATTTAAATTTATATTAATGTATTATATTAATTAAAATGATTTAAAATTTTTAAATTTTTAATTTTCAAAGTTGATTAAACATATTTGCATTTGAGCGAAAAATCCTTCCTATTATCTTAGATTAATTCAAAAATTGATAAACATTTATAAAATCTCTTATATAACAAAAATTTGAGAATATTAACGTGAAAAAGAAGATGAGAGATCCTGCGTAACGCTGTTTCATTTGAATTGTGGAGATTCTCTCAAATGCCGTATGCATTTGGGAGATAAGCTTTCCGATATCTGAAACAATTTATCTGTATTTTTTTCTATCCTGTCATGTTATAGGAACATTTTACGGTTTCAAGCATTTGTTGACGCTATTGTAAGTACAAAGTTAGATAATATAACGATTAATATAGTGACAAATATTATTAGTCTTTATCATGGGTGGTAGTAACGAAAACACATGAAAATAAAGCAACACGGAAAAGTATTTAACTAGAAACTAAAATGCAAATGATAAGAAGGTTATATACAGATAAATGTCCATCTCAAATAAGTGTTGATGTAAATTTGGTAACTTCAACAATAAGGACCATTCATAAGAATAAAAAAAAATTTCTGTAGTCCGTAAAATTGCAACTAGAAATAATGCAACTGAAGAAATGGAAAAACAACTTTCTATATGAATTGACGACAAAATTAAGATTGATATGCCATTAAGCCAATCTATAATAATAGAGAAAAAGCAAGAGGCATTTTTGATTACATTCATGTTGAGGCAACTGACGCAAGTGAAATTTCGTTGCAAGACGAGGAGAGCTTAATAGATTTAAAGATGCCAGTAATCTTCATGACATGCAGATTACTGAAGCAGCAAGTGGTAATACGAAAGCGATAGCTGAATTTTATTAAAAGCAATTATTGAATGAGGAAACTGTCCTCTAAAATTAGTTTTTAGTGTTGATGAAGCAAGCCTATTTTGGAAAAGAATGTGAAAACGAACATTTCTATCCTGTGAAGGAAAACGTGCACTTAGATTTAAAGCTATAAAAGATCTCTTAATACAGTGTTTCTCAACCTTTAGTATTTACGGCCCAATTTTTAATCGTAATTTTCATCACACCCCCAACCCCATCCACACCGCATACAATGAAATGTATGCAATAATAATTTTGAGTATTTTAGCGCAAACACCTACATTATAACCTTAATTTTAAACTTTACGAATTACCAAGAATACGGAAATTTATTGACATTTTGCAACACCGATCCTCAGCATTGAGAAAACAAAAATCTTATGCCTTTTTATTGCTCTGGTGTTCCGCTATGCCGGTCCTTCTCACGTTTTCACTAGAAGTTTTGATTTGTCTGGAATTTGTCTGGTCAGCTTAAAAGCTAAGTTAGAAGCGTGCGCAGATGTGAACAAATGTTTTCTTATAGGGAGAAAGAGAAAGTTCTATGACGCCAGTTTTTCAATTCAGACCATCTCATTCGAGTCAATTCTTCTATCGCTATTGAATCTATTCTGAATGTGTATGTTACATATATTTTCGTGTAATTGCAAAACTCACCGTATTAAATATTCATGGCAGCAGACTTATGCAGAACCATGGATAAATTTTTAAGCGGGCGTAAGCGAGCATTAGACGATAGACAAGCATCAACAAATACACAGACAAGCGTGGTTCTGAAAATAAAAATCAAGAAAATATTCTCAAGAATATTTAAATTTTGATTCACCAGTACTGAAGTAAATAAAGAAGAAAGGCCCCCGTGTATCATTTGCTCAAAAATATTAAGGCAGACAGAATGAAACCCAATACATTTAAATGACATTTGGAAACGCTTCATACTGAATACGTAAACAAACCCAGAGAATTCTTCGAATTAAAATTAAAATCCTATGAAAAGCAAAAATCATTGTTTGAAAAATTTTGTCTGTAAATGAAAAAGCTTTAATTGCCTCTTAAAGTTTGATATAAAATAACGAGATGTAAAAAGCCTCACACCGTTGGTGAAGAGCTTATTTAGCCAGTCACAATTGAGATTGTAGAAATTATGTTTGGAGATAATTTTGGAAAACAATTGCAGTCTATAACTATTTCAAATGTAACTGTTGCCCATCGAATTGCTGATATAGCTGAAGATGTAGAATGTCAGCTTTTGTCGAAGTTGCGTGTCAAATCGTTTTCAATACAACTCGATGAAGCCACAGATAGTTATAAAGATGCTCGTTTCATTGCCTATATTAGATTTTGTGATGATGTGTCAGTAGTAGAAGAATTACTTTTCTGCTAACCAATAGAACTCAAAGTAACATCACTCGTATTATTTTCCAACTTAAATGATTTTATGAACGAGGCAAACACAGAATAAAAAATTGCGTCGAAATATACACCGATGGTGCTCGTTCTATGTTCAGAAGATTCCAAAGTATTCAAGCACTTGTGAAACAAAAATTGCCACAGTGCGTCTGGACAGATTGCATGACCCACAGTGAAGCTTTGGCTTCCAAACAAATGAGCCTTGGTTTAAATATTGTGTTAACTACGGTTGTAACTGTAGTAAATTATATAAAAATGAGATCCCTGAAATTAAGAATCTTGTCCGCACTTTGTAAAGACATGGGCGCAGAACAATCTGCGTTACTATTTTATCACGAGGCAAGATCACGTGGTTATCACAAGGGAAGTTTTTGCAACGTGTTCATGAATTAAGCGAACAAATCGCCGTTTTTCTAGAAGAGGAAAACAGACCGGTTGTTCAGAATTTTAGTTTATCTGTGATGAAATTGAGCTACATGGTAGACATGTTCGAGAAATTAAATAACTTGAATCTTCAACTTCAAGGAGAAAATACGCATATATTATATACGAGTGATAAAATTAATACTTTTAGTAGGAATTTGGAATTGTGGAGCAGAAATTTAATGCAAGAAAACTCAACAAGTTTTATATTTGAATGATTGTGTTTAATCTTACAAGGCTAAAGAACAACATGAAAAAGTTGTTTTGGTAACCATTGGAAATCCTTTAGCAATGCTAGGGAAGAATTTTAAGAAGTACTTTCTCTCTGAAGACAAACTGATATCAAGTTACAAGTGGGTGAGGGATCCATTTCAAAATACTCCTGAAGGACTCTCAATTGAATAAGAAGAAACCTAAGTAGACTTCACGGCAAGCGGCGAAACCAAAGGACAATTGAGTAATAAATCACTCTTTGAATTGTGAGCAGGAGTGGATGATGATTTATTTCTGCACTAAAAACAAGGGCATTTCGCATTCTACTACCATTTTCAACATCTTTCCTTTGTGTAACTGGATTTTCTGCGGTGGCTTCTTTGAAGACAAAATATAGATCTCAGCTAAATATAGAAAAAGAACTTAGAGTGTCTGTTTCTAATATTAAACCCTCCTTCGAAAAACATGCTCTGATAGACAGGTCCAAGAAAAATATTAATAATTATTAAATTTGTTTTTAATTTTGTAAGTTGTTTTAATTTAATAAGTCAATTATTAAATATGTCGAAATGTATTTTGTTTTGAATGTGTGTGTGTGTTCTTTTCTATCAGTCATTTAATCAATTTTTTAAAGTAACTTTTTCTCTTGATTTGCTAACGCCCCCCTAGGGGGATGCGCCCTACTGGTTGAGAAGCGCTGGCTTAATACTTCTACTGGGAAGTAATGAAAGCGGAGATTTTAAATTAAGAGCACTACTTCTTTAACACTCCAAACACCCAAGAGCGATGAATGGAATATCCATACCAACTTTCCCTGTTATTTGGGAGTCTAATAAAAAATCATAGATAACTATAAACATTTTAATGAATTGCTTCACTCAATATTTTTGTACACCTATTAAACGTTATTGCGAAATTAAAAGCAAACATGAATCAAGAGCAGTACTCTTATTTGATAATGTTCAAATCCATCCAACGAACTTATTTGACTTAATAACATGTGCATTCCAATCGAAGTGGTTTTCTTGCCGCCGCCGAACATAAAGGTTTAAGTGGATCAAGGCGTTATATCAAATTTTAAGTCTTAATTCCTGCGGTGAACATTTAGAGGGATGTTAGAAAAAAAGACGGAAAAGAC